>CM062290.1:77713029-78236098 GCA_031216915.1 Pictodentalium vernedei | reverse complement strand
TGAAACCCTATGATTTGATTAATTGTTGGAAAGGGCTCCCTGGGCCCTTTCCGACAATTAATCAGATGGTAGGTTTTATCTGCACATACTGGATCGTTCAGATAAGCATCATAACACAGGTGACAATAGTCGCTTTCGGCAGGCAAGTGTTAACAACAACCAAGGAGCAAAAATGTTCATACCTCTTAACATCTTTGAACAGTTCAGATAGTCTTTCTGACGATTCAGCAAAAAGATCTTCCGCCTAAAATAAGAGAAAAAAAAAAAGCTTTAGGAGACACGTAACTATAAATTATGAGAAAAAAGTTGTAAAAGTTAATTTATCACAAAATCACCAACAATTAGCCCTTAAAGTAAATACGCAGAATGACACGCGCGTGTGAATGGGTTAATCGACATGGCACGAGTGCCAGCGCGGAAGGATACAACGAGAGGCCGCAATCAGCTGTGTCAGCTATCAATAAAAAAGAACACATTTTATCGCCAACTAACTTTGCGAGAGGGGGGGGGGGGGGGGGGGGGGCGTGTTAGTATTTCGTCCCCTGAGTTCCATGTGCCTACTGGCACATAGAACACATTGGAATTCAGGGGACATGAAATTTGGAAACCGTCCATCTCAACAATTTTACTTTTAATATATGGCACGATATCCGACATACGGTTTCGGTTTCATTCACGCGTAAACAGTAATTTTGTCACCTATTTTCGCGGTAAGTACCACGCTCGAACGGAATACCCATTAGTGCAACTATTCTGAAACTTTTGCGACTCTGGATTAGTTGTTTCTCTCTTAATTTTGAGAAGTGAAAACCTGATTAGAGTTTTTCAACACTGACGATGAAAACCGCGACGTCGAGATTTCTGGAATTGTTTCCGAATCGTGTAGGTTTTTTATTATAGACAAGGGAGATAACTCTGCGTACAGGTTATGGGAAATCAAGCACTGATGATTGTAAGGCTTGGGTAAGGGAGCCGGAGATAGTTGGGACGAGATAGCCTGTTAGTGTTAGAGTAGCATCTGTAATAGGCATAATCAAGTTATGCTGTGTTCGATGTGATCGTTCCATATATATGAGCCATCTAATATCTCTCCAAAGTGTGTGTGTGTGTGGGGGGGGGGGGGGGGGGGGGGGGGAGTTGGCGGTGGTAGAGGTGCAAGCCGCGAGGTCCTCGGTTCGAATATCACCTGCGGCAACCGCGTTGTGTCCTTTGGCAAACACTTCACCCCCATTAGGGGACACGAGGGCGTCGTGTACTAAGGCGTACTGCTCGTCGGTGGTGCACTTGTCTTCAATCAATGCTAACCCTGCATGTGTGAAATTAGTATGTTAGGGAGCCTGACAGTTGCTCGGTGGTTCTCTCCGAGTACTCCGGCTTCCTCCACCCGTAAAACTGTCCGACACGAAGTGACCCTGGCTGTCGTTAAAACCCCAATAAATAAATAATCACTTTCAAGTTTTTGTGGGTTTTAACTTCGGATATTTGTGTATCGCCTAAAAAGAGTGGAGGATGTGCCGAGGAGTTGCTTTTCCGGGATATAAACATAGTCTATGTTTTATGGAGATTGGACTCAACCGGCAACCATGTTTTAGACCAACGTTCTATTGACTCCAAATCATTGTTGATTAAGTGCGATGCCTGGTCCAGATTTTCTACTTCAAGGTACAGGGACGTACCGTCTGCAAAGAGGCGTATACTACTAAGTAGGTTTTCGGTTATATCATTGATGTAGATTAAAACAATACGGGATGCAAGATTGACCCTTGGTGAACCCCAGCGTTAATTGGTCTCCAAGCCGATACCTCCGAAGCTACGACAACCCTTTGCAACCTATCCGAAAGGTACGATTTAAAAAATAAGAGCAATTCCCCTGAAATTCTCTCTAGCTTGAGAATGAGACCCGCATGCCATACCTTATCAAAAGCTTTACTGACATCACAGATGACTACAAACATTTATACAAGGTCCAGTTTCTATGGGGTACCATCCCTCTATTTATTCCTTATTTAATGATATCATTAAATGAATTAGTGATATCACTATTTCATTTAATGATATCACAAATTATTTAGTGATATCACAAAATGATTTAGTGATATCACTAATTCGATTTTGTGATATCACAAAATGATTTTATGATATCAAGAATTCGATTAAATGATATCACTTAATGTTGTCGATTTAGTGATATCACTTATTCGATTTCGTGATATCACTAAATCATTTTGTGATATCACTAAATCGAATTAGTTATATCACTAAATCATGTTGTGATATCACTAAATATGAAAACGGCATATCAGCCCATTTCATTTACCTGATTTAGTGATATCACTAAATCGAATAAGTGATATCACTAAATCGACAACATTTAGTGATATCATTAAATCGAATTATTGATATCATAAAATGATTTTGTAACATCACAAAATCGAATTAGTGATATCACTAAATCATTTTGTGATATCACCAAATTGAGTGAATTAGTGATATCACAAATTCGATTTAATGATATCACTAAATCATCCGATTCCGTGCAGTGGCGACACGGCCATCGCTGTACATATCACTAAATCAATTTTGTGTTATCATAAAATAGTCGGAATTAAATGATATCATAAAATCAGTTTGTGATATCACTAAATCGATTTATCACTAAATAAATGATATCACTAAATTCATTATATGATATCACTAAATTCATTTAGTGATATCATTAAATCCAAGTGATTATACATATCAATAATTCGATTTTATGATATCACAAAATATTTTATGATATCACAAATTATTTATTGATATCACAAAATAGTAACTTCCACACGAATTATTGATATCACGAAACGATTTAGTGATATCGCTAATTCGATTTAATGATATCATTAAATCATTTTATGATATCACTAAATAGATTTTGTGATATCACTAAATAGAACGGAATTAGTGATATCCTAAATTCGATTTAATGATATCATTAATTCATTTAATGATATCACTAATTCATTTAATGATATCATTAAATAGGGAATAAATAGAGGGATGGCGCTCCATAAGTTTCTATCATCGTCAGCAGTCGTCATTTCTTAGTCCCTTAACAGAATGTCCAGTGTTTAAAATAGTTTTATGGGTCTTTATTCTTTTTGTCCGTCTCGGCTTCTTGGCTGTCACTCCTATACCGTTGGAATTGCCAGTGACCCGCAGGGACGTGGATAGAGGTTTCCGATTGGGGGAGGGGGTGGTGTAGCTACTAGGGCTGTGAATTTCCAACTGGGAGGGAGGGGAAACCCCCTCTCAGTCTCTCCCCCTAGTTGGAAATTCATTACCGAGAAAAAATTTGAAAATGAAGCCATGAAAGAAGGCATAAAATTGATTCTAGTAACTGAAATGCCAACACATTTATGATAGAATTATCAGGTTATTATTATTTGGTATTATTCTGGGAATTGAATATGTGCTAAACAAATGCTCAAGCTTAGAACTTTGAACAATTCACACTGTCCTAACATTAAATCAGATCTTATGCAGGAATGATCCATTTTCGATGGTTCATCATTTTGTAACTGTGAATGATGGAACTCAGGATAACGATTTTACATGATGTGATTTTCTTGAAGTGCATTTCGAGGATTTTTTTATTACGATCAGTAAACGCACTATAGAAATCTCGTACCGACTGACGTCATGTATATTTTTGAAGTTCGATATTGCGTACACTGTAGTTGTAAATTGTAACGGTTGGAATTTTGCCGATAAAGTAAAGGAGACATCGGTATCACTAAAGAAGCTCTAAAATTCAGATAAATGGAATTTCCAACTACTCATGGCTTGCCCTCTGAATTTCCAACTATAGGAAATTTTGGCCAGGATTGGGGGGGGGGGGGGTGACACCCTAATGACCCGCCTGTCGAAGTCGTTAATTTTGGTTGGTGTCTCCTCCTGCTAAAGTCAAGAGTCTGTTGGGTCGTTGAGTCCATTGTGTTATCGTCATGTTAATCCATGTGTCATGTCTAACTTGCAAGTTGCATGTCAGTTGCTTGCTTGTTTTGAAAGAGATTAATTCCCCAAATCGTGTATGTCCATCATTTGGTCTCTTTCAGTTGCATCAAGTTTGTCATTTAAGTCTGGAATTTTCATCACGTTCCAGTCGTTGTCCAATTCAATACTGCTCATTGTTTTTAAACCCCGCAGGTCGATGCAGGCCGATGGATAACGGGACCGAGTAATGTCGCAGCACTAGAAGCAATTAGAGGTGAGCTGGGTGGATGAGGTTCATGGACATGATAGACCTGAGGAAACCCTGTTATCTTACCTATTTGGTAAATCTTCAAGACAGTCGATGGTGTTAACCCTTTACCCAACGTAACGGCCAAAACCGGCCAGCGCTATTCTCAAAAATCGTCAATTAATTTTCAAAATATTTTCATTTTTTGTCTCAAAAACATAGGTTATGACCCCTCGTTGGAACGAGCTCGACAAGCTCGTTCCAACGAGGGGTCATAACCTATGTTTTTGAGACACAAATAATGAAAAAAATTAGTTATTCAAGAATTTTTTTTGCAAGTGTCGTCTGCTTTTCATGTAAGGTAAAGGGTTAACTAATGTTCCAGAATATTTGGAATTTAAATACAAAGACTGGAGTTAATTGAGAAGTACTCACCGGAGGTCTCGGACTTACTTATTAAGTGATTAAGTAAAGAGGTATAGCGGCCTACCCCAAGCTTGGCAAAAATCTCAAAGGCGGGGGCATATAAGGGTGGCTGGCACAAATTCGCCGGTTATTTATGGAAATGGGGGGCTACTGTGGGAAGGGAAGGAGAGTTTCCTTGTGGGAAGGGAGTAGCATCAGGGGAGGGGAGGCAACATCCTTAATATGGTATTCACTAGTTGGAAGGAGGTTCACTCACAGTAATAAGAACAGTTTGGGTGGGTGGGGGCGGGGGGGGGGGGCTGGTAGGAGTGAAACACAACTGTTATAATATCCCACCCTGGCATGGGCCAAAAAACTTAAGTATTAGGTCTCGCTCAGACCAACTGTACAAACTAAACATTTAACCGAAAAGTAATGAAATGAAAAACAACTATTTCTTGTGGACAGTTGAAGATATCCAGGTGGGAACAATATATTTTGGGTAGGGCTTCTTAGTGGTGGGATTCGACTGGTATCTGAACAGCATATATAGACATGTTGTACATCGGGGTAAGGGTTGTGTTGCTTGGAACATGAATGGGTGTATATCTGCAATTCAGTTGGTGGATGCGGGTTCCAGTGGTTACCTGGGGGTCTGATGCTGCATTTCCGTTGTGGCTTTATATGCAGAGAGATTGTTTTGGGGCCATCTGTGGCTAGGGATGCCTTGGATGCTCAAGAGCAGGGCTGGGATATCGGACAAGTTGGTTTGCGGCACCTTTCATGTTTGGGAAAAGTATTTATTATTATTTTTCTTTTTGATTTGGATAATTTGAATACTTCGTTAAACAGATTTTATAAATTGGGGGTGGGTTCCCAATTGTCATTGAGGAAAAACTGTGTGGGAGGGGTGGGTGTCCAAGACATGACTGGCAAAAATTTGCACTCCGGGGGTGGTGGATCCCAAAAATTGAAAATGTAAAAATTTCCACCTTGTATCCGTAATTTTTTGCCTGACTACCCCCCCCCCCCTCCCCCGGTTAGACTGGTATTTTGGATACTTGTGGACACGGTCTTCACCTTTTAGTGACACCCCCCCCCCCCACACACACACACACCCCAATAGAAGTTATTTTTAGGGATGATGACATAAAGTGTTACTATACCGGCGGTACAATTTTACGGGACAGAACAGGGACGCCGGAGCGAATTTCGGGTTGGGGGGGGGGGGGGTCTGGGGGGGATGGCATGACGGGCCGACCCAAGTTTATTAACACTCAGTATACAAACCACGAATCTCAACCGAGAATAGTATTCATGGTTTGTACACTGAGTGTTAATAAACTCAATTTTTGACATGATGTGAAAAATATACGCAGTTCGCGTTTGATAAGATTATGCCCCCCCCCCCAACACACACACACACACACACACACACACACACACACACACACACACACACACACACACACACACAGGCGGCCTGTGTGAGGGGCATAATCTTATCAAACGCGACTGGAGACTTTTACTTTATAACCCGCACATTCATTCAAGGGACGAACAAAGAATGACTAATGATAATCAGATATTTTGACGAGAAACCAAGAAAGTCCTCATACAGTAAATTAGGCTTGGTCGTTTATCACACAGAGTAGCCCCATCCAATGAAAAATATATGGTTGGGAGGGGGCTTAAGCCCCCCCCCCCCCCTACCCACCTCCCCCCCGGCTCCGGCGTCCCTGCAGAAGACACTGGTTCAATAAATCGTCCTTCCATACTCCGAACTTCCATATTTCTCAAACCTCGAAACTAATCTCGTTTGACAAATCTAACCCCGTGAAGCGATGGCCTTCGAGCAAGTTCAATCTTGAGTGGTGAATGAGCCACATTGACTTTGCCCCCGTTTCGACCCTCACAAGCACAATCATGCTGATCAAGCTTTCATCCACGTGATAAGTGAATGATCAATTTTCAACGGCACAAAATTAGCACCGAGAACCACCTATTCACATTTTCCGGTATGTCACTTGTGCCATGCGATTAATGTAAGTGTTTTCTTTTTAGTATTCACATTTAAATGACAAAGCAAAGTATTTCTGAACAGTCCAAATTTTGTACATAATCAGACTTCCGAGACTTGATAACATTTTGCCGGTAAGGCCGAATATGAATCTCCGGTTTTCGCGTGAATTTCGGACGATATTTTCGATTTAACGGTGATGCAATAACAACAAAACACCGAAAAAAAGTACTGGAAGCTGTATACGGATCGTGTCCCTTAAGAAAGAGTCTGCGTAATGAGACGTAATGCCCATATACATTCGTCCCAACCGAACGGATCACTTAACCCAAAGCTGCGAAGCTACTTTGATATGTGGGATTGGGTACGGGATAAGTCGCCGTCGGGACAACTCGCCGTCAGAGTTGTCCCGTTTTTTGTTTTTCTAAAAATTAATTTATTCTATTGAAATACTGTTAATTTTATCATTTACTTACCTGTAGAGTATTTTTACAAATAAATCCAACCTTGCCATTCCTACCAGCTGCTCACATACGGGAGACTTTTGAGTCATTATACAATAAAACGCAGGGACTTTGTCGATTACGTCCAACGCCAATGGGTTGTTGACTCCACCACGTTCAGTCTGCATGAAATGGAGTATTTGTGGTCATGCCGTCCGCACTAATAATGACATTGAAAGTGAGATTGTGTTTGCATTTGTACGGGTTTCTTTTTTCAAGTCTTGTTATTTTGTATAAAATATATTTTTTATATATATCATGTGCCAGTCTTGAGACGAATAAAAAAATTGTTTTTAAAAGTTTTGGACTTAATTCAGAAATCCCAGAAATAAATTGACAATTAGATTTCCGTGGGTCAGTCACACAAATAGCCCGATTGCGATCAGCCAAGTGCCAAGCAAATGCTGACACAGACCCTGTATGAATTTGGATGCTAAAAGAAACTGAAAATGGAATATTTTCCCTAGAGTGGCATACACCCCAACACTACCATCAAATTTTCAACGACAATTTTTCACAAAAGTCAACTATAAGTTTAACCAACTCAGCATGGATGGTCCAAGAACGGGGGTTAATAGTGAACTACTCATTGGAGATCACGGACCTAGACGTAGGGGCAGCCTAGGTGTAGCATGCATGATAAAGAGAAGCCGGGTTTTGATAAAATACCAGTCTAAAAGAACAAGATTCACTAGCAGTGTAATAGGGAAGTGGGATGGGAGAATGGAGGACATGTGGTTAGTGAGACATTCAAAGGAGAGGGTTAATATGCTAATAGGAGAGATTGAAAAGAATTGGGCAAGGGATGTCATTAAGCAGTTCGTCTCCGGGTGTTGGGAGTAGAAAAGAGGCGTGGGAATAGGGAGGTAGTTGGGAGCCCAAAAAATGACTCGTTACATCCCTTGGGTTGTAAGGTAAACAGTATTTTGGTGACATAGATTCCTCCGAGTTACAATATGTTCTACATGCCTACCGGCGCATAGAACACATTGGAAATGAGGGGACGATATTTGTTCTCATTTTATTTTTCTCAAGTTATTTCATTTAATTATTGGCCTATTTAATTTATAACAGCAAAATATGATTGATTACAATCAACATTTTGCTTGGTGATGTGATCACTTAAGGGCGTGGTGTTTGTATTTAAATGTACAGGTTTCTCGCAAGTTGTGTTTACATTTGTACGGTTTTCTTTTTTCAAGTCTTGTTATTTTGTATAAAATATATTTTTTATATATATCATGTGCTAGTCTTGAGACGAATAAAAAAAATGTTTTTAAAAGTTTTGGACTTAATTCAGAAATCCCAGAAATAAATTGACAATTAGATTTCTGTGGGTCAGTCACACGAATAGCCCAATTGCGATCAGCCAAGTGCCAAGCAAATGCTGACACAGACCCTGTATGAATTTGGATGCTAAAAGAAACTGAAAATGGAATATTTTCCCTAGAGTGGCATGCAAATGTCATTTAGAGGGTGGTTTTAGCGAATTCTATGCGGTTCTGGGGGGTTCTTGAATTTAGGAGAAAAATACTAAATACCAGAATCGCCAAGACAAAGGCAACTATAAGAATGAATTTCCTTCTATTCTTCTTTCCTGTAACGATTATTACATAAAATAAACATTTTATCGTAACACACTGCGCAAATGTAATTTAGAGGGGGGCGGGGGGTTCTGTGCGGTTCTGGTTTTTAGGAGGACCCCTACTTCCGACTTGTTGTTTACCTTAATCTTTCTATACAAGAGCAACATGTTTGTGCTCAACCTCCTAATTCAAAATCCAGGTCTCATGTTATGAAGGTTTGACCCCTCACACTGAATTTTTCTCTCAAGACGCTTTCCTGTTACGACACAATCTCCATTGTTATTATTATTCTATCTCTGTGTCAAGTTTCGAGGTCGTGATTTCATACTTGTTAACATGCTCCTGACAGAATTTACAATTCGTCCTTGTGTTTTGTAAATTGTAATAATGCTTCACGCTGTCGTGTTCACTGCCTGTTGACATGCAACATATTATTATGTAATGATGACGAACCGGGAATTGAAGTACACTGGAAGTGTGTTTCGTCGACGTGTGTTGGCACGATTCAGTCAAAATATAATCGTGTTTGAACGGCATGAAAAAAATCACGCAACACGTCCACACCATGGAAAAGGCAAACAAATCGATGTTTGTAGAGTACATATTTACATCCACAATTTCCTTTGGCAAACCTCACAGGTCGCATTTATGATCAGATCACTTTGAAACTTAGTATGCTTGTTCGGGTGACCTCCAGATGGGAGCTATCGATTTTTAGCTCAACTTGACAAAGTCAAGCTGAGCTATTGCCATCACTTCTCGTCCGTCGGCGTATGGTTGTACGTACGGTTGTACGTACGTCCACAATTTCGTTTGGCACACCTCACATGTTGCATTTATGATCAGATCACTTTGAAACTTGATATGCATGTTTAGGGTGACCTCTAGATGGGAGCTATCGATTTTCTTCAATTTCCTTCAAAAAATGTTGCCGCGGCCAATGTTCTTAGAACTTAGTTTAGTCAGACCTCAATATTTCCCTTTGGCACACCCTACATGGCACATTTATGATTGGATTGCTTTAAAACCTGACATGCTTGTTTGGGGTGACCTCTGGATGGGAGCTATCGATTTTTTTCCATTTCCGTCAAAAAAAATGTTGCCACGGCCAACGTTCTTAGAACTTAGTTTAGTCAGAAGACCTCAATATTTCCCTTTGGCACACCCTACAGGGCACATTTATGGTCGGATTGCTTTGAAACCTGGCATGCTTGTTTGGGGTGAACTCTAGATGGGAGCTATCGATTTTCTTCCATTTCCGTCAAAAAATGTTGCCATGGCCAACGAACTTAGTTTAGTCAGACCTCAATATTTCCCTTTGGCTCACCCTACAGAGCACATTTATGATCAGATTGCTTTGAAACCTGGCATGCTTGTTTAGGGTGTCTTCTAGATGGGAGCTATCGATTTTCTTCAATTTCCGTCAAAAAATGTTGCCGCGGCCAACGTTCTTAGAACTTAGTTTAGTCAGACCACAATATTTCCCTTTGGCACACCTTACAGGGCACATTTATGATTGGATTGATTTGATACCTGGTATGCTTGTTTGAGGTTACCTCTAGATGGGAGCTATCGATTTTTTTCCATTTCCGTCAAAAAATGTTGCCGCGGCCAACGTTCTTAGAACTTAGTTTAGTTTGACCTCAATATTTCCCTTTGCACACCCTACAGGGCACATTTATGATCGGATTGCTTTGAAACCTGGTATGCTTGTTTGGGGAGACCTCTAGATGGGAGTTATCGATTTTCTTCCATTTCCTTCGAAAAATGTTGCCGCGGCCAACATTCTTAGAACTTAGTTTAGTCAGACCTCAATGCATTCCTTTGGCACACCCTACAGGGCACATTTATGTTCGGATTGCTTTGAAACCTAGCATGCTTGTTTGGGATGACCTCTAGATTGGAGCTATCGATTTTCTTCCAATTCTGTTTGTCAAAAAATGTTGCCACTGGCAACGAACTTTGAGCTAAGTTTAGTCAGGCATCAATATATTCCTTTGGCATGCCCTACTGGGCACATTTATGATCAGATCGGTTTGAAACATTGTATGCTTGTTTGGGGTTACCTCTAGATGGGAGCTATTAATTTTCTTCGATTTCCGTCAAAAAATGTTGCCACTGGCAATGACCTTCGATGAGCTTAGTAAAAACTTAGTGCAGTTAAGCATCAATATTTCCATTTGACACACCCTGCAGGGCAGATTTAAGATTGGATCGCTTGCAAACTTGGTGTGCTTGTGTGGGGTGACATCTCTATGGGAGCTGTCGATTTTCTTCCATTTCTGTCAAAAAATGTTGCCGCTGACCTTTGAACTTAGTTTAGGAAGACCTCAATTTTCCCTTTAACACACCCTTCAGGGCACATTTATGATCAGATCACTTTGAAACTTGGTATGTGTGTTTGGGGTGACCTCTAGATGTGTGCTATTTTTTAATTTCCATAAAAAGTTATTGTCGTTACCAGCCTTTGAACTTACTGCATTTGTGCATCAACTTATCCCTTTTGCACTCTCTGTAGGGTATATTTATGAATTTCCATACCCCCCCCCCCCCCCCCAAAAAAAAAAACAAAACAAAACAAACATTGCCACAAAGCAATGACCTTCTACTTAGTGCATTTGTGCATTAACATCTTCCTTTGGCAAGCCTCAGAGGGCACATTCATTATCAGGTTGTTTTGAAACTTTGTATGCTTATGCAGGGTGACAAAGATAGGAGCTATTGATTTTCTTTTCATTTCCATCAAAAACTCTTGCTGTTAGCAACAATCTTTGAATTTATTGCATTTGTGCATCAACATTCTTTGACATGGCCTACAGGCCACATTTATCATAGGACTGTTTTTGAACTTGGTGTGCTCATTAGTCAAGAACTTTAGATAAGACCTGTTAATTAGCATTCATTTCTGTGAAAAAGTTACCATTTACAATAACCTCTGAACATACTGCATTTGTGTATCAACATTCTTCCTTTAGCCAGTCTTACAGTTTACATTTAAAAATGCATGGATTACTCTGACGTTGTGAACACACAATGCTGTTATGTTGAAATTTCATCAAATAACATTGGTACCAATGATCTTCAATTTTGCCATTTCATTTATAACTTACCAAGTTCAAGTTTGTCAAGTTGAGCTACAGTGTCATTGACACTTTCATCTTCAATTTCCATAAAAAATGTTGCTACTGGCAACGTTCTTAGAACTTAGTTTAGTCAGACCTCAATATTTTTGGCACACCCTCCAGGGAACATTTATGATCGGATTGCTTGGAATCTAGATGGGAGCTATCAATTTTCTTCCATTTCCGTCGAAAAATGTCACCGCTGGCAATGACCTTTGAACTTAGTCATGCATCAATATATTCCTTTGGCACGCCGTACAGGGCACATTTTTTATCAGATTGGTTTGAAACTTGGTACGCTTGTTTGGGGTTACCTCTAGATAGGAGCTATCGATTTTCTTTGATATCTGCCAGAAATGTTGCCTCTGGCAACAACCTTTGATGAACTTAGTGCAGTTATGCATCAAAATTTCCGTTTGGCACACCCTATATGGCACATTTATGATCGGATTGCTTTGACATCTGGCATGCTTGTTTGGAGTGACCTCTAGATGGAAGCTATTGATTTTCTTCCATTTCCATCAAAAATGTTGCTGCTGGCAACGACCTTTTAACTCAATTCAGTCAGGCATCAATATATTCCTTTGGCATGCCCTACAGTGCACATTTATGATCAGTTTGGTTTGAAACTTTGTATGCTTGTTTGGTGTTACCTCTAGATGGGAGCTATCGATTTTCTTTCTGCAATTTCCGTCAGATAATGTTGCTGCTGGCAACGACCTTCGAAGAACTTACTGCAGTTATCCATCAATATTTCCCTTTGCCACACCCTGCAGGGCACATTTATTATCGGATCGCTTTGAAACCTGGTATTCTTGTTTGTGGTGAGCTCTAGATAGGAGCTATCAATTTTCTTCCATTTCCATCCAAAAATGTTGCCGCTAGCAGCTTTCTTCGAACTTTGTTAAATCAGACCTCAATATTTCCCTTTGGCACACCCTACAGGGCACATTTATGAGGGAATTATTTTGAAATGTGGCATGTTTGTTTGGGGTGATCTCTAGATGGGTGCAATTGATTTTCCATCAAAAAATGCCATTGGCAGTGACCTTTGAACTCAGTTTAGTCAGGCATCAATATATTCCTTTGGCATGCCCTACCAGGCACATTTGTTATCAGAATGGTTTGAAACTTGATATGTTTGTTTGGGGTTACCTCTGGATGGAGCTATCGATTTTCTTTCTTCAATTTCTGTCAAAAAATGTTGATGATTGTCGCTGGCAACGACCTATGATGAACTTTTTTGACATGGCCAACAGGCCACATTTATCATAGGATTGTTTTTGAACTTGGTGTGCTCATTAGGCAAGACCTTTAGATAAGAGCTATTGATTAGCATTCATTTCTGTGAAAAAAGTTGCCGTTTACAATAACCTCTGAACTTACTGCATTTGTGTATCAACATTCTTCCTTTAGCCAACCTTATAGTTTACATTTAAAAATGCATGGATTACTCTGACGTTGTGCACACACAATGGTGTTATGTTGAAATTTCACCAAATAACATTGGTACCAATGATCTTCAATTTTGCCATTTCACATATAACTTACCAAGTTCAAGTTTGTCATGTTGAGCTACAGTGTCATTGACACTTTCATTTAAAAGTCTAAAATGTTTTTGGTTATTTCAGGTGTGAACCTGACATAAAGGCAGGAAAAAGTATGCAAACATTCTGTGATAATGAGCGAGTGTGAAAAGGTTCAAGATATCCTCGGCAAAATAGCCTAAAATTCTTCTGTGAAATATCCAAATTTTTTGGGGATCACTGTTTTCGCAAATTTACAACTTCGAGTTGCCTACAACTCAAATTCTGTTAATTTTTAACCCTTTACCTAACATGAAAAGCAGACGACACTTGCAAAAAAAATTCTTGAACAACTAATTTTTTTCATTTTTTGTCTCAAAAACATAGGTTACGACCCCTCATTGGAACGAGCTCGACGAGCTCGTTCCAATGAGGGGTCATAACCTATGTTTTTGAGACAAAAAATGAAAAAATAATGAAAATTAACTGACGATTTTTTAGAATTGCGCTGGCCGGTTTTGGCCGTTACATTGGGTAAAGGGTTAAAAATAATTTCCGGTTCCGAAACCATTTCTCAGGGAGCCCTAAAACACCTCTCCAGACTTTCTCGCAAAAATCAGTTGAGATAATCGGAAATGCCATATTCTGTAGATCCAGCGAGTGTGAAATAAAACGAATTGTGTAGTGTTTTGACTTTAAAATATATCTCTGTTATTCGCATGATTGTTGCATTCCCCATTCAGTATGTTCTGCAGAAATTTTCATTCATGAATGAAATCTCAAAATTTGCGTCTTCGCCAGAGTCGCGACACAGTCGATTGTTCACATTTAGCTCATTGCGAAAATCACGTTTTTGTACTGATTTTCAAACATTTTTATCGACATCTTTTTATTTAGTTTCATTGATCAGATTGCGATCTGATCGATATGTAGTGACCACTTTTATGATCGCAGTACTGTAGATGAAATACAGTAGAACCTGTCTTGAGAGACCGCCCTTTGTGCCACACAAAAGTGGTCTCTCAAGACAGGTGGTCTCTTTTAACAGGTTTCAGGTTTTCTCAAGTCAGTGAATAACCAACCTCAAAATTTAGAAATGGAGAAGAATGGATTTTTGTAATTACTTTGTAGTTGTTCTTTTCTATGAAGTTTTTGTAACATATTGAAATGGACTGTTATAAAAATTATGAAAATAAATTAGTGTTGAAAATCTTCATTGAAGATTTTCAAAACAAATTTATTTATAATCCTATCTGTCACATTTCAGGTATGTATGAAGTTGTTTATTCAGCAATAATCCTAATCTTTTCACAGGGGTCTTATAAAAACGTCTCAATCTTTAATGAGTTATGTAACTGAATAGCAATTGAAACCCAATTAAGAGCTTTTAATACTTTTAATTATGTTAGTATAACCACAATGAATTTCCGATTCCAGAACAGGTAACATGTTTTTGTCATGGTTTCAGTCTTCAAAGGGGCTGTCTCTCAAGACAGGTCCATTATGGCATAAAAATACAAGTTGGTACCAGGTCACAGTGGTCTCTCAAGACAGGTGGTCTCCCATAGCAGGTCCATTATAGAGTAAAACCAATCGGTGCCTGGCAGATGTGGTCACTCAAGACAGGTGGTCTCTCAAGACAGTGGCCTCTCAAGACAGGTTTTACTGTATAAGCCCTGTGTTGCCTTATCATTTATTGGACAACTTCTCGTTAAGAATTTCCAGAAGCTTACTACTAAAATTAATTATATAAACTTACATCGACTTTCATGAAATTGTACTTTTTTTCACTGAAATAGCAACCCATGGGAACCCCGGGAAGCGAAACAGTACTTGTTTACTATGGTAAACCAGCTCTGATGTACTGGTAAAATAGGACCCAGTCACCAATGCTTGGGGTGGAAGTCCTCTAAAATACATGCCTGTCGATTTGAGGCGAATGGCCATTTAGGACGCGTGGAGGTTACTGAAAATGAAAACACGCAAACGAAAAACGGATCACAACAAATTGTCATCGGTTCACTCGAAATTTTTGCCAAGTTGAATGATCTAGTATGAATGAATGGTGAAATGGTGCTGCACAGGTGTTTGCATCTGCCTGAAGTATAGCTGCTCTGTTGGCCAATTATTGGCCAACAAAGCAGCTATAATTCAAGCAGATGCAAACACCTATACTGATGATTGGTTGATGCTCAACATCATTTCAAATTGTTGATCATCTTAAGATGTAGCATAGATACAAAATCAGGAAATGGCAATTCATGTCTCTGCCACAAACAGTGATTATGGATGCCATACTCTTCTGCAACATGCTAGTCCATGCCAAGATTAAGCTATAATATTTGCAACTAATTTGTATCAGAATTGCTGCAACACAGCCTGATTAATGTTCCTAAGGATTCATCTTCATTCTTGACTCATCAGGATATTACCCACAGGAGCAAGAACTTGGTTATGATACAACAGTTCATTTATTAGCATATTTGCGATACATATATATTTAGGTTACCTACTAGGTTACCTGAGTCAGTAACAGGGAAACAAACGATAAGTTACCAAAGCGCAGACAAGGTGAACGATAAATGGGTTACACAAAATTTTGATTTTCAAATATGAAATTGAGCAGGTGAAAAAAAATATAGTTTTAAAAAAATATCAATAAAACCATATTATGTGCCCTCTCATCGGAACGAGTCTGTTGAGATCATTCCAAATGTGGGGTCACATGATATAGTTTTATTGAAATTTTTAAAACAATACTTAAAATAATAAATTTTGATATCCTGTCTCCCCATGGAAACCCTGGGAAGTGAAGCAGTGCTTGTTTACTTTGGTAAACAAGCTTTGTTTTAGAGATATGGGACCCAGTCACCAATGCTTGCCCTCTAAAATTCGCAGCATGGGTATAAACGATCAAGTACACTTGACTTTATCTCCAATTTGTGGACACGATTAGCCATTGTGCAGAAATATGTGACCTTAAACACCAGTAAATAAATAGATGTCTTGTCCCTCGGGTAAAGGGTTATTTGTATATTAACCAGATTATGACCCATGCATGATATGATCAAAATTCTCGTGTCAGTTTTTGTCATCATGGTATTGTACACACGTACATTGTGAACATGTACTAAATGGATTGGTGCTTAAAATTTTCAGACTTATATTGCAGTCATGATATAGGCTATAGCCACAGGTGCTTAAATTGACCTCAAACACAAATACATACATGTAAATAAATTGATTAATGGATCCAGTTTATTCAGAAGATATGATAAATTGTTGGTGTTTGAATGTTATATGCAGTTAACAGGGTTATTCAGTTGAGAATATCAAATTAAGTGGACTTGACTCATCTGCCAGTTCGTGGTCATTCAGGGAGAATACATTGTTTTAGGGGGGTAAAGTTTGGATATTCACTCAATAGGCCAGAATATTGATGGTGTAACAAATTATTTCAAAAGTTCTTCATTATCAGTCACTCCCATACTGTACCCCAATTTTATTCTTTTGGAAAAACCCCATTGTAAATTGTCTGTAAAGGATGACCTTGGCTTAATGATTGATTTGTAACTAGGCTATATACACACTAACGTATAACTGACCTTGGAGTAGTTTTATTCATAAAAAGGGCAGACACGTAGTGAGGTGCCTGCGTACTTTTACTGAATATTTGCTTATTCAAGGTTAAAAATGTTTAGACTGGAATATTATTTATTACCATTTTTTGGGGTCACTTCTGAGAATTTTAAACATTTCAAACATGTATTCCTGAATTGTATCTTTTTTTTAAGGCTTTCAAGTAGTTCAGTAGTAGTCTTTTTTTTCTTCCTATTCTCATCTCCCAGATCTCCTTGTGGGAACCCTTGGAAGTGAAGCAGTGTTTGTTTACTGTGTTAAAAAACCTATGTTTTGCTGGTTAAAGAGGACCCAGTGACCAATGCTTGTTGTGGAAGTCCTCAAAAATGGACGGCATGGGTATAAATTATGTATCTCAATGTTGCGGTCATGATTAGCCTTTGGGCAGAAGTATGTGACCTTAAAAACCAGTGAATAAATAAATCTCCCAAATTAGGCCTTAAATTTTTTTCTGATTTTCGAGAATCAGTTTTGATTCGCATTAACTTGTGCAGCAAGAAGCAATTTTCAGTCCTAAATAATTTAGTATTTGTGAGTACCCCAGTGACTGTAACCAGTACATAATCTATAATAAAAAACAAAACTCATATTTATTATTTATATATTTAATGGAGTTCTTAACCCTTTCAACTCTGATGGTATCTTCCATGTCAGTTCAATGGCAGCAATTGGAAGAGTCCACATTCATTATTTGGGGGTAGACCAATTAATATTTTCAACGACAGCCATAGGGCTGCACGTTGAAAATATTAATTGGTCTAACCCTACACACTCTCTCAGCAGCCATCTGACTCAATGAAGTTATGACGTATCGTGCTTCTGGGCTGGAAAAGCGTCCGCTCGGGTTCAAAGTTTTAATATCCTAGTTCCAATTTTTGTGAGTTTCTTGTCTTGCATGTACATGTAGAATATACATTTACCATCATAAAGGCTTTCGGTGGTCTTGCTGATGAAAGTTACAGTACCTTTGCATTGGTTTCTAGTCAAGCTTCACTGCCTGTTTGGACAGCCAAGACTTTACTTGGCTCCACTGCTAAATGAAAGTGTTACCATTTTATGAGGGAGCAAAAAATTAGAATTCTCCCTGCCTTTAACACTTTACCTAGCATGAAAAGCAGACAACACTTGCAAACAAAATTATGAAATAACTAATTTTTTTCATTTTTTGCGTGAAAAAACGTAGCTTATAACCATTGGGGGGTCATAAGCTATGTTTTTTAGCAAAAAATGAAAACATAACGAAACTTGATTGGCAGTTTTTGTGAATAGAGCTGGCTGGTTTTGGCCATTACATTGGATAAACGGTTAAGAAAACTTTCAGAATTATGAGAAAAATCAAACTTTGACAGAACCTCAGAATGAAAACAAGAGGAATCAGCTGTCATTTGTATGGTTTTACTGAGAAGCTTCCAAGATATTTTAGGCTGTGGTGGGCTTATTCTGGTTAATTTTCTGTTTCGTTTTTGGCCACTATGTTACGTAAAGGGTTAGAGAAAATTGTTTTATTACAATTTATTGGAGAGTGCCAAGATTGTTTATGCAGAAAATCATACTAAACTGGGGCTCCTTTTGTTAGTTGCATGGCACATGTACATTGAAAAAAAAAACAACTCATGTATTAAAACTAGTCACCTTTGAAAAATAATTTAACACTCTACCAGCTAATAATAATACTTTATTATTTGCTGTACACTATGACTGCATACATGCTGGCCTTCAAGGTGCTTTCTACATTTTAAATAATTTTGTTTATTTTGAAATTCCCACCTCTGATATTCCTTAATGTCAAATTAAATATACACAAATTATACATAAAAATGAAGGTTGAGATGTATAGAACACGAAACACATATGTAATCAACAGCAATTGACAGCAGGCAGCACTGGTTCCTGGAAATCTGCTACTGTATTTGTACCAGAACTGATAATACAATAATATTTCCGGAGAACACTCGTGGCCAAATGTGCTTCACATATCCAAGAACAAAGCTCGGCATTCAAAACACTTTAGGATGCAGCAATAGGAGTGCATTTGGAAAAAGAACTATACTGTCTGCGTTTTTTATTGAAGATGGAATCGATGTTCGACGGACATGTGCAAATCACTCAATACCACAAATTTCTATTGAAAAACAAAATTGGAATTCTAAGAAATTTCAACAGGTGTCATGATACCTAGCATACATTATGGCAACTGTGTAGTCTCCATATAATAATAGTATGTGGTATTAACTGACAGTCTTGGAATTTCCCCCATGCAGCTCTGCAGTTCTGCAGGCTTGTCATTTTGAGGCTGGCCATTGTCCCGGGTCACAGTTACCTGCCCAAGTTCAAAATTCCACGGACGGTAAACGTCTGCCTAACCCCAATTTGTGCCCATTAATTCAGTCGAAGGCACCTCAAAATCGTCTGTCTCAAACAGCAATTTTTGCTGATTGAAGGAGGTAACAAAGCACAATTTGTGAAGTTTGTAGTGTGTATTCGGCGCAGTCACCCAGAGACAGTAAGTAACTTCTCAAATATGAGTGAGAGGTCTACCAATTTCAAAGTTGTAACTAGTTATTACATTGTACATCAGACTGTGACAACTCTCATGTCATGCAGGATTACGGGACGTATCATCCCCAAGCCAGTTTGACCCCTGACGATTCGCCTTCGTCCCAAAATCAAAGCCAGGATAACTATAACACTCACTGTTAGTGAGTGTTGGTGACCTGGTATCTCACATCCAAATATTCAAGCCTGCATCTACATGTATACGTGTTATAGCACCCATATTATATTGAGATTGATATATCGTTAGTTGATAATTGTACTGGATTGATATTTTTCTGCATATTCTGGCTGGTCTGACTCATTTGCACTGAGTGACCCTTTAGTGCATGTTTACATCTTTGTTACACATAATCTATTTTTAAATCATTGTACATCTAGCTGTTGATTGTTTAATTGTTTGAGTAGGTCAAGGACCTTGTTTACATCAATTAAGACGGAATCACCTGGAAACTGATAGAAAACAGAACTTTGGAGAAAATTCATCTTCTAGGACATTCTATCTGAGTACTATTTAAAGGTTTGTCAACAGAACTCAGGAACTCATTTTCAGAAAACCCATTTCAGAAAAAACTCTTTTTAGATAAACTCATTTCAGATAGACATTGGAGATTATTATTGTTCCAGAACAGTGCATTTATTATAGAAGCATTACTTCTTTGTGAATTTAGAAAAGTGATTCCAAAAGAGAATTTTGAAGAGAATGTATTCATCTTGTAAAAGAGAATTTATATTTTCTGTAAAACAGAATATATTTTTGTGAAAAGCCAGGATTGTACTGGATTATTTGAAATTTGAAATTACCTGTGGCGCCAAAATTTATTGGATTTTTAATCCATTTGAATTTTGCTGAGCATTTTATTATATTTTATTGGAGACTGCTGAAATTTCTAAGTGAACATTTTATTACAAATCTACAGGATACTGTTTCTGAAGACACATTCGTGGATTTAATACTACCAGCTGGAAAATTTCTTCACAAGATTCTTCACCACTGGATTACTGGATTCTGTCAAACTGTATTTTGGACTAATTCAATAATTGATAAGTACCACTGTTTTTATTTTCTGTAAACCAATTAGTGTAAAAGATCTTTGCATCATTTTTTTTATATATTTTGTTTTTAATTAAATTTCAGAATAATTAAATTCATAGTTATTGTTGCTGATTCTCAGATTTCTGTCTGTTACCAATATCATTAATATTTCCACACCATAACAATACATTAGGTGATGACATGTGCATCATAATTACACAAAACATGTACCTTAAAATGATATTAGTTGTCTACCCGGCAGGCTGAAACAAAATGGTCCCCGCAAACCATAAATGGCCCTCCTGGGGTCATTTTAGGCGAATCCAAAATTGCCCTCCTGGGGTGATTTGAGGCGAACCATAATGGCTCTGGTACGAATATGGTAGAAGACTTCCAGGAACCAGTGGTGCCTGCTGTCAACTCTACATATATGAGTTGATCACATTTGTGTTTCATGTTCTATGCATATCAACCTTCATTTTGAAGTATAATTTGTGTATATTTAATTTGAATTTAAGAAATATCAGAGGTGGGAATTTCTAAGAAACTACATTCTCTTACTTACATGTATAGACTAGTATACCCAAGCCTGAAAATAATTTTCATTTCCCTTCCAGACAAAATGTCAGACACTAAATGAATCATGTCTGTCATTTGAGAATGAAATCTTACATATTACAAAATGGAGTTTGAGTATTCAAAATAATGTGTTTTGGGTGTACATGCTCCTTCATCATAAAAGTGCTCAGAATTCATCCAACCATACCTTGTTTGGCGGGGCTCAGTGAGCCCTGCCAAACAAGGTATGATTGGTTTTATGCTGAATTGGAACTGAATTACCCTTCAGACATAATTCAGATACATGTACATGTATGGCCATATCAAATCGTATTCCTTCACATGCCCGTTAATACTGATGAACTGTACAGTCACTTTCTTCCTAACTTGCCAGGACCAACAATCACAATAATCATTAATTTTAGGCTTGCTAATTATGTACATGATTTCCAGCATGCATGATGTTCTGATCACTGAACTTCATTGATAATTTTGGCATCAGACATTTTGACTGATGATTTTAAACCTCAGTCAGACATTGGCCTTTTTGTACCTGACACTGTCCTTGTCTGACCACTTATTTTCTGGTATGAATGCACCCGTCTTCAACCAATGCTAACCCTGCTTGTGTGGAGTTGGTATGTTGGGGAGCTGACAGTTGCTGGCCGTTGCTCGGTGGTTCTCTCCGGGTACTCCGGCTTCCTCCACCCGTAAAACTGTCATGGTCATGGTTAGCCATTGTGCAGAAATATGTGACCTTAAACACCAATAAATAAATAATAAATAAAAGTAACCTCAATAACTTGCACATGAATTAACAGGTCAAATTATATTGTAGGTATTTCCCATTTGTATGCGTAATAATTATACAAAAACACTCACTGAGAGTTTCCAGAAAATGATATCTGCAGGAGCAGCAGTGTACTTAGTTTTTTGTGGTTATGCTACAACTTATTTTGACTTTTACTGTAGCTTCATCCATACGTACATCTGCCTATCCATCCATCCATCCACATCCATCCATCCATCCATCCATCCATCCATCCATCTGTCCAAAAAGGGATATGCATGGGTGGGGCTCAGATCTTGTCTGCACTTGAATTCAGATGCTTTCTATGCTTAGTAATCAGTTATTTCTGTTCTGATGGCTTTTGACTACCCAGATTGGAACACCAATTGTGAATTAAGTTTTTGTTCAAGCGGGCACTGAGATTGGGAAATTTGGGGCTAGATATTGGGAAAAGTCATGCCCAAATGTCATTCTGCCCCTGTAGGCATAAGAATCCACATACATGTATAATAGTGATGTCACGACATGAATTTTGAATTTTGAAGAACATTTTGCTCATCAGATTATTTGGAAATGAGACAAAAAGTGAGAATGCCATACACTATAGTACCTGCCACCACTGAGCACCACTTGGGGGCAATCAGGATTAAGTGGATGATGTGGGTAAGGATCAAACCGTCAGTTTTTCAATCTTCAGTCCAGAGCACCAACCAATTCTCCATCATGGCCCATCTATCAGGACACTTTAACCCTTCACCTCATGATTGGCCTGCACACTCCTGCAAAATTTACAAATTGAACATCAAAAAAAAAAAATTCAGCAAAACCATATCATGTGATCTCCCTCATTGGTACGCAATCATCTAAATAATTATATCAACAAATTTTGATAATGTGTGCATTGAAAAAAAGGGTTAAATGTTGTCTGAAAGAATTGCATGATGGGACACCTGGTCCAAGGTAAGAAACATTGTTGAAATGAGTCCTTTAACCATTTAATCCTCTGAGTATTTTCAAGATATTTTTCAGCAATCTAGTCGTGGCTACATGTACCTAACTGCAGCCATGACTAGATTTGATGAAAAATTCATTTAAGTTTATCTCAAGAAATCAATGTTGTCAAAATTCTTACAGCTTACAGGGGGACATTTGATTAACTTCTTACATGCTGCAGCAGATATTCCAGCAAGGAGTGGGTTTCTTTTACCCCTGAAATAAGTATACTTTGAATACATATTTAACTGGTAGAGTGCTAAGTTATTTTTGGTTTTCAAAATTTGTTCATGTGTCTTTGCCTTGTTACAATTTATGGGAGAGTGCCAAGAGGCACTCTCCCATAAATTGTAACAAGGCAAACCCATATAGACCAAGTAATTTCGCTTCTAAGATAATGTGAAGCACATCCACAGAATATGACACCTTCAGGCTGGGGTACCTGCTCTTCATATTAAAGCCCTGATAGTGGCTTCTAGCAATCTACCAGTTAATCAAATTTTCTCTGTGTAATTTGAATTGATTTTTTCACCAAGGATTCCTTGGGTTAAAGTTAGTAGATTTTTTAAGCATGTCTAGTCATGGTTGAAAAATATCTTGG
This sequence comes from Pictodentalium vernedei, assembly GCA_031216915.1. Classification (NCBI taxonomy): domain Eukaryota; kingdom Metazoa; phylum Mollusca; class Scaphopoda; order Dentaliida; family Dentaliidae; genus Pictodentalium; species Pictodentalium vernedei. Next base: position 78,212,544 of record CM062290.1, on the reverse strand, counting down.
AAAAACCCTCAGTAGATTAACCCTTTACCCAATGAATCGACCGCATCCGCCCGTGCAATATGCAAATTCAGCAGTTGAAAAAATAGTATTTTTCAAAAACATTTCGACAGAACCATATAATGTGACCCCTCGTTGGAACGAGCTCATTGAGCTCATTCCAAAGAGGGGGTCACATGATATGGTTTTGTTGAAATTTTTTGAATAAAAATAAAAAATGATATTTAAAATAATAAATTTTGATATCGTCTGCATTGGGTTAAGAGATAAATGTGCCCAAATTATATTTATTTCAGTGGTAAGAGAAATCATGTCCTGGGCAGGAATATCTGCCTGTAGTATGTATTAGGTGTTATAATGGTTAGGTATGTGAGCATCAGTGCCACACTAGAAATTGACTTACAAAACATACATACAAATGAATATCACTTAAAAATTCCTTTTTAAAAATGTACCTTATTGAGTGAAGGCTAATGTATGTTTCATTAATTTGAATATTATTCAGGTCATATATCATATTAACTTCTATCATCTGTCCAGTAGTTAACAGGTTGAGACCAAACACTTGATTAAACAAACTGTTAACATTCCATTTAAAAATATCTGAATTCACTTTATGTTATAATTAAAAATTCCATTCAATTTCAAAGTTGGAGGTTTTTTTTCAATTTTTCTTCCCAAAACCTACTTTATCGCACATTACTGGAAAGAGCTAACTTATTCCAGTGAGTGGTCATTTGTTACATGTACAGTAGATCATGAGTTCATTATGACTAAACTACTCCCAGAGTGGAGTTTCCACCCAGACATTTGACAATATTACTGACAATGCCATTGATAAATGCATAAGATGGATGGACAAAGTTTTAGCCAATGGACTTCTTGGTTCAAGGTCATTTGATTCAGAAAGAGATCTTTTTTACCTGCACCCAATTGGCATCAAGTTATTACACATGTCGAGGCCACCGTTTCCGATAATAATTAAATAATAAGTAAATCGCCAGTGAAATTAATTAGACTTGATCATTTTCTGCCACGATGATATTTGCACATGATCTCACTTCTGGATTTTTATTTATATAATAATTAATAATAATAATAATTTTATAGCCTAAATCTATGGCTACATAGAATTTCATAATGGAAAAAAAACCATTAGATTTTATTGCTGTGATTATAAATGGGCAGGGTCAAGCCATGAATAGCACTCAGCAATAGTGTTCAACTGATGATCGGAACCAGTGACCACAATTGGCCGATTGTGGGCAATCGGATGTCAATGTCAATGGCTCCTGGAACATCGGTTCAGCAGATTGTTGCCAAGCATTTTGTGATGATTCATCAACCGCATTTTATTATCTTTTGCAATTGTTCAATTGTTAATGTAAAATGATGTCAATGATACCATTCAATAAAGTTGAAAAATCACCACAATGTGTATTCTTAATCTCTCTGGACACCCATCTACGGGATATACAAGTTAAACGGCATGTACAACTTACAATTGAGTGTACTTGCGCCACTTGCCAGTTCATACTGGAAAAGTGAAATTTGCACTCCATTGACTCAGGTGGCAGTAAAAATTACACTTGGGTGGTGACTCTGAGATCCATGTTTACCGCCCAAAGTGTGCACGGCTGGTGATTTTCCTGGACCTGAGTCAATGGAGTTGAACAATGTGAAATAAGTTCGATTGAATGTAGTTCTTTTGAGCCTCGACCCATCTATTAGTGAACGGACTGTAAACCCATAAAATAAGTTCAGTTTAATGTAGTTCTTTCGAGCCTCGACTTTCTATTAGTGAAAGGAATGTAAACGTAAAATATTTAAATTTAATGTAGTTCTTTTGAGCCTCAACTTCTGTAGTAGTGCATGGTATTACAGTCGTAATCTGAACCGGCCAATTGTGAGCTCAAATAACCAGTAATCTTTGGTAGTCAGTTGAACACTACCCAGCAACAAATGCTGGAATCTGTCATGGGATTAGGAGTGGGGGAGTAGGGTGTGTGTGTGTGGTGAACAGAGTTTATGCTATTGTCCACCTGTATCCACTCTGCTGTAACAGTGTTACGGTGTGGAAATATTATTGATATTGGTAACAGAAAGAAATCTGAGAATCGGCAACAATAACTATGAATTTAACTATTCTAAAATTTAATTTAAAAAACATTGATATGAAAAAAATGATACAAAGATCTTTTACACTAATTGGTGTACAGAAAATAAAAACAGTGGTACTTATCAATTATTGAATTAGTCCAAAGTACAGTTTGACAGAATCCAGTAATGAAGAATCTTGTGAAGAAAGTTACCAGCTGGTAGTATTAAATCCAAGAATGTGTCTTCAGACACAGTATCCTGTAGATTTGTAATAAAGATTTTTTTACTTAGAAATTTCAGCAATCTCCAATAAAATATAATAAAATGCTCTGCAAAATTCAAATGGAGTAAAAATCCAAGAAGTATTGGTGCCACAGGTAATTTCCAAATAATCCAGTAGAATCCTGGCTTTTCACAAAAATAATATTATGCTGTTTCACAGAAAGTATAAATTCTCTTTTCCAAGACGAATAGATTCTCTTCAAAATTCTCTTTTGGAATCAATCTTCCAAATTTACAAAGAAGCACTGCTTCTATAATAAATGCACTGTTCTGAAACAATAATAATCTCCAATGGAAACAACTGAAGTGAGTCTTTCTAAAATGGCTTTCTAAAAAAGAGTTTTTGAATTCTGTTGACAAACCTTTATGTAGTAACCAGATAGAATGTTTCAGAAAATGAAAATTCTACAAAGTTCTAACAGTTTCTAGGTGATTCTGTTATAATTCAAGTAAACAAGGTCCTTGACCTACTTAAACAATCAACAGCTATATGTACAATATATTAGTGTAACAAAGATGTAAACAAAGGTCACTCAGTGCAAATGAGTCAGACCAGTCAGAAAATGCAGAAATAAAAAATATCTATCTCATATAATTATCAACTAAGGATATATCAATCTCAATATAATATGGGGGCTGTAATAAACAGCATGTGTGTGTTTGTAGCTGTCTGAAGTCTACAGTACGTGGAGTGTATTATCACTAAATCACCTGCAGAGTGGAGATTCCACCCAAGCAATAATTGCAGATTTGTTGCAAAGCATAACAAGCACAGGCAACTTAGTTTCAACCAGTGGACCTCCGGGTTAAACCCGGAGGTCCATTGGCTGAAACATTGCTTGTGTGTTTTGTCCATATGTATAAAATTTGAAAGTTATAGTTTGGGTGATAACTCCACTCCATGGGTGGTTTAGTACAATCCACTCTCCATGTACTGTATGTTGTCAGGGTGTGCATGAGTGTAGTGGGATATTTATGAGTCGGTTGGGGGCAGGGTCAATCACAAACAGTCCCCAACAACTGTGCTGGCATCTACCTGTACCTATTCTGGGAGTAGGAGTGGTGAATAGAGTTTTGGCTGCTCCTCGCTATCGCCTGTCCATATCCACTCTGGTGGCTGCATGTGTGTGTTTGTAAATGTTCTGGGGTCCATGTCGCGTGAGTGGGGTGTGATTTTGCTATGTGATTATAATAACAATACTATTTTTTATGCCCCCGGCCTCTTTGAGGAGGGGCATTATGTTATCACCATGTCCATCGTCCGTCCTTTAACTTTTTGCATTCCGTCAATTAACTAAGGTTCTACCAACCGGATTTTTACCAAACTTCATATGTGGGTTAGGTATGATTAGTGGATTATTTTGACCATGATGTGCCAAAGGTCAAGGTCACAGTGACCTCCAATGTTAAATACACTTGAAATTGGTTTCCGCTCTATCACTAAAGTTCTGCAAGACTGATCTTGTTTTTTTTGTAATTCTATCCATGATATTGCAGGAGGGGCATCTGCCATGCTTCACGTTGCTCTTGTTATATCATTGAATCCACACATGATACTCTACGGCTGTACAAAATTGCAAAATGCCTTATGGAAAAGGTACAATATATGTTTTAATACTCAACATGAATGATTCTAGGGAATCCACTTCTTTTAGAGGGTGTCTAGCACCTCGATAAAAATATCACATCCATTTCTGTTTTCACTTGTTTTTGCATGATGCCTTGTTTTTACATTGTTAGGAAAGTACATGTATGTCAGACATATCAGGGGAATTAACTATAACTTGACAGGTCAGTGAGTCTGACTTCTCCATGAATTAAATTCAGGACTTTAAATTCTACCAAACTCATACATGTGCCAGTAACCAGTGTCCCCAAATTACATAAATGTTTCCCAAATTTAGGGAATAACACATATTAGGGTTTGCTTTTTCTGCTTTCTTTTCCATTTTGTTGAAATGATTTAACACGGAAAGGCCTGAAGATTTGTAAACATTTTGCAGTCCACAACCTTGTTGCATTACAGTTGCTTCTAGGCAAGTCTTGTCTGCCGGTATAGGCAGCCAAGACTTGCCTAGAAACAACTGCAATGGTTCTTATGAGTTTCACCCGAGGTGCTCAGACAGCTTGTCAGTGTCTCGTGATGGACAGTTTTATGGGTGGAGAGAGCTGGAAACAGCTTTTCGATGTCTTGTGACAGACAGTTTTATGGGTGGAGGGACCTGGAGTATCCAGATCGACCCCCCCGAGCAACAGCGAGCAACTGCCAGACTCCCCAACGTACTAACTCCACACAAGCAAGGTTAGCATTGGTTGAAGACAAGTGCACCATCAACATGCAGTACGTCTTGGTACCCAGCACCCCGTGCCCTCATGTGGGCAATCAGAATTTAATGCCTTGCCCAAGGACACAAAACAGTTACCCCTGGAGGGGATCATTATCAAACCTGGGATCTTCTGGTTTGAAGTCCAATTTCCGTAACATTTTGCAAATCTGTGATGACTCCAATTAGACCAATCTGAATGTCTGGCAAATGAAATTCAACCATTTAAAGTTATTAATTGAATATATTTCTTTGCAGTTGTCATTAACATTCCTCATAGAAAGCTGTTTCTGTTAATCATGGCTAGTAAGACTGACTTTAATAAATTAAACAATGTTTGCTCAGTTGTTACGGCATTGGACTTCAAACTGAATGATCCATGCTTCGATCCCTGTCAGGGATAAGTGTGTTGTGTCCTTTGGTGAGGCACTTACTCCTGATTGGCCATATGGTTGGCTCATTTTCACAACCGACTAACCGAGAGCTATAACCGGATAATATCCGGTTAACCGTAGCCATTATTTCTTATCAACCTACCTTACAATTGTTTACTACAGGCTTGCACTACAGTGGAAGACCCTAACTCGGATAAAATACTCTGTATTTTAATCTTTCCCAAGAGATGTGGGAAAGAAAAGTGGTGTAAAAAACTGGGCTGAGCGCCATCGGCGCACACCCAGTTTGGGACGCTCTTCCCTTAGTACAAAGCCACGATTTCCGTTAACCAATGCGCAGTGCAGTCATCAATTCATCATTCTTTTTTTGTCCGAGACACGTGTGGGATGTGTCTCCCCCATTTGCATTACGAAACAGTGAAAATTCAACTCGTCGATAATGGTTTTCCTGTGACTGGAATTATGGATCTGAAGATCGTATAATAACAGGACTGTGTTTTATATATTCTTGTTAATATTTTCAACCACATTCTCATTGAATTTTATTTATATATTCCATTTTTGCGAATGTTTTTTCGACATCGTGTCAACATGGTTCGGTTGATAAATTTTATTATTATTATTGCAGTTAGGTGTCAATGAGGGACTGTATGGACAGGATTTCTTCACTCTGTTGAGGGCTGAATTTCTGTTTTTTAGGTCCCTGTCGGCCGTCTGGGTTCTGTCGTGTACCCACCGGTTATTTTTTCTGCCACCTTCTCTCGTAGTTGGGGGTGTTCTTCTACTTTATGTATCTGTTCAGTTCACCTTTTTCTTCTACTGCTCTCACCTCTGTTATTTCCAGTTCGGTTCCTTTAGAGCAATTCCTTTGCCCTTGCTTTTAGTGCGTTCTCCTGACTGTTCCTCCTGTCTGGGTTCTGTCGTGTACCCACCGGTTATTTTTTCTGCCACCTTCTCTCGTAGTTGGGGGTGTTCTTCTACTTTATGTATCTGTTCAGTTCACCTTTTTCTTCTACTGCTCTCACCTTCACCTTTTTCTTCTACTGCTCTCACCTCTGTTATTTCCAGTTCGGTTCCTGTAGGGCAATTCCTTTTGCCCTCGTTTTTAGTGCGTTCTCCTGACTGTTCCTCCCGCTCCTGCACCTGTGGGGGTGGGGAACGCTGTCATTTTGGGGCCTCCCGACACGACCACGTCTGGTGAGAGTTACACCCCCTCTGTGGGGGATGTGCAGCTCTTCCCACACCGTGGGGGGTGGGGAACGCTGTTGTTTCGAGGCCTCCCGACACAACCATGTCTGGTGAGAGTTATTCCCTATCCGTGGGGGGTGTGCAGTTTTTTTTTTTACTGTGGTGGATACTGCAAGAGCTGTTGGATTTCTGGTGAAGAGATGCCTGGTTCCGGGACTATGCGCCCTCTCCAGTCGACATCTGAGGCTGTCACTAGGGTTGTGACTCCTCCTTTGGAGGCCGAGCTAGGTGGCTCTCTCCCCTTTTCCGCCAGTTCCAACAGCTCCCGTCGTATCTGCTGCTACTGCTGTTCCATCTACAACGTCATCGGTCACCGTTTTAGCCGGCCTCGGCTTATCCCTGCAGGGGTCTGTAGTGTGGTTGTGGGGTATCGGCCTCAGCCTTCCCTGACTTCAACTCAGCGAAGTCGGAAGTGGCTGCCGACTGAACCCCCTGCTGTGTCCTCTCAGCCTTTGAGCACAGCAGTTTTATCCCTGCAGGGATCTTCAGAGGTGTCTGGTGGTGTTGACATGGGGTATCGGCCTCAGCCTTCCCTGACTTCATCTTGGCGAAGTCGGAAGTGGCTGCCGACCAAACACCCTGCTGTGTCGTCTTGGTCGTTGAGTACAGCAGTTTTCTCCCTGCAGGGGTCTGCAGCGGTGTCTGGTAGTGTAGACGTGGGGTATTGGCCTCAGCCTTCCCTGACTTCAACTTTGCGAAGTTGGAAGGGGCTGCTGGCTGAACACTCTACTGTGGTCTCTCAGCTGTCGAGTACCTCAGTTTTTCTCATTGGATTTGGATGTTCACCATGAGCTCTGTGGCGTTTCCGTCCATGCACTCAGGTCCCATGGCCAGTTTTGTGTGACCAACGCTTTTTGTGCAGTCTGGACCTTCTGTCCCGCAGAGGTCTGCGGCGACTCTTCTGAGTTTCCGCTCTGTTGATCCTCGGGGTATGTGATACCCCTCTTCACATCTGCCTTCAGATGTTGTCGGGTGTATTTGTGGATCATGACCCTTCGCTGTTAAATGGGTCAGGAGTGAAGCCACTTTGTCGGTTCGTTCCCACGTCGTTCCGTTCCGACAGTCAGTGAGCTTAGGGAGGCCCTCTCCTTGCTCACTTAGGTTCTGTCCAAGAGCCTTTTCCGTTGCTTCCAGCGAGGCTACGAGTGGTTTCCCTGTGGGGCCGCCTCCCGGGATTGGAAACAGGTTGCTTTCTGATCCCCTGGTGTGCTCACACCATGGGAGGCATCGGCTGGTTTGCCCATGATGGGCTATGTGTCTTCCGAGTTGTGGGATGAGTCTGACATTCCTGACGTCGAGAGCCAACAGTCTTCTGACTTGGGGGCAGCTTTTGACTTTGTGTTTGGGTTCCTTCCAGGTCTCAAACCGCCAAACCAGCCGACAGTATCAGCCCGGCTGCGATCATCGGTCGCACGCCTACAGCCTGTGGAGCAACATGCTTCTGGGCGCCTTCGACCGTGCCTGTCAGTACAGGTGGTTGAAGCATTTACCGCTTTGGACTCTAAGCTGAGTTCCAAGGCTATGAAGACGTCTTTCTTCATCAAGGTTGACACTTTTTGCCTCTGGTGCATTATCGTTCATACGATTTTGCCAATCCGTCAGTCTGCCAGTCTGTGACGGTCTTGGATCGGGACTCCAACTTGTCAGCCATATGGAGACTCTGGAGTCCAGGTTGGGCTTATCGAGAGGGATGCTGGAATGCATTCTCTCATCAATCACGTCGTCTCTGCTTTGCTGCTTATCTGCTCCCAGATGAGTTTGACGACAAACAGGTTTTTGTTTTGTGTGTGCTGTTCAAGGCACTCATGCATCTTACACACATGCCTGTTACGAGGCTAGCTTGGAATTAGTTCGCAGGTACGCTGTGCTGGACACAAGACGTCCCCTTCTTGAGGGGCAGTGTGCTGCTCTTCGATCTGCCTCTTTCGGCGGGTCCGATACTATTTCATGGTTCCGTGGTGACGGTCCGGGATGGCTCCCTTTGTCATTCCATTGATCTGCTGCTGCTTAGTCAGCTTGATCGGCCTTCTGTTGGAGGCAGGCGCCATCCAAAGCCTAACAAGTACTCTTCTGCTTCCTCTGCGAAGCTAAGGGCTGATCCTCCTACCGCCACTTCTACTCACTCACAGGGTGGGGTAGGCATCGGCAGTAGTCACCTCGATTTCATCCCAGGTTGAGGCACTCCACTAAGTAGAGAGTGCCTCTTCCAACATGAGTCCCTTTCATCGTTACACGTTGGGAACTTTTGACCATTGAGATAGGCGATCTCCTGTCAAAGAGGACAATCAAGGTCATCAAGAACTTTCTTTCAGTGGGATTTTGTTCCCGCATGTTCTTGGTGCCGAAGAAGGACTCCCGACTCAGATAGGTTATCGATCTGAGTATTCTGACGCAGTCTATCATTGCTCCTCAGTTCAGCATGGAGGCTTTCAGATCAGTATGCCGCTCCATTCCCCAGGATGTTTTCCAGTTCAAGGCCATTCCCTTTGGCCTCGGCCTGGAGCCTTGGGCCTTCACCTGTTTGATGTCGCATTTGTTAGTCTTACATTGCACACAGTCCAAGGTGTCTTCTTCGGCATGTCTAGTTGATATCCTCCAGAGGCAATCCAATGCTGCTTTTCTGGAGCCTGAGCCTACTTACGTCACTAGGGTTCAGAGTCAAGGGAGAGAAGTCGGACCTGGTCCCTTCTCCATCTTGTCATCTGGGATGGACTTCATCAGCTCGGAGTCTTCCCTGACTGCTTGGTCACTGTGTTTCGGTGACGGATCTCATTCCTCTAGGTCAACTGCATGTCTGACCTCTCCAACACTTTTTGCTCAGTCGTTGGATGTGGATCCTCTGGTTCTGGTGCTTCTGTTACCGGAGTCTCTTCCTCGTCACCTTCTCTCCTGACAGATGTTCAGTGGATTATACAGGGAGTTCCGTTGGACTTCCCCACGTCCGATTGTGTTCTGACAGTCATCGCCAGCGATCTCGGATGGGGTGTGACGTTGGATCCTCTAAGTCTTTTCCTTCACGGGTCATGGGACCAGGATCTAGCAGCTCTTCATGTCAACCAGAAGGAGCTTCTTGCTCTTCTGTGTTTCCGACAGTGGATCCCCCACTTTTCTAATTGACAGGTTCTTCTGTGGTCTGACAATTCTACGGTGGTTATTTACATTCGGAACCAGGGCGGAATGCACTATGTTCCCATGTACGATTTGGTTCGGGATCTTCTACTGCTCGCTCAGGATGTCAATGCCGGAGTGGTGGTTCGTCACATTCCTGGTCATCTGAGCATCCTAGCCGACCCCCTGTCCTGATGGGGCAGGTTCTTTTCCACCGAGTGGATGCTCCACATGGCGGTGTTCCAGTCTCTTTGCAATCTCTGGGGTCGTACCCACATCGATCTCTTTGCGACTCGTTGGAACCATCAGGTGGACACTTTCGTGTCTCCGTGTCCAGATGTTCTGGCTTTCGCCGTGGACACTCGGACCCTCCTTTGGGACGGTCTTGTCGGCTACGCCTTCCTGCCGGTTCTGATTCTGCCTCAGATTCTAGCCCAGATATGAACCTGCAGTTGTCAAATCCTTTCGATCACACCCCTGTTGCCTCGGTGGGTGTTGATCAATCTGCTCCGCTCTCTGTTAGCGGCGGTTCCGGCATGTCTCCCTCTACGTCGCAACTTTCTTTGCCAAAGTCGCCCGAGGAGGTTTCAGGTCGACCCGACTTCATTGTGCCTTCGTGCATGTCTTTTATCGGGTCCTGTCTCCTCCGTAGTTGTTTTTAGAGACAGGCAGTGGAGTTGCTTTTCTTCTTCAAGGAGGCACTCACTCCACTGGTTTAGCCTCTGTGGCTAAGTAGAAGGTTCTTCTGTCGATGGTGTGTGATCACTCTGTTGCTTCTGTCACTCCTTCGATCACACTGATTGCAGAGGTTTTGGTATCTGTTTGTTTCTGGGGGTCTCCAGCAATGGGTACAAGTCCATGCTTCGGAGACCTTTTTCATATGTGGTACCACATCGTTTCAGCACTCATCCTTGCCTCTCCAAGCTTGTTCAGCACTTTTCCTTGAAAAGGCCTAGGACTTTGCAGTTTACTCCAAGATGGATACTTTCTTGGGCGCTGCTCTGCTTGTGGGGGGGGGGGGGGGCATTCGCGCCTTTATCCCGGGTGGATATGCCTTTTCTCACATGTCAGATCTCTCCTGAATCCATTTCTCGATGGATTTGTCTTGCTATTCGTGCAGCTTCCGCTCGTCTAGCTACTGGCGATTGTATTACCAATCGTTTTTCTGCCATGAGGTGCGTGCATTGTCTTCCTCTCGGGGCTTATACTAACTCCGTCATGTTGTCGGATGTTATGCTGGCAGCCTACTGGAGAAATGCTACCTTCTCCACTTACCTGCAACAGTTGCAGGAGCAGACAGAGGACCTTTGCTCTACGGGCCCTCTTTCTTCTGCTCAGGCTGTTGTCTATCCCAGCCATTCAACTTCTTACAGGGTCAGTTCCAGCTCCGTGCTGTTACTGCCCTTTCTGTCTGTTCGTCACATCACCATACGCCTCATCTTTCCATTGTCTTTTACTAATGTTTGTGATGCTATGGTTTGATAGGACTAGGGATCTCTTCTTCTGTCCACGGTTCCAGTGCAGTTGAGTTATGTGTGGGTTGGTTATGTGATTCCCTCCATCCTATTGTCTATTCAGCCTGTAGTAAACAATTGTAAGGTAGGTTGATAAGAAATATAAATTTTATAGTAAATTTCCTTTCTTATTATACCTACCGCAATTGTTTACATGGAGGCCCTCCCATCTTCTTCTTCGGGTAAGAATCCTTCCTCCCCACTGATCACATAACTCCTATGTTGGCGGACTCAAAAGAATGATGAATTGATGACTGCACTGCACATTGGTTAACGGAAGTCGTGGATTTGTACTAAGGGAAAAGTATCCCATACTGGGTGTGCGCCGATGGTGCTCGGCCCAGTTTTGGCTTATTTTTTCGTGGTGTTTTTTACACCACTTTTCTTTCCCACATCTCTTGGGAAAGATTGAAATAGAGAGTATTTTATCCGAGTTAGGGTCTTCCACTGTAGTGCAAGCCTGTAGTAAACAATTGCGGTGGGTATAATAAGAAAGAAAATTTACTATAAAATTTATATTTCACCGAATCTTGGATCAAAACTATAGGAATTGGAAAGCAGTATTCTCAGAAACTATTCCATAGTGCGTATGCAAATGAATGTTGTCGAGTACTTGACAACGTTTGTTTGTATACATACTACGGAATAGTTTCTGCGGTCAATCAGAACTCACAGAAATTGCCGATCATTAACGAAGTCTTGAACGCCAAAGTCGATTATTTCTCATTATATACAGTGCTGCTTCGAGGTGTAATCTAACCCAAAGGAGAAGTGGTAGATTTACTATGTTTTAACCGTGGAATGACGATCACTCGAGATGTCAGATAACTTGTTGACATTTTTTTAATCGGTTAGGTAGGTAACCGGTTTCAAACCAGTTATCCTTTTAACCATTTCAGTACTAGTACTGTGTACTAAGGTGTACTGCACGTCGATTGTGCACATGTCTTCAACCAATGCTAACTCTACTTGTGTCGAGTTGGAATGTTAGGGAGTTTGGCAGTTGTGTAAAATTGCTGTCATTCTGTCTGGGTAGTCTGGCTTCCTCCACCCCCATAAAACTGTCTGTCATGAGGTGATACTGTCTGTCAAAAATGTTGGTAAACCCTTATAAATAAATACATGAATAGAGTAAACTCCTGTTAACCCTTTCCCCAATGTAATGGCCAAAACAGGCCAGCGCTATTCTCAAAAATCGCCAATTAATTATCATTATTTTTTCATTCTTTGTCTCAAAAACATAGGTTATGATCCCTGGTCGAACTCGTTTCAACGATGGGTCATAACCTATGTTTTTGAGACAAAAAATGAAAAAATTAGTTATTCAAGAATTTTTTGTGCAAGTATCGTCTGCTTTTCACGTTAGGTAAAGGGTTAAATGAATATAAAAAATTGTGATCTGTCAAAGACTCTTGACACCTACTAAAATCCCCACATTTTTTACCTCAGTAATCCAAATTCTACGCATTTAATTCCAGTTTGTTCAAATCAAGTGCCTTGGGTCATATTTGGCTCAGTGTGGGATCCCAAATTTTAGCTTATATATTTAAATTGTTTTTTGTTTGAAAGGTAGATTTGGACTGTAATTTTGTGTGATTTTATACAGAAGAAATGAACTTTCCTCCTGTTTGGGGAAGAGGGATTGGGATAGGGTTCACTTGGTGTTTTTTTTTATCGCTTTGCTTCAATATTGTGTGATTTTATGGAAAAAACATTTCCTCAACAAACCTTTCTCCCCCACCCCCAATCCCCTAGCTATATTGGATTAACTATACATTAACATGTAGATACTGAATGTGACCTTAAATCCTTCTTTAACCCTTTACCCAATGCAACGGCCAAAACCTGCCAGTGCTGTTCACAAAAATCACCATTCAATTTTCATTATTTTTTAGTCTCAAAAACATAGCTTATGGCCCCTTATGGCCCCTCATTGGAAAGTGCTCGTTGAGCTCATTCCAATGACCTCATTGGAATGAGCTCGGTGAGCACTTTCCAATGAGGGGCCATAAGCTATGTTTTTGACTCAAAAAATTAAAAAAATTTGTTATTAAAGAATTTTATTTGCAAGTGCCGTCTGCTTTTTCATGTTAGGTAAAGGGCTAAACAGTTTTATCAGTTGAGCGATTGAGGCCCCTTGTGGCCTCTTGTTTTATCCTGTTTAGTGTATGGGGAAAAGTAGGCTAATATACACCACCTGTGCAGATTAGCAGTTTATTTGAAAATTATTTGTATGAGTAACATTCCACATTTCCTATCTAATTGCCACATAATGTGGAACAGATCAATAATCAATTCTCCGCTGTAAAACACCTGAATCACACTGGACAAACCACAGAAAAGAATAACATGCTTTTGAATTCATAGGTACAAGTAGGTTATGCAGTTGGGAATGCCCATACAGTGGAGCCCACTTATCTGGATGTCTCTTAACTGAATAACCCTGTTTATTGAAAGTAATTTTCCAACACAAAATCATTTACAGTACCTCCAGTACAAATTTGACCTGTTAATTGAATATAGGTTATACAGTAAACTTCTGTTGATTGAATAAAAAATATTGTGAATTGTCGAGAAATTACCCTGACACTCCCCAGTTTTCCTTCGTTTATAGATCTATGTGGCCTCAGTACATCTAATACAGGCATTCAGTCTATTATATCTTGTTTGACAGAGCTCATAGAATAAATGCTACATGTAATTTATCTCTAGAATACAGGAAAGTGACAGAATCACTGTTAATTGAATGCTCCTGTTGATTGAATAGTTTTCATTGGCAAAGTAGCTATTCAATCAAACAGGGCTCCACTGTACTACAAAGGCTATGAATACTCCTGTTAATTGAATAATTTTCATTGGCAAAGTAGCTATTCAATCAAACAGGATTCCTCTGTACTACAAAGGCAGTTGTCATATTGTGATTGTCCACCTTACAAAGCTAATTACAGACAGCAGCAGGGGAGAGTCCTGCATAAAATGTCCGTACCCTGAAGTGTGGGTGGGTAGGCTGTTTGAGGCATGAAAAAAGGGGGAAATTAACGGGTGTGTGCAAATTTTTTATTGAGATGTTTTAGAATGTCCTCAATGAAATAGAATGCCTATACATACATGTATTGTCTGTAATTAATCTGAAAACACTACAGCACCAGTAAGGGGGTGGAGGGGGGAGGAGAATAGGTCTCATTTCAGGCCAGTGTCTGGGAAATGGAATATTTTTTTATTTATTGGTCTTTAAGGTCACATATTTTTGCACAATGGCTAATCATGACCACGACAGTTTTAAGGCTTGAGGAAGCCGGAGGACCCAGTGGGAAACACCGAGCAATGGCCAGCAACTGTCAGCTCCCCAACATACTAACTCCACACAAGCAGGGTTAGCATTGGTTGAAGACAGGTGCACAATCGATGTGCAGTACGCCTTAGTACACAATGAGGGGGGGGGGGGCATGGTGGCGTGGCGGTAACCGGTTCTCGTCAGATCACCGAAGTTAAACAACGTCGAGTGCAGTTAGTAGTTGGATGGGTGACCATTTCAGCGACTGATTCGCACTCTTGCGTTGTGTCCTTGCGTAAGGCACTTAACCCCAGTTGCCTACATGGGGGCACGATGACACTGTGTACTGAGGCATACTGCGCGTTGATGGTACGCATGTCTTCAACCAATCTAACCCTGTCTGTGCTGCAGTGCGGAGTTATGATGTTGGGGAGCTGGCAGCTGCTCGTTGTTGCTCGGTGGTTCTCTCCGGGTACTCCGGCTTCCTCCACCCATAAAACTGTCACGGTCATGATTAGCCATTGTGCATAAGTATATGACCTTAAACACCAATAAATAATGATAATAATAATAGTACACAATGCCACCATGTCCCCACATGGGCAATGGGGTGAAGAGTCTTGCCCAAGGACACAACATGGTTGCCACAGGTGGGATTCAAATCGAAGACCTCTCAGCTTGCAGCCTGCACCTCTACCAACTGAGCCACCACACCCCTGTGATATGGAATATTTAGTAAGTAAAGTGACCAAAGGATTTGTTAAGAAGCTTGATCCATCTCAAGGTACACAGTTCAGATATATCATTATGAACAAAAAACACTTAGCTTAACTCTTATCCCACTGAGTATTTTCAAGATATTTTTCATCATATCTAGTCATGGCTGCTTTAAAGAGTTAAACATTTATATTTATGTTGATGAACTGATAAATAATTGATAAGAAAACAAATAGATCCAATCTGGAGGTATTTATTTGTTGGGGTTTGATGACACTTGACAGCCACAGTCACTTTGTGTCAGACAGTTTTATGGGTGGAGGAAGCCGAGGTAGCTGGTGAGAACCACTGAGCAATGGCAAGCAACTGTCAGACTCCCGAACATACTACATGTAATTCTGCACAAGCAGCATCAGCATTAGTTAACTGGTTGAGGGCTAGATTATTTTTGGTGGTCTGAATTTCTTATTCAAAATTTGTTTAATTACAAATTATTGGAGAGTGCCCACAGGCACTCTGCAATAATTTGTAATAAAACAAATTTATATAAACAAAATATTATTTGTGTGTGACTGAATATGAGATATGAGCAAGGAAAATGTTGGTTTTTGCTCTGGTACATGTACCCACCTTTTTCTGAAAGCCCTGATAGTGGCTTCTAGCACTCAACCAGTTCAAGGGGGGTGCGGTGGGGTTGCGGTAACCGGTTCTCGTCAGATCACCGAAGTTACGCAATGTCGAGCCTGGTTAATCATTGGATGGATGACCATCTGAGCGATTAATTCGGACTCGCATGTTGTGTCCTTGGGCAAGGCACTTACCCCCATTATCCACGTGGGGGCACAATGACGCCGTGTACTAAAGCGTACTGCACGTCGATGGTACGCATGTCTTCAACCAATCTGACCCTGCCTTTGCTGCAATGCGGAGTTACGATGTTGGGGAGCTGGCAGTTGCTTGTCGTTGCTCTGTGGTTCTCTCTGGGTACTCCGTCTTCCTCCACCCATAAAACTGCCACGGTCATGATTAGCCATTGTGCATAACTATATGACCTTAAACACCAATAAATAAATAACCATTTCAAGACAAGTGCACCATTGACGTGCAGTATGTCTTAGAACACAGCGTCACCATGCCCCTACATGGGCAATTGGGATGAAGTCCATTGCCCAAGGACACAATGTAGTTTCTCCCAGCAGGGATTGAACCGTGGACCTTTCGGTCTGAAGTTCAATGCCATAACCACTAAGCGTAGGGTTGATTGTGAAGTTGAGATCGTATCAGTCAACCCAAGAAAGTATGTTTGTGTTTCGGAAAATCCGAATTGGAAACCCGGCTTTTCATACAACCTCCAATACTCTGCAATATATACATCATATCCTTTAATACGGATATTACCTCTGTGTAATGAAACAATAGTAACATTTAACCTTTAGCCAACATAACACCAAATTCACAAAATTGTCCTTCACATTTTAATATTTGATCAATTATTGCCCCGAAACACAGCTTATAACCCATCTTTAGAATGACCTTATGAAACACAGCTTATAACCCATCTTTAGAATGACCTTATGAAACACAGCTTATAACCCATCTTTAGAATGACCTTATGAAACACAGCTTATAACCCATCTTCAGAATGACCTTATTGAGCTCATTCCTACGAGGTGCAATAAGCCATGTTTTTGAGGCAGAAAATGAAAATCCTAAGTTTTTATGCCCTGCGTATAGTGTTTGTCATTTCCCTCCATCCGTCTGTCTGTGAAGAAGATTTTTGTGTCTGCTTCATAACTCTGAGATGCTTCATTGAATTTTGTTGAAATTTGGCATACATGTTGCTTATGGGTAGTTAATATGTCACGCACAATTTTTTTTATGTTTGATGGCGGTCAGGGTCACAGATCAATGTCATTGCCATGTCAGGGGCATAGTTACTTCCGATTGAAAATCTCTTGTTTCAAGATATTTTTTTACGAATGTTGTCTTCTATTCTTGTTAGGTAAAGGGTTAAAGTGTTGTAAGAGTTAACCTAGAATTTGTCAGTGATGATTTGACTGAAGGCAAACTTTTACAAAGTTGACAAAAGGGTTGTCGCGATTATTCGATTAATCGACTAACCATGGACTGTTGTGGTAGTCGACGGTTTTTATTTGTAGTTGATCATCATTCATTTTTAAAGTGGTACAAGTTAGAATTAAAATTGTGCTCTGTAATGAGATTAATTAACAGATTGTTAACCTTTGCAGGCTTGGCAATTTCAGGAGAGCGATTTTTTAGCTCTCCTTACTGCCCTCCTGAAACAATTAAGGAGAGCGAAAAACTGCCCTCCTAAATATTTTGGTCTGGGATGATTGAGATTACACGTATTATGCTCACATTAAATTTTTGTTGTAAAGCAAAAATGTAATTTAACTTCGAAGTCACATAACATCACGTAATTTCATTTTGAAAGTGGTTTAGTGGTAAAAGGTAATGGCTGCAACCATACCCAAACACAGTTGCAATCATTTGAAGCAAAATGGGTCACAGCAATATTTTTTTTTTCTGTCAGTTTCAAGTTCAACAACTGACATCACAGTTTGAGGGGTAATTATTCAAGGAATATTGACACTATAATATACTACCATTACTACTATCCTGTCACTTGAAGCACTTGCACCAGGATATGACTGTAGATTCAAGCAGACCTGTTGTCCAAGAAAGTCATACGCCTACCACTACCACGTTCAACCCCCTTAGGGGGTTGAAGGTGGTAGTGGTAGGAGTATGACTTTCTTGGACAACAGGTCTGGGTACACACACAGGTCTTGTCAAGTGTGTGTTCGGTTGTTGAGTGAGACATCTAGATGTCTAAGAGATTTCGCTTTACCTTAGTAAAGTTAATAAAATCACTGATGTAGTCTGTTGGTTTCAGTTTCAATGAGTTCGTTCAACTGGATACTTAAAATGCTGTGTAAAGCTAATTGCTCTCCTAAGCTGATTGAGGAGAGCGATTTTTTGCCCTCCTGCATTTTTCAGAATGCCAGGCCTGCTTTGAAATGTCTCGCAATAGTTACTTGTAATGTCCCATGGCCTTTATTTCCGCATTATTCAGTGTGCAAACAACATAATTTTGAAAACAATGAGCCTTGTCATTGATCAATCCCTGTTCTCTGTAGTATTAACCAGCACCCATTAATCAGTACTAAAGAGTATCGTTCAAACAGTGTATCTTTTAATAATTGCAGTTTTGGAAGTCACTGCAGAGTAAATAGAATCTTTTGTTTTGTACACTCGAGCAACACTCTTTGGAATAATTGGAACCAAGAAAGTGAGAAAATTGTCACAAGACCCACAGCGGTAACTTCACTTGTAGTACAAAGTTACAACTTCTGTTGGATTGGAGGGAGTTTTATATTAAAAATTTCTGAATATTAGTTACAGAAAAGAAACATTGGCACAAATGCTCTTCTGTTTAAATTCTTCAGATCTGCCAGAGATATTCCGGTGTTTCTATTTTATCTTGGTGCAGAAAGGTACACATTCAAACATCGTCAGTTTTAATTTTATTTTGTAAGTTGATTAGAGATTGTTGAATTCACGGGAAACGACTATTAATCGACTAACCATGCGATTAGTCGACTATGAAAATTTATCGCGACAACCCTAGTTGACACATGCTATCCTGACCTCTGACTTCTAGTTTTGTGATTGTTATACCTTGTCGTTTTCAGTGGGAGTATTTTTCTCAACCATTTTATTTTATCTTACAATAAGTACGTATAAAGTCGGTAACTACCCATACAAAATCTGTATCTTGCAACTGCTTAATACAACCGTGTGCTTGGTTACAATTTGTTAACATTACTATTTCTGGAATATTACAAACTTTCGAAGAGAGAGAGAGAGAGAGAGAGATAAAAAAAACACTTCTCAAAAGTATAATTATTAAATTATAGAACCACATTGCATTTATGCTTTGTATCTGAATCACTGGAACTTCTCTGGAAACATTAAAGTGCAGTCTTTTCGGAATGTTGAACATGTGCATGCTCAAAAAGTTTTAAAAAGTTCCAGACAGTTTATAGTTTATTTAAACACAAGTGTATTTATGAGTCTGAAAATGAAATCTGATGGTAAAGTGCTAGTTAACTGGTAGAGTGCTACAGTATTTTTTGTACTGGAAACTTCTTCGTGGTACTTTGCCTTGTTACAATTTAGGAGAGAGTGTCTAAGTGCTGTCAAGGAATGGTGAGTGATCACTCGCACTCGCCTGATAATTGCCTAAATTTCTAAAGTGGTGAGTGATTGATTACCTGCCTCTTAACTGGTTGAGAGCTGTAGGCCACTACAGTGGTTTTTAGCTTAACTTGACAAACTCAAGATAAGCTATTGCCATAACTCATGCGGAAGTCTGTTAGTCTGTGAGTCTGTTCACATTTTCCTTTAGCACAGGCTACACCCCGCAGTTCTGGTCTGATCTTCACAAAATTTCATATGCAGGTTTGGGGTCATGTCTAGATGAGAACGTCCCCTTTTGGTCGCGATCGGGCAACCGGTATGGCTGCCTGAGCCCAAAACCCCAAAACCATTAGCACAGTCTACAGGTCGTATTTATGAAAGGATTTCATTGTGATTTGGTAGGATGCCTCTGTATAATGTCTAGATGAGAACATCCCCTTTTGGTCATGATCTGTCAACCTTTATGGTCACCCAAGCCCAAAAACTTTTAGCACAGTCTGCAGGTCATATTTAATATGGGGGGATTTCGTTGTGACTTGGTAAGCTGACTCAGTATGATGTCTAGATGAGAACTTCCCCATTTGGTCGCGATCTGAAATCGTGACGACTGCCCGAGCCCAAAACCCCAAAAGCTTTAGCACAGTCTACAGGTCTTATTTATGGAGGGATTTCATTGTAACTTGGTAGGTTGACTTTATATAATGTCTAGATGAGAACGTCCCCTTTTGGTCATGACCTGTCAACCATAATGGGTGCCCAAGCCTGAAACCTAGAAACTTTTAGCACAGTCTGCAGGTCATATTTAATTCTGAGGGATTTCATTGCAACTTGTTAGGATGACTCCACATGATGTCTAGATGAGAACATTCCCATTTGGTCATGATATGTCAACTGTTATGGGTTCCCAAGCCTGAAACCTAGAAACTTTTAGCACAGTCTACAGGTCATCTCTAATATTGAGGGATTTCATTGTAACTTGGTATGATGACTCTGTATGATGTCTAGATGAGAACTTCCCCATTTGGTTGTGATCTGTCAACCGCTACGACTGCCCGAGCCCAAAACCCGAAAACCTTTAGCACAATCTGTAGGTCGTATTTATGAAGGGATTTCATTGTAACTTGGTAGGATGCCTCTGTATAATATCTAGATGAGAACTTCCCCATTTGGTCGCGACCTGTTAACCGTGACGACTGCCCGAGCCCAAAACCCAAAAACCTTTAGCACAGTCTACAGGTCATATTTATAGAGGGATTTCATTGTAATTTGGTAGGTTGACTCCATATAATGTCTGGCTGAGAATGTCCCCTTTTGGTCATGCTTGGTCACCTGTGATGGCTACAGGGGGCCAAAGCCCAAAAACCTTTAGCACAGTCTATAGGTCATATTTATGAAGGGATTTCATTGTAGCTTGGTAGGATGACTTCAGATAATGTCTAGATGAGAACGTCCCCTTATGGTCACGATTGGTCAGCTGTGACGGCTACAGGGGCCTGAAGCCTGAAAACCTTTAGCACAGTCTATAGGTCATATTTATGAAGGGATTTCATTGTAACTTGATGGGATGACTCCAGATAATGTCTAGATGAGAACGTCCAATTATGGTCATGATCATTCAGCCGTGACAGTTGCTCAAGCCCGAAACCCGAAAACTCTTAGCACATTCTACAGATCGTATTTATGGAGGGATTTCATTGTAACTTGGTAGGTTGATTCCATATAATGTCTAGATGATAACTTCCCCTTTTGGTCACGATTGGTCAGCTGTGATGGCTACAGGGGCCCAAAGCCCAAAAACCTTTAGCACAGTCTACAGGTCATATTTATGAAGGGATTTCATTGTAACTTGGTAAGAAGACTCCAGATAATGTCTAGATGAGAACGTCCCCTTTTGGTCATGATCATTCAACCATGACGGCTGCCCGAGCCCAAAACCTGAAACCTTTAGCACAGACTACAGATCATATTTGTGAAGGGATTTCATTGTAACTTGGTAGGATGACTCAGTATAATGTCTAGATGAGGACGTCCCCTTTTGGTTGCGATCGGTCAGCCATGATGGCTTCACAGGCCCGAAGCCCCAAAACCTTTAGCACAGTCTGCAGGCCGTATTTATGAAGGGGTTTCATTGTAACTTGATAGGATGACTCGTTTTGGAATAATTTTACTCTAAATTGGTAACTTTCGTTGATAGACATTAACTATGAGGGCCACCTACATTAACTGTGAGGGCCACCTACATTAACTGTGAGGGAGTCATTAACCCACCCCTCAATTCATAGGTACAGTCTACATCTCATTTTATTTTTATTGAAAACATAGCATACAGGGAACAGAAATTAACATATCCCCAATTATCACAATTCTTGTCTTATTTCATAATCCTTTCATAAACATTGAACATTATCCTTTTCATCAAACATAACATACAGACAAGTTAAGCTACAGTGTCATTGACACTTTCATTGTCTTCAGCAGTTGTTTTACAGATAATTCAGCAATGTTAAATGCCCTTTGTTCATAAATAGGCATTCTCCAGTAAACTGAAACAATTTAATATTTATGAACAATATGCCCCATAATGTCTAGACTTGTTACGTAGGTAAAATAGAGGTAAAAATAATTTAGCCCTCTACCAGTTAAGTGCCCAGATATGTCAAAATCTTCATATCATGCATACTATCACTCTCCATCACTGATCTTAATTACAGGTGAGTGACATATCACTCGCCACCAGTTTGCTCCTTGAGAGGCCTGGCCTATGTACCTACCCATAAATTATAAAAAGACAAATCCTTACTGAATAAATAATGCTACTTCAAAGATAATATTATGAATCATAGCCACTGAATATGAAGCCGTTAAGATGTGGTACCTGCACTTTAGGATAGAGCCTAAATATGGGCTTCCAGCACCCAAACAGTTAACGCTTTACACAATATCTCCCCACAGGAACCCTGTGAAGCAGTGCCTGTTCACTGTGGTAAACAGGCTCTGTTTTACTGGTAAAAAAGTACCCAGTCACCAGTGCTTGGGAGGTGCAAACCCTCTCTAAAATTGGCAACGTGGCTTATTAACGCTCACCCCTGGACTTGAGTTGATACTCATGTTGTGGTCATAATTAGCCATTGGGTAAAAATATGTGACCTTAAACACCAATAAATAAATAAATTACACAAATATTCCAGTTGAGTATTTGAAATATTTTTTGTAAAATTTCAACAAAACTATATGTCACCTCTCATTGGAATGAGCTTGATTTTTTTAAAATAATGTCTTTTTTCAACAGCTCAATTTGTAAATTGGGTGGATGTTCCCGATTTGCTAGGTAAGGTGTTCATAAAGTTATTACATTGGAGAATTGAAAGATAAATCTATCATCACCATTTTGTATATCAAGTGTACTAGTCACACTCTTCTTTCTTAGGACATATCTTGTCTTGTCTTTGACTTGTGATAATATATAGATTTATGTTTTGACTACCACAAATAGCCCCTCAATACCACTTCAGCTCTCTAGAAAACAAGAGTGTCAAGTTTTCCAGATCGTTATCATGCCTGTCTCCGACGAGGCACATGTGTACAGATTATTTCTACCAGTGATCTATAAATGAATATAAAACATAAGCACAGAACATAAACACGAGTGTCTCCTTCTTAAGCTCCATTGACAAACATTCCAGTTGATGTCTATTTGAAAATACTGTGCTGAACAATTGCAAAATAACAATTAACAACTCTTTTCAAGATGCGAATCCAACAAAATGTAGGAGTATCTGTGTTGTCAAAAGCAATTCTGATTGAAATTCAAGTCTTGCCTCCATTGTTTTGACTTTCAAGTTTCATATTTGGCACGAACGTTTGATATTAATATGCTTTTGGAATTTCCCATTTCCATAAATTGTTAATGGCTATTTGGCTAATATAATTCTTGTTGTATTTGATTTTTCAGGTGTTGTGATCAGTTTAAAATACTATTTGTCATATAATAAACAAATGACTACAGCAGTCAATTCATCGACGTTGTTGAATCTCGTCGAGTTGACAAGATGAGATCGGCCAGATCAAATGAAACGCCTGTGGCGTCGAGTTTGGTCTGGCCGAACTCATCTCTCAACTCAGTGGAATACAACAACACCGTTCAATTGACTGTTGTAGTAATCTGTATGTATAAAATGACTAGGGGCATATTTCCTGAAAAATACAATTCTTACAAAACATACCTTCTACATACATGTACATTAATCTGATTTTGTTCCCAATTTATTTCAATTTACCTAGAACTCATTTGAATCAGTATTTCAGTATTTCATATGCAAATATTATTTTTTTGCCAGATGTGAAAACAAACTGAAACACTGAACACTGAGCCCCCCCCCCCCCCCCCTACTCCCCCCCCCCCCCCCACCGCTCACTTTGTTTTTATTATTTATTATCAAATGCTGATATAAATTTTATACAACATAAATGATATTTTTTTTTTATCATTGCTTCCACATCCCCAAGCAATGATGAGCAACTGTCAAGACTCCTCAACTCCACACAAGCATGGTTGGCATTGTTTGAAGACAAGTGCACCATAGACGTGCAGTACACCTAAGTACACGATGCCACCGTGCCCCCAAGTGGGCAATCAGGATTAAGTGCAGTTACCCTTGGTGGGGATCAAGCTGTGGACTTTCTGGTTTGATGTCCAATGCCGTAACCACTGAGCCACTGCGCTTCTGCTCTTTCTTAAACCCTGTGAAAATATAACGTGTATACATGTACATGCAATATGACTATGTTTGGTAGTACTGAAATGGTTAACGGGATAATCAGTTTGAAACCAGTTAGCTTCCTAATCGATGAGAAAAAATGTCAACCGGTTAACTGAAGTATCGATAGTGATCGTCATTCCATGTTTAAAAAGTAGTAAATCTGCTTCTTCTTGTGATAGATTACACCTCGAAGCCACGTTGTAAATATTGAGAAATAATCGACTTTGGCATTCAAGACATCGTTAATGATCGGGAGTTTCTGCAACTATTGAGTAATCGCAGAAACTGTTCTGTAGTATGCATACAAATGAATGTTGTCGAGTACTCGACAACGTTCGTTTGTATACACACTACGGAATAGTTTGAGAATACTGTTTTCCAATTCCTGTAGTTTTGATCCCATTTTCGGTGAAATAATGGCCACGAATAACCAGATATTATCCGGTTATAGCTCTTGGTTAGTCAGTTACGAAAATGAGCCAACCGTTTCAGCCCTAGTGTTCACTACTTGGTCTCTGTGTTGATTGGATTGAATTACTGTTAGAAGGTAGGACAGGAAAAACTTGATCAGTTCAACTGAGAATTTTTCTTCCTATTTCTCAGTGGGAATGAGGTAGAAATTTGGCTGGAAAAAGGTGGGACTAAGCAATGATGTAGCTTGTCTTCTAATGCCTTTTGGAATGTGCCTATTGAGCTTGTTCCCATATTTGGTCACTTATGTTTTTGCAGCAGAAATTGAAAAAAATTTGAGTTATTTATAAAAAAACAAGTCAACTTGTCATCCTTGTGTCAGGTGGTGTATCAAAGGTTAGTGGAATTTTTCTGTATAAGACTTGGATTTGACATGGTATTTATAATTCTCTTTTATATTTTTAGAAACCTGTCGTAATATTCCAGAGAATACTTTTATAAATTCTCGGACACTATTTTTGAAAGAAAAAGTGATTCCATACATTTATTCAATCCAAGGAAAGCAGTTAGGTGGGAAACTTGGAAGATCCGAATGAACGATTGGCGTCCATTTCTCTACGGAGGTTTAGCATCAGTAACTGCAGAATGTGGTGAGAATATATGTTTCTAATCCAAACTCTTTGAGCCTGGCCTGAAAATATAGGTCTTACATTGTAACCTGTTAGCAGGTTACACTATATAACACAGTGGTAATTAGCTATAGGTAAAAAGTGTTGTAATTCTTTTCCACCTTCTCTGTTTTTACTACGTCAATATGTTGTTTATGTCTTAACAGAATTTACTCCAAAATAAATAGCAAATAGTTCTTGTTATTATACGCTAAACGATAGATTATCGAAGAAATTGTGGAAAGATAGAAATCGTATCCCCCACTGTGAAGATATAGAAATTTTGTCACTTTCACAGTGTCAATCAAAATGGCGTCTTTCAAGGCATCACTTCAAGGTGAATAGTAGATAAATTATCACTGGAAATGATCAATTTATTCTAAAAACATATAATGAAAAGTAAATCTAGTGTTTTTGAGTGGATACTGATCATTTCCAGCAATAATTGAACATGTATTCACCTTGAATTGATGCATGAAACCCACTAGTCCAAACATGGCCTGAAATTCTGTAATATAAGTTTTTGGTTTGGTACGTCCTTTCAAAGGACGTACCTAACCAAAAACTTATATTGCAGACTTTCAGGCCTTGTTTGGACTAGAAAACCACCAGCTGAATCTGATTGCTATCTGTTCCGAGTATGAATCAAATCATTTCCACGTTTCAATGATTCAATGCGCTGTTTACTTTCATGCATCAATTCAAGGTTGAAATGAGTGGAATTATCAGATTCTTATAAAAAGCGTATAATAAAAAGAAAATCTAGTGTCCTTGGGTGCAGGCCTGAAAATAAGCAATCTGACATTTGCAAAATGAGGTCCCCAGAGGGTGAATTTGATGATGCTATCCCATACAGTGGGCCAATTTATCCTCTGGGTACCTCTTTCTGTTTAGTTTTGAGACCCTGATTCAGACTGAGGTTCACAGAGGGTAGATTTAGTGATGCTACCCTGCTGTGCAGGGTAGCATCACTAAATTCACCCTCTGGGGACCTCATTTTGCAGATGTCAGTCTGCTTATTTTCTGGCTTGTTTGGGTGGAAATTCTGTTAAGATGTAAACTGCATGCTACTATATTCATATGTGGAAGCACGGTACAATGTTTTGGTTGAGTTCTGAAAGATTGTGAAGTCTCGCTGGCAAAACATGCAGGGATTTAGAAAAGGTCATTATTGTAATTTTGAGTATGGTATTGGTTTCAGTATTTTTAGGCAGATATACAGCAATTTTGGTTCAGTTTTTTTATATCTGAAGCGACTGAGATTTGCTGATAATACCAGTGGAATTCACATCAGAAAAATGCAGAGAATAAGTTTGTTCTTGTGTCATTCTACCACAGTGCCATAAAATATACTGAGCTCAACATTGGCATTCTTTTGCCAATACAAATCATATCTACAGTATTTTGTGACTTGTTCCAAACACACCTTAACCTTTAATGGCCTATTTCAGGCTATTGCGATCTCAGAACATGTGCCTTTAACATGCCATCATTAGGATGTCCTGCTGACAATAGACAAATCACCTGGCAGCAATTTCTAGTCAAGTCTTGGCTGCCTTAATAAGGCAGCCAAGACTTGACTAGAAATCACTGCTAATTATCTGAACATGTACAGGTTCTAGACAAGTGGGAATTCAGGCCAATTGCCCAGCTCATAAGGGTTGACATAACTGAAATGAATATCAGTCTCTTCTTGCATGAAAATTAACATTTCCACTGGTATCATTCCTATCAAGCCTCAACAATCCCTTTTAAGTAGTAAATGTGGGAAAATTTGAAAATACAAATGGTTTCAGTATTCAGTGATTGGTTTGGTTCGGTGTTTTGGTATTCCACGTTGATATTGGTAATGGTAGATTCAGATTCAGATTCTTTATTCACGGTACACATACATGTAAAATGGTTACAAATAAACATATTGCACAAATGTAATGAGTATACCGTGGGAAGTGGCATAGCCAGATTGGCTGTCTACCTGCCACCCCCTGGAAGAAGATGGGGTGATTGCAAACAGACTGATATCGGTTTGGTTTTTTGCCCATCTCTAGCAGGATTAGGAATTTTTGTTGTATTCATTTGTCGTAACCTCCAGGTAACCTGTGCAATCGTTTGCGAGTTATTTCTATGCATTTTGACCCTATTTTGATGAGTTTTATCGGAATCAGTCTCTTGTTGTGAGGATAAGTGATAATTTATAACCCTGTGCATGCTTGATGTCAAAATAACAAAATTTCAGTCAGCAAAGATTTTCACGTAATGACACTAGTTATTTAACCAATTAAGTTATTTTAGGACATTGCTCAAACAAACCAAAGTTTAATTGGTTACATTCCTTGTTTTGCAAAATTTGTTGAAATATATTATTTTTCACCATCAGTATACCAAGGGTTAAACCTGCAACCCAGAATGGCTGTAGTATAAAATTACAGTAGGGCCCAGTTAATTGCATATTTCTTAATTGGATAACCCTGATAATTAATTATTTATTTATTGGTACTTTAACCCTTTACCTAACCAGGGGGGGGGGGGGGGGGGGGGGTCGGTACTTATTTATGTGACATCATGCTGGGGTGGGTGGGTGGTAAAAGATACTTGCTGCATAAAAGTATGTTGGTACTTTTAGGGTGGTCAAATTTTCCTCTGGGTTGTGTGAAAGTATGCAAGAAAGTATTTTGTTCTTAAAACACTGTTCGGAAATGTTTTTTTTTGCAGCTGTTTGTGCTTGTAAATTAGAAATATTTATATTTCAGGACTAACAAAACTTTCGGGGCAGCCAGTGATAAATTTTTCAACTGTACATGCCTTCTCTAGTCTATCTATGGTTTGAACAGATTTGAGTTACTCTGTCATCATGAAATGCCCCTACTGTAGTGTGAAGGACCTGTCTTTGTTAAATGAAACAAATAAAAATAGGCATCTTTCATCATGTAAATTGAAAAATGCACCAAAAAGGCAAAATCCCTTCAAACAAACAACTTTGAGTTTTGTGCCTAAAAAATCAAAAGTTCAATGTGACGCAGCAACAATTTATACTTTGATTGACAGAGCTTTGTCAATCAAAGTATAAATTGTTGAACTGTTGACAACTTCAGGGGAGATAAGTCAAAATTTGGAAATTTCAGATTTTAACCCCAGAGTGCAGGGGGTTAACTGATTGTGTAAGATTCTTTAACTGTTCATGTCCAATGGTATTGATTATTGATTAACTGATTAAAAATTACATTACTCTTTACCTAATGAACCAGGAAACAGCCCTGTGCACTTTATGAAAAATAAAAATCGACACTCAATTTTATAATTATTGTCACATCTTGATCTCAAAACATGGGTTGTGATCCCTCATTGGACTGTTGGGACAAGTATATGTTGCTTGTTATAATTGGAGGGGGTCAAAACTTATGTTTTGGGAGCAAAAAACAAGAATGCATAATTACACCAGATTACACAAGAAATTATTTTACTTATTTTGTGTTCTACTAGCATTAGTCAAATGTCATTATGGTTTAATGTTAATTGTATTAAATTCTCATCAGTTTTAACCAGTGTTTTGACTGGCTTTGGGGTGGGGCTGAGGGATTTTTTTTGCATTTTGCAGGACTATTTCTTCTGTGGGTAAATGATTTTACAATACAATCAGTATAGGCAACCTTTTCTATATGTAGACAGCGTATCCAAAGACATCAGAAATCCAGCAGTCAATTGAAATTAAAGCATTATTTTTAAAGTTCCACTTTGAACAAGTTCTTCAGAAATGAAGCATTGCATCAAAATACAATTTGTGTTATCCCTGACTTTTGTCTATTTCCAAACTAAGAAGTGTTCTTGCCTTGTTAGACAGTTCATATGAGAATATTCTAGTATTAAAATATCTGTGGTAATATGTAGAAGAAACCAAAATCAACTTGCCACAACTGATATCTGTACCTCATTTTACAGTCTTATGTAGCTCAAGTTTTAGTATCAGGACTGGCTGTTTGTGATTTGCCAGTATCTGACATTTCTTATATTCATTACTCGAGGTCCACTGTAAAGCAGTGTGAAGACTTATGCTTACACATGTATACTATATACATAGAGATTCTTCACATATTAAAATGATTTGCTTTGCATAACTCATTTTCATCCTTTTCTCACTGGTGTCAACAAAATGTGATTTGAGCTGTCAGACATGGTCGAATGGAAATTCACAGTGACATCATCCAATATCAGAAACTGGAAATTTCAGTATTTGGTATAAGAGTGAAAAAAGTGTCAAAAAATCTTTTAAAAAGCTCAAAAGGAATCATTTTAAGATGTGAATGATCAAGTTACCAAACTGCAAATGCCAATGCGTGACACAGTATGACACAGCTCAACATTATAGGGGTGGGTGTTGAAAAATAATCACAGATGCCTGATAGTATAAGGTACTTTCCAACATGACTATGGGTGGGTGGGTCCCACCCGAGCAGCATACCCAAAGTAACCGTGACGTCATGTAAATAAGTACCGACCCCCCCCCCCCCCCCTGACCTAACATGAAAAGCAGATGACACTTGCAAAAAGAATTCTTGAATAACTAATTTTTTTCATTTTTTGTCTCAAAAACATGGGTTATGAGCCCTCATTGGAATGAGCTCGACTAGCTCACATTTATGAGGGGTCATAACCTATGTTTTTGAAACAAAAAATGAAAAAAATAATGAAAATTAATTGGCAACTTTTTTAGAATAGCGCTGGTCGGTTTGGTCATTATGTTGGGTAAAGGGTTAACTAGTAGAGTGCTGGAAGCCCATATTTGGGCTTTATTCTGAAATACAGATATTGCAACTTGAAGGCTTCATACTCAGTGGATGTACTTCATATTGTCTGTGAAGTGAAATTATTTAGTCTAAGGATCTGCCTTGTTATAATTCATGGGAGATCGCGTGTTGGCAATCTCCCATAAATTGTAACAAGACAAGGACATAAGAACAAATTTTGAATACTAAAAATAACTGAGCACCCCCCCCCCCCTCCCCCCCCCCCCCCCCCCCACCACCACCACCAGATACCAACACTTTCAACAGCCAGGGTGATGTGGTTTCAGACTCCCTATCGGAACCCTGGGAAGTTAAGCAGTGCTTGTTTACTGTGGTAAACAAGCTCAGTTTTACTTGTAAAATAGGACCCAATCACCAATGCCACACTGGGGGTGGAAGTCCTCTAAAATGGACATCATTTGTATTAAAACGATAGGCTAGACTTGACTTTATACCCTTGTTGTGGTCACGATTTGCCATTGTGCAGAAATATGTGACTTTAAACACCAGTAAATAAATATCGTCTCATACAGTATAAAGGACACAGAAAGCCAGAGTTCCTAGTGCTAACCTCTAGATAGTGTAAAGTAACTGTTTGACTCCTCGACTTACTGACTAACCCTATTAATTTCCAAATACTCCAATATTTACCATACCTACAGTT
The DNA here is from genome assembly GCA_031216915.1 of Pictodentalium vernedei. Lineage (NCBI taxonomy): Eukaryota > Metazoa > Mollusca > Scaphopoda > Dentaliida > Dentaliidae > Pictodentalium > Pictodentalium vernedei. The sequence continues at coordinate 78,182,077 of CM062290.1, read as the reverse complement.
AAAAGAGACCTGTTTAATAATTATGTATAGGTTTTAGGGTAATCTCCTGTTAACTGAATAAAAAAAAAAACTGATTCATGGAAGAATTATTCCCGACAACTACTGATTTCCCCTTTTTGTACTTGTTCTGCGACTCTGCTATAGCCATACATGCTGAAAGTGACCTCAGCATCAACAAACATATACATAATTCAACATTTTTACAGATCTGTTTGAACTCAGTATATTCGGTGTAATCAGTTCTGTCTTGCTTTATAGAGTCACATGAATAAATGCTCAGTTTTTCATCAGAATATTGGAAAATGTCCACACTTGTTAACTAAATAGTCATGTTGTGTTATACATGTATGTGAATATTTTTCATTAACAAAGTGGTTTTTCAATTAACAGGGTGTCTGTATATTATCAGTCCTCTTTAACCCTTTACCCAATGCAGACGATATCAAAATTTATTATTTTAAATATCATTTTTTTATTTTTTTTCAAAAAATTTCAACAAAACCATATCATGTGACCCCTCTTTGGAACGAGCTCAATGAGCTTGTTCCAAAGAGGGAGTCCCATAATATGGTTTTGTTACCATATCATGTGACCCCTCTTTGAAACGGGCTCAATGAGCTCGTTCCAAAGAGGGGATCACATGATATCGTTTTGTTTAAATTTTTTTGAAAAATAATATTTTTTCAGCTGCTGAATTTGCATATTACGTGGGCTGATGCGGGCGATTCGTTGAGTAAAGGGTTAATGCTTTGTTGTTCATTAAGTTTCCTGGGAGTGCAGTGGCTCAGTGGTTATGGGATTGAACTCCAAACCAAAAGGTCCAAGGTTCGATCCCTGCCATAGGTAACTGTTGTGTCCTTGGGCAAGGCACTTCATCCCGATTGCCCATGTGGGCGCATTTTGGCACTGTGTAGTAAGGCGTACTGCACGTTGATGGTGCACTTGTCTTCAACCAATGCTAACCCTGCATGTGTGCATGAATCTGAAAAGGGGCGCGGTAGCTCAGTTGGTAGAGGTGCAGGCTGCAAGCCGAGAGGTCCTCGGTTCGAATCCCACCTGCGGCAACCGCGTTGTGTCCTTGGGCAAGACACTTCACCCCGATTGCCTACATGGGGGCACGATGATGCTGTGTACTGAGGCGTACTGCACGCCGATGGTGCGCATGTCTTCAACCAATCTAACCCTGCTTGTGCTGCGGTGCAGAGTTCAGAGTTACGATGTTGGAGAGCTGACAGCTGCTCGTCGTTGCTCGGTGGTTCTCTCCGGGTACTCCGGCTTCCTCCACCCGTAAAACTGTCACGGTCACGATTAGCCATTGTGCATAAGTATGTGACCTTAAACACCAATAAATAAATAAATAAATATGAATCTGAAAGTTGCTCACCATTGCTTGGTGGTTCTCTCCGGGTACTCCTACTTCCTCCACCTGTAAAACTGTCCGGCATGAGGTGATCCTGGCTATTGAAAGTGTAATTGAACCTCAGTAAATAAATAAATAAATAAATAAATAAATAAATAAATAAATAAATAAATAAATAAATAAACATTGAGTTTCCTGTTCACACACGAGTCACACATTCTGGAATATGTTGAACAAACGATAATATTATAGATGAGTGTGTAATAAAATGTCTGCTAATTATTAATGAGGCAATATTGTAAGTTATCTCCACCAACATGTATGGTATATGGATATTTAATTACCTGAATTTCGGTTTTTAAACACCGGGTATTAAATCTTCACATACTATACATGTTGGCGGAGATAATGTTTTTGTCCCGTTTGAAACACAAGAGAAACATAGTGGAAATAAATTTGTGGATGCATTTCTCCCACTCTGCAATCAGTGGGACGAAATTCGTGAATAAATGTTTTGATTTTACAAATGCAGAAGACAATAGATAGCAGGGACCAGCCTAGGGGGGAATTTTAGGGAGACTTCAAGTCTCCCTCCAGAAAAAATAGGGAGACTGCAGAGTCATGTAGGGAGACTTCATAGGCAAGTGGGGAAAATTAAGAATATTCATGTACCACCCCCACCGCCCCTTCATATTTTCAATTTATGGTCCTCCATTAACGTACAAATAATCCAGGTCCATTTGTCTATGATGCATCTGTGCCAGGTTAAAAAATCACAATGTAATTATTGACTGAAAATCCCCCACTGCTACCTTCTCCTTCATGACCCCTCACCTCTTCTTCGTGCCAATCCCCCATCACCCTCCTGTGGTTGCCTTTCAACAAAGTCTACTAAGCTAATAATTTCCTAAGTCTGAAAGTGTGAACAGGACCAGATGTAAGAAGGTTGCTTGGGAGGTACTTTGTTAGTTAATAAACAAAATACATTCTGGGGTCGAGTATTTTGTAAAAGAAATGTCATTCCGCATCATTTTTATGGCATTCCGGTGTCATTCCACGTCATTTCATGTCATTCCGATGTTTAGGAGGACCCTTTTTCAAGATCGTCCACATGCACACTTGTGTCCTGTACAAAGCTTTTCTTGACATCACTAAAGCTTTTTTTCATGTGTTTGAATTCCATTCGTGTTTTTCTGGGAATAGACAGCCCAACAGTTAACAGTCGTCAGCAAATCGAAATGAAAATAATGTGTTATAAAATACGTCCGTTGTGTATACATTTTCGGCATTCTAAGCGACGTAACCTACTTTCAAACTGGGTTGTTTTGTTGAGTCACGTAAGTCACCTATTTTCGTTTCGACAATTGAAGCTCCGACTGGAACGCAACAAAATAGAAATAAAAAAATCCGCCAAAAGCGACAATGGACAATTGCTTGTCGTGTGATTTCAAATAAATGGACGTTTATTTAACGAATTAAAATGCCCATTTATCACACTCGAGCACATTCGATTTTTGAAAATACTCGTTTTCATGTAAACCTCGCATCACTCAGTTCAGCCTTTTCTCATTTTGGCCAATTTTTAGAGGGCGACTTGTAATCGCCCCGACTATTTTTCTAGGCGACTTTGGGCTTAGAAGGGCGACTTAATCGCCCTAGTCGCCCTCACGGCTGGTCCCTGATAGATAGAGTTACATCCCTTGGGTCATTAAGAAAACGAGTAAACAGTGTTTTGTTGACATGTCGTCCCCTTAGTTCCAATGTGTTCTATGTGCATACTGGCACATAGAACACATTGGAACTCATGGGATGATATTTGCTCGTATTTTATTTTTCTCAAGTTGTTTCATTTAATATTCGACTATTATAATGGCAAAATATGATAGAACTGTCGGAAATTTGATATATTTGTGACTTTTTTTCAGGTTATTGGGTTCGATTTTTTATAACTAGGCGAGCAAAAGCAAAAAGCTTTCATTTAAAAGCGAAAAGCTTTCATTTAACCTCCCTGCACACTGATGTCGAAATATCTAAAGTTTAGGGTGCAAATATTTCCCATAATGCAACTAGAAATTTAACCAATTCAATCTTGTTTGACAGAGCCCAATGAGCTCTGTCAAACAAGATTGAATTGGTTAAATTCCCAGTTGCATTTTGGAAAAAATGACTACTTCAAATCTAGATATTTTGACATCAGTGTGCAGGGGGGTTAAACCATATACCCCCGATGTCTCGCATGCGCTTATACCCTGGATGTTGCACGCTCTCATATACATGTACCTTGGATGTTGGTCAGAATGCTTTGGACAAATAGCCTTTGCCATGGCTATTTGTCCAAAGCATTCTGACCAATCAAAAGACAGAATTTATTGGGACACAGGGACAAGACCTTTTATATTTTGAAAAAACATAATTTCCAGAGAATTTTTTGAAATACATGTGTATGAGAATTTCATCTAATTTGGCTGCCTTCGACTTGCATCCCTGTGTTTTTATTTTCATGTGAGGCTTTGTATCATTCAGATATCTTGTTTTACTTCTTTTAGGAACATTTCCAATTGACCTCACTAAAACAAGACTACAAGTTCAAGGGCAGACAATAGACAGTCGACTAACAGAATTAAAGTATCGTGGCATGCTCCATGCTTTCTTTCGAATAATTAAAGAAGAAGGCCCCCTTGCATTATATTCAGGGTGAGTACCCATCGCTATGTGTTGTGTGATCTTTATACAGGGTATTAGGGTGAGTGAAAATCATATTCGGTCATCTTGCCAAACTAGTGTAGAATCCGACAGAATTCAGAAGGGCTGACAAAATCCTTGGAGGGTAAAAAGGCCGATCACCTAGCTTGTATCTATGCCACTGATTCAATTAATCATCTGGCTGATTGATATCAGTATGCACACCTGTTGCTGCAATTGGATAATAACAGATTAATCGATTAATTACCGTGAATCCACTGGGCTTTGCTGGTTGACAGTCTTTTCAAAAGCAAACATTTAATTAGACAAATACTTCATACCGTTGTGAGTCACTCGCTACAGATTGACTTTAGTGAGTGAGGTTCAGAAATTTCATGTCAAATCATGACAACATTCAGAGTTTTTTTTATCACATGTAATTTAAACTTTCACCTACTATAATGACTAAACTGGCCAGCACTATTCACAAAAATCGCCAACCAAATTTTATTATTTTTCAACTTTTGCTTTGAAAACATAAGGTTTGTTTCCAAGGCAAAAAATGAAAGTGTTAAAAAAGTGTTTTTTAGGAAATGTTTTTTTTGGCAATTGTATTATTAGCTCAAGTTTGACGAAGTCAAATTTGAGCTATTGTCATGGCCCGTCGTCCGTCTGTCCATCTGTCCGTACGTCAACAATTGGCTATGGCTCGGGCTAGAGGTCGTATTTATGAACCGATCTTTACGAAACTTCTTGAGTACCTTTGTTATGACCCTGGGACGGGAACGAGTGTTTTTAGGTATGGTCCGAAATTCAAGATGGCTGCCAGCGGCCATTTTGTACCGATGATGCAAAAATCAGTTTTTTGTACAGAACTTCTGTATGAAAGTTCTGATTTGAATAAAGTTTTGTATAAATGTTTAGTACCATGGGATACATCACATATAATACGGGTTTTTTTCTCGTGCGTAAATTATGCAAATTAGACTGACTTTGATTTATTTAGTGTTACTTTCAGAGCTGTAAGTGCCAAGCTGCTATGGCTCGGGCTAGAGGCCGTATTTATGAACCAATCTTTACGAAACTTCTTGGGTACCTTTGTTATGACCCTGGGATGGGAACAAGTGTTTTTGGGTGTGGTCCGAAATTCAAGATGGCTGCCAGTGGCCATTTTGTACCGATGATGCAAAAATCAGTTTTTTGTACAGAACTTCTATATGAAAGTTCTGATTTGAATAAAGTTTTGTATAAATGTATAGTACAATGGGATACATCACATATAATACGGGTTTTTTTCTCGTGCGTAAATTATGCAAATTAGACTAACTTTGATTTATTTAGTGTTACTTTCAGAGCTGTAAGTGCCAAGCTGCTATGGCTCGGGCTAGAGGCCGTATTTATGAACCAATCTTTACGAAACTTCTTGGGTACCTTTGTTATGACCGTGGGACGAGAACGAGTGTTTTTGGGTGCAGTCCCAAACTCCAAATCTGTTTTTTGTACAGAACTTCCATATGAAAGCTCTGATTTGAATAATTTTTTGTATGAATGTTTAGTACCATGGGATACATTACATATATTACAGGTTTTTTTCTTGTGCGTAAATTATGCAAATTAGGCTAACTTTGATTTATTTAGTGTTACTTTCAGCACTGAGAGTGCAAATCCCAATACGGCTCGGGCTAGAGGCCGTATTTATGAACCGATCTTCACAAAACTTCTTGGGTACCTTTGTTATCACTGTGGGACGAGAAGGAGTGTTTTTGGGTCTAGTCTGAAATTCAAGATGGCCGCTAGCAGCCATTTTGTTCAAAATTAAGATTTTTGCGCAGAACTTCCAAATGAAAGATCTGATTTGAATAAATTTTTGTATGAATGTTTAGTACCATGGGATACATTACATGTAATACAGAGTTTTTCTCGTGAATAAATTATGCAAATTAGGGGTCCGGGTGGGACTTAAAAAATTTTGGACCAAAATCCGGAAATTAGTTTTTTGTGTTTTGATGCATTTTGGTCAATTTTAAGAAGAAGAAGAAAAAATTTTAGTCTGAAAATATTTTGTTTGGGACTGAAAATTTCCACACAAAAATAATAATCTACAATGATTGGTCTTAATCTGTAGTCCATTACAGTCACCTTGTAATTCTTTTATTATTGTTGACTGGGCCAAAACAAATACTAATTCCTGTCATATTCTTTATTCAGTTGTCTTGGTCACAGCAAGTACTAATTCCTGTCATATCCAAGTTGAGCTACAGAGTCATTGACTCTTTCATTTATTATTTGTAGAAGGTAAACATTTAATGAAATAAAGGAGAAGATTAATTCGATTCTACTCCTAGAACCAACTAACAATGTAAAGTTGACTTCTGACATCATTCCCATATCAGACGTGTTCTCAATAATATTTTTCTAAATGAATTTTTTGGTGGCGATTATGTATTAAATGTGTTTATGTCCTGACTCTCCCAGCAGGACTAGAAAACAACAAGAAATGATTCCGTTTTGGGCAACACTGATGAGCCAAGTGTGTGTTGCCTATTTATTATATTGATTATTTCTCATGTTCAAGATACATTTAGTGTCATTAATAATTCAAAAAGTTTACAATACAGATAAATAATTAGAAATGATAAAATGAATTGACAAATATGAGCACAGGTGGGTGTCTCCGCTCATGAGAGGTCACACAGAGTTCCCCTACCCGGGCAAAAGCATAAAAGGCTGACACAAACATCGCTCTGAATAAAAGGGCCCGGTAGTAAGTAGATGTGCAGTGTGGAATGGCGGAGAGGAGGCGATCCAACAGAGGTCTAGTAATCGGCATACGGACATCGAAAGATGGGCGTAAATTTTGGTAACCGGTAAGTAATTTCTGGAAAAAGAAACCTGAACAAGGATCTGGGAAGTTCACCATTTTGTGGAAAAAACTAATGCCTGATAATATCGTCCTGACAGATGAGATGATATGACCGTGATTAAAAAGGTGGCCCACAAAAAATGATACTGTATCCGTTGAGACGGGCAAAGATGATGACAGGCCATAAAGGTCACAAAAAGCGGTAAACTTGTGCCAATAATGAGTATAACTGTCTTTAGTAGTATCAGACAAGGCATGTGCCATGATGAAGTCTACAGTTGGAGCAAGCGCTCGATGCTGAGCGCCGACGGAATGTCTGTTGGATCTTCCTCCGCCCATGGTGCAGCCTTGCGAAACCTCTGTACCTGGAAGCGAGAAAGGTGATCTGCTAGAATGTTGAATTTGCCCGGTATATATTCGGATAGTGTCAAAATGTTGTGTTGCAGAGTAAGTAAAACTAATCTGCGCAACAGGGTCAGCAAGCGAACATCCTTGGATGTTTGCTTGTTGATCACTGTTACCACAGCTTCGTTGTCAGAATAAAAAACTATCTTCTTATTTGTTAACCGATGATCCCAGATTTCAAGTGCCAAAACTATGGGGTACAACTCGAGCACTACAATGTTCAACTTTCTCGCCCTCTCAGACCATTCCCCGCAAAACCAGGACCTTCCAAAGATAGCCGAAAAACCCAATGTGCTAGAGGCATCGGTAAAAAGGGAAAGAGAATCGCTTGTTGTCCACATGCGGTCCAGAAAAAGTGTTTTGCCATTAAAAGATTCCAGAAATTGAAGCCACATAAGCAAGTCTTCCTTCACCCCGTTTGTTAACCTAATGCGGTGGTGCGGGCGTTGTATTCCAATGGTCAGGTTGATAAGACGTCGTAGGAAGACACGGCCCGGGAGCACCACCGAGCATGCAAAGTGCCAATAATGGATTGCAATACATGAAGTGTGGCCTTTTTGGTTGCCAGAAGCGAGTGAATTTCCTGTTGACACTTGAGCAATTTATCAAGAGGTAACCGAGCCTCCATGTGAAGTGTGTCTAATTCAATGCCTAAAAATTCCATAACCTGGGATGGGCGAGCTGTTTTCTCGTGTGCAATTGGCACTCCGAGAAGATCACAGAGATGAAGGAACAGTTTGAGACTCAAGGTACATTCTTCTTCTGTTTTGGACAGCAGGAGAAAGTCATCTAACACGTGTACAATATTAGATATATGGCACCTGTGTATTGCAATCCACCCCAGAGCAGTACTAAAAGCTTCAAAGATCTTACATGATGTAGAACAGCCCATCGGTAGGCACTTATCATAATAGAAGTGGCCACGCCATTTAAAACCTAAGAGATGGTGATCCGACTTATGAATGGGGATAAGGCGGAATGCAGACTTGATATCTGTCTTAGATAAAAAACAACCTGGGCCTAGCATCCTAATAATGGAAATAGCATCTTGTATGGTAGCATACTGAACTGAGGCATCCTCAGCCAATACTCCATCATTGACCGACTCGCCATGCGGATAGGAAAGGTGGTGTATGAGTCTGTACTCCCCCGCCGCCTTCTTTGGGACAACTCCCAAAGGGGAGATGTGAAAATTACGTAGTGGCGGATGGTGGTAAGGCCCAGATATAATACCCGCTCCTAGTTCCTTGGCCAACTTGGCCACCAAAACATCTGGGAACTCAAAGGCTGACCGGAGATTGTCGGCTTGCGTTGACGGGGTCACTGCCCCGCAGCCCAAGCGGAACCCCACAGAAAAACCTTTGACCAGATAATCCGAATCCAGAGGGGAACCCTTCAAAAGCGTCTTGAGGGCTGCCACGCGAATGGGCGTGACAGCTAGATTACTTACGGTCACGTGTCGCCGTGGATGCCCCTCGGTAACCTCCTTTGGCCCCGGGGCGACGGCCAAATCTACCCCGAAAGGGAGAACGAAACCAGTCCTGACGTGTGGGACACTGAGTGAACGGGTGGTCCTGGGTACAGTGGAAACAAGAATGTTCAAACTTGCAGGGCAGTGAGCAGCCCTTACCCTCATGAAAACGGATACAAAAACCCAGGGGGTACCTGAGACTTGCGATAACTCCGTTGATTGTTCCTGAATGGCTGGGACTGCTGTCTGAACTGCTTGGGTTGGTGTGAGGGCACTGTGATTGCCTTTATCCACAATTCCATGTGGATTGAATCCCACTGTAAGAGGGGATTGAATTGCCTGAGGGAACGAAATTGGCGATCGTAAAATGCCCAATTCCCTTTCTCGTCAGCTAAATTTCGAACAAGAGATTAATATTTGACCAGCTGAGCGGCCCTCTCTGGGTATTTGTTCACATAAACGGTCATGTAAACCTGAAAGGCAGACAACCATTGGTCTATGTTATTGACCTGCCGTGGGGTCTTAGGTACGCATTGAAGGGCTGGAAGTGCATTGGTATCCGAGCCGACGGTCACTGTGTATTGGGTTGTCTCAGGGCTCACCGAAATCAATGAGGAAAATTCCACGAACTCCTCATCCCAAATCTTTTGTTTGACTGCTGGGCTCACTAATCCATCCAATGGAACGGACGCTGACACAAACTGGCCAGCTGTACTGAAACCATATGAAGGTGTCGCGTCAACTCGATTGGATGGATCAGAGCACTGAGCAAGTGGCAAGGGGTCAGCTGGTCCCAGACCAATCACGGAAGACAGAGGCGGTGCAGTGGGATGGGTGGCGTGGGGTGCAGAATGGGACAATAAAGGATGCATAACTTGGCTACCTGGTACCTGCTGTGCTGCTGCATCCTCCTTCCGTAGGCTATCCAGTGTGGTCTGCAACTGCTGAATCAAAGCCTGTCGTGATGAGGAAGAGTTAGTTGACAGAAACTGGGCTGTTGGGTTTTGGATGAACACATTGTCTGTCCCAACAGCATCACCCGTTTGTGTAGACGTTGAGGGTAGAAGACCTTGGTTCATCCGTCTAGCCAAATGTTCACTATGTTGGTGGTGCTGGGAAGAAGAGTCCATGTTGCGTTGTCTGGCTAAATGAATGTGAGTATGCACTCCAACAGATGCATGCTGTGGGTAAATGTGATCAGTCCCAAGCATTTGTCGCTCCTGATGCATTTGCATTGAAAAAGGTTCCTGGGGAACAGTGTCCGCAGGTAACGGAGTTTGTGTATGGGGCCCGGCAGAGCTGCCCCCACGTGCTGCGCGTCGAGTTCTTCAGGAAACCGGCACTGGTCCCTGAGCAAGAGTGGCATGAGAGGCATGTGGCATGGTATCTGGTGGTCCTGTGTATAAATGTGACAAACCGTCATTCAGCGCAGCTGACCGACTAACTCGGCCCCGACCAGTATGCTGCTGAGTTGATTTGGTGACCCGTCTGGTCTTTTGCTTGGCCTTCGGCATTCTGAAAAAGAGAAAACTGACACAGAGTTAGCCTGAACGAGACAAGCAGTAATGTGGTATATAAAGGAAAGTGAGGGGGGGGGGGGGGGGGGGTGTGGGCACCCAAAGAAGATAGCAAAATTAAGTGCCTGGGGGTATCGGGACGCCCAGAAATACGTTTCACAGGAATCCAAATAGCGTCGATAAAATTTACGATGCATTGGGGTAAACACCGTGTGTCCCCCAAACGTGGACATTGCCTGTGAAAAATTGTTACGGCAACTGGGTGCTGAACTGGCAGAAGCAGCCCACAAAATTGCGACAAAAATGCGGTGCACCACCACACACTCACACCCGCCCAACAGTAATGCTGACACTATTGACAATTACGGAGAAAAACCTCTGTCAACTCAACGATTAAACAGAAAGATAAGCAAACTGCCAACACAGATTAATTTCAATAGAGAAGAAAGAAACGCAAACAGCGATCACTGTTATTAATTGATGAAAATTGAGTAGCAGCACTACTAGCAGGCAGGCCCGAGCAACGTCCAGGCGCCACTTAGCAAACCCCCCCAAAGGCAAACGGGAGGCCATGAGGCCCCACTTTAATTAATTGGGTGCCCATGCCCCTGAAAATGGCACAAAGCTAATTAAAAACAAATAACACTCACAGAGCAGCAGACCGGTCCGCGACCCGCACTAATACTATTAGTAATGTGGCAGGAATGGAGTATAAGGCCGCCGACGAGAAGTAAACATGACACGGTGCATGCCAGCTCAACTTTGGAGCTGTGTTTGTAGTTAATATGTAAAATCGGATATTGATTGTTGCAAATAGGCTAGCACGTAAATATCGAGACTATAAAATCAGCGATTCTCCGCTGGGATGCCAGCTAGGTGCATTCGAATTTGGATCAGAGTTGGAACCACGCGTGGAGAGGTGGTACAGGAGTCGTAAAACCAAGTCCCCAAAACAATAATAATGGCTGTAATTTGTAAACATTGAAAATATGGTGGTCACAACTCGTATGTGAATTACAATGTAACAAACAACCCGAGACAATAACACGTTACAAAGCCGGGCCGGATATTACAGTTGCGAGAACAGGGAACAAGCAAAGCAGATGCCCGCGGAACGCACCGTAAACAGCCGAAGAAACACCGCAGCCCTGTGGGACCCGAAAAATCCACGAAAATCCACACCGGTAATGCGCAAACTAAAACCGAAACCGAAGGAGACAAAATGATGGGAAAACACATAACGAGCATGGATGGGATAAGGGTCATACTAAATAAACCAAACCACCGAATGCCACCGAAAGCCACCTAATCCTCCCGAAATAAATGGAAATGAGGGATTGACCAAAGGGGGTCAAGGCAAATAGGAGAAGTCACAGAACAACTGCATGCTAAGGGGTACAAAACGGGAAGCGCCCAACAAAGGAGACAATTTACAGGAATACCCTCGCCGCGGGCGCGACCTGGAAATGGCCGAATTGCGTAGAGATTTGACTGATGGTATTATCGTGACACCACAGGAGAATCAGAAGGTATCAGACGACGACGCACATGTGGAACAATGCATACAGGGTCCAAGCAAGCAATCGAAACCACCGGAAAAGCACCACCAGACGGGACAACCTCAAAACAAGTAGCCGACTGCCCCCATCGAGCCCAAGAAGAAACCCGGAAAGGAAACATTGAGGTGAACCAACGCTGATAGAGAGGGCCCGAATACCCGAGGTAATGGCATCCCTGATATTCTTACGGAATGCTTTCATCCCCTGGGCATTCAGATGCACGCCGTCAGAAACCTTGGACTGAACCGACGCAGCCAAGCGCCGCTGTCGCCAAAAATGCACCGCGGCTACATAGCCCCTCAATTCCTGCGAAAGTTGTGAGTTTAATCGGTCGACTTTACGATTAAAACCCTCAACAACCGCAGGGTCCGTCGAAAATACCCGGCCAGGAACTGGAAGCTTGACGCGGAAACGATGAAGCACTTCGCAAACAAAAATCTCTTTCACAAAAACACATCGTTCAAGATAATAGACGAAATCTTTGATTTCCTTGCAAACTGACTCCGGGGACGACGAGGCCAGGTCATTACCGCCTAGGACCAGTACCACAATATCCGGCAAAAAGGCCCGTATCTGCCTTTGGTGGGAACCAGTAATCGCGCCGAGAGTCAAACCACTAATGCCGAACAGCCTGACATCCACCTCCTGGATTTCCTGACAAAAACGAAGTGCTTCTGCAAAAGGAAAAGCTAATGGCATCCGCGAGCCAGGGGTGAGAGGAGCAAGAAAATCTGCAAACCTTGTAACAAAACTGCTACCAAAGATCAAAACCCGTAATACCATGGTTGTCACGAAGTTGTAGGAAAAACGTATCTTTGATAACAAATTTTGTACTAACCTGATATCGAGTGAAAAATCCTCCTTCTAACAGCATAAACAAAAATTGCAGTTGAACTTTTCTTCTGTGTGATAAAACAAAGAATGATGCGTCTTGCTCTAGGGGATGCCAAGTGAGACCCTTTGCCGCTGGCGCCCCCTGGAGCAAGTTCATTATGATTGGCTAATTATTAACAACACATGTGGGTTGTGCGAAGTTTAGACTGACAGTATACTTCCAAAACAATGGGTTCATTATGAGGTGAGGAGCATAGTTCCAAGCAAATTGAACTTGCACCTGTTAGTTATTGAACTATTGGTGAACTCTTAGATTACTATGTAAAGTGTATTTACTCAAAAACAGTGGGCATCCTCCATACATTAGGCAAAAAAGGGGTTTTGGTTCTCGGGCAATCCCTCTTTAAAATTGAATCTTGGACATTTTTATTGGCTTGCACTGTCCTCCAAAATGAGTGTGAAATCATGGGATTTTTAGCTCACCGAAGGGAGCTAAACTTATCACTTGCCGTCCGTCATCCGTCCGCCATCGTGAACATTTTTCAAACGACTTCTCCTCTGAAATCGCTAGGTCGATTTGCTTGAAACTTGGTATGGATGTTCATTACCATATGTCAATTCAAGTTTGTTCAAATGAAATGGATATGCCCACTTGGGGCTCCATAGGGGGCATAACTCTGATAGCACCGTATGAATTATAGAAAAATTTTTAAAAAATCTTCTTCTCCAGAACCAGTGGGCAGAATCTTTTGATACTTGGTATGCAGCATCTTGGTATGGGTCTGATTCAAGTTTGTTCAAATCGGCCCCCTGGATTCATATTTGGGCTCACTACGGAAGCTCAAATTCGAACTTAGTGCATTTCAGGCAAATTTCTTAAAAAATCTTCTTCTCCAGATCCAGCAGGCAGAATCTTTTGGTATTTGGTATGCAGCATTGTGGGGTGGATCTGATTCAAGTTTGTTCAAATCGGCTCCCTGGATTGACATTTGGACTCAGTATAGAAGCCCGAATTCGAACTTAGTGCATTTCAAGCAAATTTCTTTAAAAATCTTCTTCTCAAGATCCAGAATCTTTTGATATTTGGTATGCAACATTGTGGGGTAAATCTGATTCAAGTTTGTTCAAATCGGCCCCCTGGATTCATATTTGGGCTCACTATAAAAGCTTGAATTCGAACTTAGTGCATTTCAGGCAAATTTCTTAAAAAATCTTCTTCTCCAGATCCAGCAGGCAGAATCTTTTGATATTTGGTATGCAGCATTGTGGGGTGGATCTGATTCAAGTTTGTTCAAATCGGAAGCCCTGGGTTCATATTTGGGCTCAGTATAGGATCCCAATTTGAACTTAGTGCATTTCAGGCAAATTTCTTTAAAAATCTTCTTCTCAAGATCCAGCAGGCAGAATCTTTAATATTGGGTATGTAGCATGCTTAGGGGGGTGAGATTCAAGTTTGTTCAAGCCAAGTCCCTGGGTTCATATTTGGGCTCACTGTGGTAGCCCAAATTATAACTTAGTTCAAAATGATGAATTTTCTTTAAAAATCTTCTTCTTCAGATCCAGTAGGTATATTTGGTATGCAACATTGTGGTGTGGATCTGATTCAAGTTTGTTCAAATCGACCCCTGGGTTCATGATTGGGCTCAGTATAGGAGCCCAATTTGAACTTAGTGCATTTCAGGCAAATTTCTTTAAAAATCTTCTTCTCCGGATCCAGCAGGCAGAATCTTTTGATATTGGGTATGCAGCATCCTTAGGGGGGTGAGGTTCAAGTTTGTTCAAGCCATGTCGCTAGGTTTATATTTGGACTCACTGTGGGAGCTTGAATTGTAACTTAGTTCGAAATGAGGAATTTTCTTAAAAAATCTTCTTCAGATCCAGCAGTCGGAATGTTTTGATATGTGGTGTGTAGCATCCTTAGGGGGGTGAGATTCAAGTTTCTTAAAGCAAAGTCCCTGGGTCCATATTTGGGCTCCCTGTGGGAACCCGAATTATAACTTAGTCAATATGAGGAATTTTTCTTTAAAAATCTTCTTCTTCAGATCCAGCAGATAAATGCTTTTGATATTTGGTATGCAACATCCTTAGGGGGGGTAAGATTCAAGTTTGTTCAAGCTATGGCCCTAGTTCCATAAAATTTGTCTCTCATGACTTCATTCCTCTTGATGAACCATGTCTAACTGAATGTGACCCCCAAATACTTCTTTGAACCACTTTGGCCGGTGAGCGATTAAGGCTCCTTGGGGCCTCTTGTTTAATTTTCTGATAGTTTTATATTCATTTGCACAGGTATACACAGGCCTTTAAAAATTGAAAATTTGCTTAACCCAAAATTCAGGTAAGCAAAAACAAATTGCTTAACCCAATTTTTTTTTGCTCAACCCATCTGAACCGATTTCACTTTTTCAGTTGATGTTTCACATTACAGAAAAGAATTTGCGCGAACGGAATAAAGGTTAAGCCACAGGACATTCCCTCGAACAGTGCAGGAACTAAACGGTAGTTCATGCAATTTTTAAAGGCCTGTTTACAGTAGGATGCTGCGAATTGCCAATTTTGATCGAATCAAATTTCGATTCAAACTTGAATTGAATCACAGTTAATGGATATGTTGTCAAAAGAAAAGTTTTTTTTTCTAAAATAATACCCGCCAAATATTAAAACACACCAAAATAATACACCTGATTATTAAAAGACACGCAGTTATGTAGAGTGCATTGTTAACTTCACCACTTCCCACACTATAAATTGAGATATGAACCAATACTAGCTATTGATTGAAACTATTTGAATTGTTGACTTTGCAGCTTCGAAACTGCAGCAATAAACATTTTTAACCCTTTACCTAACCTGAAAAGCAGACGACACATGCAAAAATAATTCTTGAATAACTAATTTTTTGTCTCAAAAACATAGGTTATGACCCCTCGTTGGAACGAGCTCGACGAGCTCGTTCCAACGAGGGGTCATAACCTATGTTTTTGAGACAAAAAATGAAAAAAATAATGAAAATTAATTGCCGATTTTTGAGAATAGTGCTGGCCGGTTTTGGCTGTTACATTCGGTAAAGGGTTAAACAAACCTGGCTGATAGGGCTGATACCTCACTTTTATCACACGTTTTCTCAGACAAAAACTTGTGAAGCCATTTGTTTTAAATAAAAATGCGTAATTTCTAAAACAAAACGATAAATCAATGCCAAATGGAGTTGATCCACTTGTAAATTAAAGCCTGCTCTACTTATGTTTATCTAATAATCAGGGGGTATTCAATTCGAAAACTGTTGCTTTTGATGATGTATCCAGTAACTGTGATCGAACAGAACGAAACAAATATCACACAGTGGCAATAAAAATACATATTCTGTCATATTTTAAATTTTAAATGATAATTCATCTGGCAATGGCTAGCGTCAATTTACCCCCCCCCCCCCTCCCCACACACACACACACCAACACAAATCTCCTACGTAGGTAAACACATCCAATACCACCACCCCACCCCACAAGAATACTTTAAAATACTCTAGCCAGGAAACTGGCAGGAAACAAAAGTTGAGGGATCAAGTAAATTGTGGGGGCAGGGTAAGCTGCATTGCATCTCTCCAAGGAATTCTCCCTCACAACCTCCCCCTCAATCTACTGCCTGGTCTCAAAATCCAGGTGGACCTAGTACTGGCCTACCACCCCACCCCCAACCCACCCTCCACCACATCCAGAGATATTTTTGAAAAAAATGTACTCTGAACTAGGCCATCTGAGACGGACCACTTCTAAGACCAGTTGCACTTTAGTGCATGGATATAGAGTATAGGTTGCTCTCAGTACATGCCCCCCCCCCCTCCCCCCACTCCCCCCCCCCCCCCTGTTATGCAACCGCATTTGAAACCGTAACTGGTAGTTTGGAATGGGTGGGGAGGCAATATTTGCGGCGGGTGGGCTGATTGGGCTTGACAATCGACACCACATCCTTTCCAAAGGTAACCCAGACTCCCACACACTCCTCTTAAATTCAGCGCCCGGCTACCTCCAAAAGGTGCTCGTTGGATTTTTAGAACAACCATAATTTACACTGACAAGTTTTTATCTGTAATGTTTTGAACTATACCCTTTTCCATTCGCCTTTCAAAGTTGGCATTCCACTTTCAGTTTCCATCTGTTGCTTGCGAAGTCCCCAAGTTGCTCATTTTGGCGTTTGTAGGCATGTCAAGATTGTCATTCTGAGAATTTCTGACAGAACAAACCAACCCACTTTTGTAACTGTACTGTGTATTTGGTCAAGAGTTGTCATACATCATACAAAAATTTCTTGGAACGTGTGATCATTCTTCTAATGCGACTGTGACTCCTGTTAGACATTGTTGTTTCTCTGGAGTCTGAATATATGAATACTGACGACAGAGTTATCAGTCCACATTATGGATTTAGTTTTAAGTCGTTGACAATGTAAACTGAACAGTGTAAACGTAAGTTTCCGACATTTTGTAGAGAAAACAGAAACCGTACTGATTTAACAATTACACGGTTTCTGTTTCAGTTTTAGAACCGAACCGAAATCGACTCACAAAACCGGTTAACCGCACAACACTATTCAATATAAAATAATGTGATCATGTTGGGGAACAAATCATTTATTGAAGTTGCACAGCTGATTAATTTTTTAAAGTTTGAAACTTAAAATTTTCATAAATGGTCACTGGTCGTAATGCACAATAAGTTAAAATGAACAGTTGTCGTGGTAATAGTGTTTGTAGCAATGTAGCTACAACTGCTGTACAGTTGTAGCTACATTGCTACAAACACTGTTACTGCTACAAGTCAGTTACATTTATACTCAGAACTGTCATAGACATATGTCTGAAGTATATTTGAAAATATTCAAATTTCCAATTTTGAATCAAATTGAATTGAATTGAATAGTGACTTTCGAATCGATTTTCGAATCGAATTTCAAATTTTCTCAGGAGCCTAGTTTACAGCAAAGCATGATTAAAATACATTGTCTATTTATTATATTTGTATTTTAACCCTTTACCCAATGAATCGCCCACATCCACCCTCGTAATATGCAAATTTAGCATCTGAAAATATATTAGTTTTCAGAACATTTCAACAAAACCATATCATGTAACCCCTCTTTGGAACGAGCACATCGAGCTCGTTCCAATGAGGGGTCACATGATATGGTTTTGTTGAAATTTTATTAAAAATGTTAAATGATTTTTCAAATTTTGATATTGTCTGTGTTGGGAAAAGGGTTAAACATTCTCGACCTTATATTGCAGATAATTACTTTTGTCTTGTAACCTTTGCAGAAAAGATCATGTAATATTGACACAATGTCATATCTGCCACTTCCGACCAACTATTAATGATAAATATCATTCCAGTAACATTTATAGAAAAGATCATGTAATCCTGACACGTTGTCATATCTGCCATACAAGACTTACACATTCCTTTTTTGTTAGAGGATAATATATGACCAGAATCAGGCCTCGAAATAACAAGATTTTGATAAACCTTCCAGCAGTTTGCCTCATTTGACAATGGTAAACCTGTTGATCGGTTACCTAGATTTTTTTCATAAACCTATTGGTTAACCATTGCATTAAAAGTATTAATACTGACAAAGCTTCTGACATACCCAACTGCAGTTCCTCCCAAATTAGTTTGGCGTTTAGACACAAGGGACCCAAGGCAGACGCAGTACAAAGCAAGTACATACACACGCCCCCCCCCCCCCCCTTCCCACATACACATGCACATTCACATATGCATGCATTAACATTTGTTGTTCTTTGCTTTATATGATTTTTGTGTCTAATAAAAATTAAAGAATTTTAATTGTTTATTTTGCTGTGTGGCTTATTATTTCAGAAACCCAAACACATTTGTCTCGAACTGGGAGTAGGAATTGGGCAACTGTGTGGGGATGGACGTCTGTATTTTGAATACATTGAACTTTAGGGCACGGGAGTTGCATTGGCAGTCCCTGATTAACATTGGAAAAGAAACAATTGTAAATCGTATCTACCTTCCCCTACATTTCTGAATCCGGAGAATGTAATCCAAAGTTCCAAACTAAAACTTTATTTGTGCCACAATGTTCAAAATCATTTGGAAAAACCCATTTTCACATCCATGCTGGCTGTTTATTCAAATGGAATAAGCACGTAAATAAGAAGTCAGCATTGGTGAATTAAAGACGTTTCCATAATGTGTTTGAAAATTTTTCTCATGGATTGGTAGGGTAAAAAGGGGCGGAATGCAAATAATTAACAACAGCTCATTTGATTTTCAATATGTCTCCTTTTTATTGTATCAAAAACTTATTTTCAGCTTTGCGCATTACGAGAGTTAATACCTCACGTGCGGTAAATGTATTAACAAAGCAGTTAGTTCCCTTTAGATGTAACAGACAATCGTCTTTCTCAGAATCGAAACAAATTAATTGTTTCGAGAGCCAGAGGGCACCACGAGTTGGTACTGCAGATCTTCAGTACCGCTAACACTATAGATTTATACCCCCACAAGTACAGTAATGATTGAAACACGCTGTATGATAACCACATGATTATTTTGTTATCGTTTTGTTCACTGCAGTGCTTCTTTAAATCAATGGGAGGAAAAACGTTGAAAACTTTTCTCATCCCGTAACAACTAACTTCTTTGGCCATCGGCGTGATTTTTGGTTAACCGATCGAGCGTTCGCCTGAAAACAAATCTGCGTAACCGATAGGCGAACGGTACGAGCATTCGCCTCT
Organism: Pictodentalium vernedei; assembly: GCA_031216915.1. NCBI lineage: Eukaryota > Metazoa > Mollusca > Scaphopoda > Dentaliida > Dentaliidae > Pictodentalium > Pictodentalium vernedei. Next base: position 78,162,620 of record CM062290.1, on the reverse strand, counting down.
TATTTCGAGGCCTGAGAATGCATTCCTTGCCAGCAGGGGTTGACAGTGGAGCACATTCTTTTTCCTTGTTCAGATTTTAATCTTGTCAGATGGCAGTATGCTGTGTCTCTTCAAGACCTATTTTACAACACAAATTCTAAAAAAATTCTGTCGTTCCTCAAGGAAATCAACCTTTTTAATAACCTTTAAATTGTTATTTTTTAAAACCACTCTGTTTTTCTCTTGTATAACTATGAATTTATCCAATTTAATCTTTTTTGACAGAGCTCACTGGTATACTTGGTGAAATATCAAACTGCATTGTGGAAAATATTTGCTGCTGAAAACTTTGCTATTTTGACATCAGAGTGCAGAGGTTAAACCAATGGTCTCATTGATGTGTTCATTAATTATTTATTCCTCATGTTCTTTCCAGATTTCATCAACTCGTTTTTAATTGGTGGAAAATAGCGACCATTTTTAATTCATTTTTTATCCCCATGGTGTAGCCTTAGATGCTGATGTGGCATTACCCACCAGTAAATAAAATAAATAAATTTTAATCATCCAGTTTGCTGTTCTGCAGAAAATAACTTAAATATTTTATGAACAGTATTCATTTTTTGAAAAATGTGCATAAATGTAACTGAACACAAATGTATTCCATATTTCTCTCTTAATTGGTGGAGTGCTTAATTTTTGGGGACGTCAATATTTGTTCACGTCTCTTTGCAATGGTCGAGTTGTGTTAACTGAGACCTATGATTTGGCGATGCTCGGTGCGCGTGCCGGCGGACATTAGGGTGGGCGTTAGGGTGTCCCCACACTGTTAGCGCAATAACTTGAACGAACATTCTCCGATTTGACAAATATTTTTTATGCAGGTCTTTTGCAATACTATCTCAATCAAGTTTGAAAACTGGCCCAGGCCGATTTTTCATTGCAGACTTATGGGCCTTAGTTCGTCAATTTTTACGAATTTTGAGCTCATTAACGCAATAACTTGAACATACATTCTCCAAGTTGACTAATATTTGCCATACAGATCTTTTGCAATAATATCTAAAGTTCCACCAGCATTGTGTCCTTGGGCAAGTCACTTAACCCCGATTGTCCACATGGGACATGGTGTGCATATCTTCAGCCAATCTAACCCTGCCTGTGCTGTAGTGCAGTGTTATGATGTTGGGGTGCTAGCAGCTGCTCGTCGTTTCTCAGGTGTTCTCTCCGGGTACTCCGGTTTCCTCCACCCGTAAAACTGTCACAGTCATGAATAGCCATTGTGCATAAGTATGTGACCTTAAACACCAATAAATAAATATAAATAAATAATCTAAAGTTTGAAAACTGGCACGGACGATTTTTAATTACAGAGTTATGGGCCTTAATTCGTCAAATTTTATGAATTTTGAGCTCATTAATGCAATAACTTGAACAAACATTCTCCAATTTGACTAATATTTGCCGTACTGGTCTTTTGCAATATTATCTCCAGCGAGTTCGAAAACTGGCCTAGCCCAATTTTTCTTTACAGAGTTATGAGCCTTAATTTGAGAATTTTTATGAATTTTGAACTTGTTAGCTCAATAACTTGAACAAACGTTCTCCGATTTAACTAATATTTGCCATACAGGTCTTTTGCAATACTGTCTCAAGCGAGTTCGAAAACTGGCACTGTCCGGATTTTAACAAATTTTGAGCTCAGTGCGGTGACATTTCTGATTTTCAGTAGAGAGTGCATGAAGAAAGTAGCCACAACTCGATGCATGCATCCCCAATGCACAGCTCTTGTTTCAATTTATGGTAGCATGCCTGTAGGCACTCACCTACAAATTGTAACATAGCAAGGATGTGCAGACTAAATAAATTCCCATCAAAGAAAATATCAACCACATTCACAGAATATGAAACCTTTTCAGTTTTGGTCCCTGCACTTAAGAGTGAAGCCCAAATATGAACTTCCAAGATGCAGCCAGTTAACTTTTAGAGTGCTAAATTATATTTTTGTTGGCAAAATTTGTTCACATATCTTCGTCTTGTCATAAATTATAACAAGGCAAATTCAAGACAAGTGTTTTAAATAATTTCACTTCAGAGATGCAGCGCATTCACAGACAATGAATCCTTTAAGATGTGGCACCTGCATGTCAAAATAAAGCCCAAATATGGGCTTCCAGCACTCTACCAGTTAAACAATAAAAAATGAAAGCCTGCTTCCCTCATTGATCTGAAAAATTAATTGCTTGAGAACTGAATGTGTTTTTTTATTTGGCCTTATGCTTTTATTTCCAGCATTGCACCAGCATTACTGAGACAGGCTACATACGGAACAATTAAAATTGGAGTGTACAATTCACTGAAAAGAGCTCTTGTCCATCATCCAAAAGGTAAGGTTTTTTTTCATTCACATGTACCAGTATATTATTTGCAGTGTCACATGGTAATTTGCTCCAGTAATTTTTCAGTTTAGAAATAATTGGTGAGAATCTGTTAATCTAATAACTAAAAGTGAGTGGGAGCATGGTGGCTCAGTAGGTAGAGGTGCAGCCTGCAAGCCGAGAGGTCCTCGGTTCGAATCCCACCTGCGGCAACAGCGTTGTGTCCTTGGGCAAGACACTTCATCTCCATTGCCCGCGTGGGGGCACGATGACGCCGTGTACTAAGGCGTACTGCACATCGATGGTACGCATGTCTTCAACCAATCTAACCCTGCCTGTGCTGCAGTGCGGAGTTACGATGTTGGGGAGCTGGCAGCTACTCGTCATTGCTCAGGTGGTTCTCTCCAGGTACTCCGGCTTCCTCCACCCGTAAAACTGTCACGGTCATGGTTAGCCATTGTGCATAAATATGTGACCTTAAAAACATCAATAAATAAATACTAAAAGTGAGTTTAATTGCTCCTTAAAGTTTTACTGAGGTCACAAGATTTATTGTTTGAGTGGATTTCATAGAAAGTTGATAAGGCCTAAAAAAGTTAAAAATCTGTTTCTCAGGCCCTCCTGCATGGTCCTTTGGCTGCCGCATGCTCTCTTTTTATAACCAATGCAAACTTAAAAAAATAACAATTAAATGGTGTATGGCTGATATTTTACCCAAGTTAATAAAATTGATAAATTTGTTCCTTGAGTGTAACAAGGCTTTACAATGCTGAAGCATTGCAAAGCCTTCTTGCACTTAAGAAACAAACTTCATCACCACCCATGCTATTTTGTAGATTATGAGGCCTAAAACATACAACAAATTAAGAACATGAACTTTTGATGGCAAAGAAATTATTACAAAAAGTTTTTAAAAAAATGCCCACCCACATGTAATTTTACAAAAAATGGCCAGAGAAACAGAAGATCTACTTTGTGAGGCCTAACAAATTGGTTTTCCATTATTTTTGATCTATCCCTAACACATGCATGAAATATTTTGAATTCACCTAATTACAGATTGTTGTGAAACATGGAGCCATTTACTATGTGATCTAGTAATTGCATACATGGCTTGTAGAGTAAATCTCTCTCAATGGAATAAAAGTATCGTAACTGCCTGGAAATTTATAATTTAAACTTCCCCATGGAATCCCCGTAACCTCCTGGAAATTTATAATTGAAACTTCCCCATGGAACCCCAGGAAATGAAGTAGTGTTTTTTACAGTGATAAACAAGTTCTGCTTTACAAGTCGGATGACTGATGCCTGGATTGGCAGTCCTCTAAAGGGGGTAGCATTGGTATGAAGACCCAGTAGCAAATGCTCAGGGTTTGCATGCCCATACTGGAAACTTGAAATACTGGAAAATGGGTGTTGCAATTCCCTCTCCTGGAAAAATTATAGAGAATATACATGAATTTTAATTTTCTCTTCCTCTACTTCCTATTGTTTTCTCAATTCCCCCAAACAACTACCACTGGCATGATAAATTGGGGTTGTTGGGCATAGATAATGCTGAGTACTGCTGGTGTCAGGCTACATGACGCAGTGAATTTTAATGTCCGGGTGCCTGATTATTATGATCACCGGTTACTGTTGGCGAGACCGCTTCTTTTTTATAACTCAAAAATTTGAAAGCCATTTTTGCATTTTCTGAAATCGTTCTTTCTACACGTTAATGTGAAAATGTGAAGACATTGTTCTTTCAGTGAATCATGGTTTGCAGAAAGGTGACTATCAAGTTATCATTGAAAAGAAACAAGCCAAGTGCAACGAGCACTCAAAAACTTCGATCTTGGAAATATGGGCGAACATCCAGTTGAAAGCCTAGCTGAAGGAACAAAGCATATTTTATAAAAATCTTTCAGAGTTTTTGAGATATGTTTAGCTGAATCTAACTGAGAAAGGGCATTTATACAGTATATTGTATGAGTTTCTCATATCAGGTAGTTGTATAGTCTAGTATTTGGAATACTGGAAATTTATCAATGGGTACTGGAAAAGTATTGAAAATTTAACCGAACATTAGTAAACGAACCCTGAATGCCTGGATTTGGAGTCCTCTATATGAGGCAGCATTGGAATGAGGACCCACTAGCTAATGCTTGGAGTGGAAGTCCTCTAAAGGGGCAGCATTGTATGAGGACGAAGTAACTAATGCTTTGAGTAGAAGTCCTCTAAAGGGGCAGCATTGTATGAGGACCCAGTAACTAATGCATGGAGTGGAAGTCCTCTAAAGGGGTAGCATTGTATGAGGACCCAGTAACTAATGCTTGGAGTGGAAGTCCTCTAAAGGGGCAGCATTGTATGAGGACCCAGTCGCTAATGCTTGGAGTGAAAGTCCTCTAAAGGGGCAGCATTGTATAATGACCCAGTTACTAATGCTTGGAGTGGAAGTCCTCGAAAGGGGCAGCTTGTATGAGGACCCAGTCACTAATACTTGGAGTAGAAGTCCTCTAAAGGGGCAGCATTGTATGAGGACCCAGTAACTAATGCTTGTAGTGGAAGTCCTCTAAAGGGGCACCATTGTATGAGGACCCAGTCGCTAATGCTTGGAGTGAAAGTCCTCTAAAGGGGCAGCATTGTATAATGACCCAGTTACTAATGCTTGGAGTGGAAGTCCTCTAAAGGGGCAGCATTGTATGGGGACCCAGTAACTAATGCTTTGAGTGGAAGTCCTCTAATGGGACTTCCACTCAAAGAATTAGTTACTGGGTCCTCATACAAGTTGCAATTCCATTATGCAGATCATTGTATGAGGACCCAGTCACTAATGCTTGGAGTGAAAGTCATCTAAAGGGGCAGCATTGTATGAGGACCCAGCAGCTAATACTTGAATTGAAGTCCTCTAACGAGGGAGCATTGTATAAGGACCCACCCCAGTAGCTAATGCTTGTAGTGGAAGTCCTCCAAATGGGCAGCATTGTATGAGGACCCACTAACTAATGCTTGTAGTGGAAGTCCTCCAAATGGGCACCATTGGTATGAGGAACCAGTAGCTAATGCTTTGAGTTGGAATCTCTAAAGAGGCAGTTGTATGAGAACCCAGTAGCTAATGCTTGATGTGGGAGTCCTCTCAAGGGGGCAGCATTGGAATTGTTTCCCAGTAGCTAATACTTTGAGTGGGAGTCCTCTAAAGGGGCAGCATTGTATGAGGTCCCAGTAACTAATGCCTTGAATGGGAGTCCTCTAAAGGGGCAGTATTGGAATGAGGACCCAGTAACTAACACCTGGAGTGGGAGAGTTGGAGTTTTCTAATGTTCTAAAATTGCGCAGATCATGCAGCAGGGCTTTACAATGGTCTGCATAATGAAATTGCAACTAAGGCACTAATCTGGCACCGGCAATCGTTCAAGTGTATAAACACATCAGCTAGAATAATAATGTAAATGTTTTAAAGACTCATTTGTTTACTGTTTTTAAACATTGTTACTTTGTCAGCCAAAAAATTGAGGGGCCTGTAAAGCTTGGAATGGAATTTTCTTTTGACCGAATAAGGATTAAATGAGATTTTTAAATAAATTTTGAAAGGGATTCCAGAACAGGAGTAGGGTCTCGCCTGAAAACTGTTTTTGATGAATACTTAACCTGTGGCAGCCTACCATTTTGTTATCAGACATTATCACTAACACACAAGTTTGATTTTGTTGTGTTATAGAATATGCATACTCTCTTTACAGATGAAACACTGGCAGTTAATGTGTTGTGTGGGGTTGCAGCAGGGATTGTATCAAGTGCCATTGCTAACCCAACTGATGTTCTCAAGGTAAGTAAGATACTTCAACGGAAATTGTATTGATAATTTTCAATAGATAGTAGCATAGTTTCTTTTTCTCAACATTTCTGTAAGATTCTCATTTTTAAAGGTTTTAGGAATATTGTTCCCTGGATGTGACAATCATTCTACCGAGGTTTGGCCACACAAAGTGAATTTTGTGTTTCTCTGGCCATTATTTGTGAAATTGCATGCAGGCGAGCGGTTTTTTATTTTATTTTTTATTTCAGTAATTACTTCTTTGCCATCAAAAGTTCATGTTCTTGGTTCAAGTTTTAGGTCTCATAATCTACAGAATAGCATGGGTGGTGGTGTATTTCATCCATTGAGTGCAAGAAGGCTTTGCAATGATAAAGCATTGCAAAGCCTTGCACTCAAGGGACAAATTCATCAACTTTTTTAACTTGGGTAAAATATGAGACATAAACCATTTAATTTTTATTTTTTTTAAGTTTAAATTGGTTATAAAAAGAGAGCATGCGGCAGCCAAAAGGACCATGCGGGAGGGCCTGAGAAACAGATTTTTTTTTTTAGGCCTTAGTGTGGCTTTTTGAATTTCTGGAATTTAGAAATTCATTTCCCAGGACCTGAATGTTGCAATCTTACTGGAAAACCCTTTAAATTTGAGATATCCAGACTTTCAATTTTGTTTTGAGGCACACAACTATGCTTGTGTACAAGTGACTGGATTTGAAAAGCAGTGCACAAGAGTGTGCCCTTTACGATTTTTCTAGTTTTCGAGGTATATTTATGAAGGGATTTTATTGTAACTTGGTAGGATGACTTGTTTGGAATGATTTTACTGTAACTTGGTAACTTTGGTTGACATACGTTAACTGTTCGGATCACATCAACCCAGGTCTTAATTCTTTAGTACAGTCTGCACTCAAATTATTCTTATTGAAAACATAGCATACAGGGAACAGAAATTAATATACACAGTCAAGTTAAGCTACATTGACCTTGACACTTTCGTTGTCTGTACAAGCTTCAGTGCACACATTTGCTGTGATAATGAAGGCAAGCAATAACTTACCCCACCGCATTGTAATTCATTTTCTGTACACTTTTATTATCACAGAAGAATATTTCACCAGTGAACAAAATGTGCTGTTATTACTTTCTCTGTCATATTTTTATCCCCCGCCAAAACAAAGTTTGTGGGAGATCTAGAAATGGTGTCCCTCCATTCATCCGTCCATACATAACAATTTTAGACCTCTGCATCTTGGTCAGTGCATGTCGGATTTGAATGATCTGTGGTATGCTGATGGACCGCTATGGTGTGAAGGGTATACACAAGTAACAGGTTCTGTTCAATCCTTTTTCCTAGAGTTATGGGCCTTTTTTGACTTGGAAAATTCCAATTTTTCTGGTTTCTGGATGATAACTTTGGTATTGTATGTTGGATTTTAAATGATCTTTGATATTGCTGATAGAACTACAGTAAATTAGTAGCCAAAACTCCAACTTTGTTCCCTTTGTAGTAAACCACTTCCGGTGGACAGGTCTGCCAGGCCTGAAAATAAAACTGACATTTGCAGAATGAGGTCCCCAGAGGGTGAATTTGATGATGCTATCCCATACAGTGGGCCAATTTATCCTCTGGGAACCACTTTCTGTTTAGTTTTGGGGTTCACAGAGGGTAAATTTAGTGATGCTACCCTGCTGTGTAGGGTAGCATCACAAATTCACCCTCTGGGACCTCATTTTGCAGATGACAGACTGCTTATTTTCTGGCTTGCCGATGGAGAATACCGGTGGCGTTGCCCCTTGTTAAACTTCATATTTTTCCACTATACCAATGGCCCAGACTAGCTGGTGCAACCCAATTTATTTCCAGGGCCAAACACAAATTTTGAATCCCCCAAACCCCCCAAAATTTGCCAAAAAACGCAAAAACGAGAAGACCAGTATGGTCCTCCATACTTTTGCACAATGCGCAACATGATGTCAAGGACAACAATAGGCTACCGCCATCATGTCATTCTGTTGTTTGGCCCATGTTAGATCAACACGTATCCTGACTTTTGTGCTATAAAACCCTACAGTATAATGTAGCCAGACACGATTTTGAAGTGGAATGGTGGAATAATTGCAGCAGAATGCAGCTGAATATAGACATTGAGTTTTTGAACATCAGGGCTATAACTTTATTGAAATTAAAATAATATTTCTTGTTCTTCCCATTTTCGGGATATGCACCTGATTTGTTCATTCTTTGTTTATCATATGTGTGTGTTCAATGTTCACCTTTTTCCCCTTGAATCCTCTCATTAGATTTTTAAGAACTAATTGCTGTTAGCGAATTTGTTATTAATTAAAATTCTTCTTAAAAATCTTAGATAATTTACGGAATGTGGATTATTCGTACCCCCTTTGTCGCGTACTGGTTATTAGTCGAGTTGTGACGAAGTCAAACTCGACTTATAGTTTGGTGAATGGCGGGCGAGCGGTCGGGCGGGCGGGCGGGCAGATGGGCGGGCAGATGGGCGGGCGGGCGGGCGGGCGGGCGGGCGTAAACAATTGGTTTCCGGATGATAACTTGATAGTGGTTCAACTCACATTCATTAAACTTCATACGTAGGTTGGTCTTGGTGGGAGGAAGAACCCTATTGATTTTGGACATGCTACGTCGAAGGTCAAGGTCACAGTGACCTTGAACATAGTAAATCTTAAACAATTGGTTTCCGGATGATAACTTGATAATGGTTCAACTCACATTCATGAAACTTCATAGGTAGATTGGCCTTGGTGAGGGGAAGAACCCTATTGATTTTGGACTCGCTACGTCAAAGGTCAATGAACACAGTAAATCACAACAATTCCTTTCCGGATGATAACTTGATAGTAGTTCAACCTACATTCATGAAACTTCATAGGTGGGTTGGCCTTGGGGCGAGGAAGAACTCTATTGATCTTGGACTCACCAGATCAAAGGTCAAGGTCACAGTGACCTTTAACATAGTATATCGCAACAATTGGTTTCCGGATGATAACTTGATAGTGGTTCAACCTAGAGTCATGAAACTTCATAGGTGTGTTGGCCTTGGTGCGAGGAAGAACCCTATTGATCTTGGACTCACCAGGTCAAAGGTCAAGGTCACAGTGACCTTGAACATAGTATATCGCAACAATTGGTTTCCGGATGATAACTTGATAGTGGTTCAACCTAGAGTCATGAAACTTTACAGGCGTGTTGGCCTTGGTGCGAGGAAGAACCCTATTGATGTTGGACTCACCAGGTCAAAGGTCAAGGTCACAGTGACCTTGAACATAGTATATCGCAACAATTGGTTTCCGGATGAGAACTTGATAGTGGTTCAACCTAGAGTCATGAAACTTCATAGGTGTGTTGGCCTTGGTGTGAGGAACTGTTGTCACAACTCGACATTGGATCGGTGATCCTGAGCGGCATTTTTTTTGACTTAGTCGGACGTGTCTGTTTGCCATTACCCTTCTCTGTGGGGAATCTTCTGTGAAGTTTCTCTACTGTTAAGGGTATTATTGGGATACCGGTTGTCTGACCTGGGCCTTTGTTGTGCCTGTTTTGGACTTGGTTACCGGCTCCTATTCAGTTTAAATTTTTGCCTCGGGCGTGTGGGTATTATGAAGTCCTCATATTCGAAATGTAAGAGGAAGAAGTCCTCTCTTGATTCTCATTCTTCATGTTTAGCTTGCACTCGTTGCTCGAAAGATGTTACCTGTGCAACTTGCTGTTCTTGGGATTCCAAGCGATGGAATTCTCTCTCTACTTATGTATGTGTTGGCGAAGCGCCGATTTCGGTGCTTTCGCCTAAGGTAACTAATCAAAATTTAGTTTCCATTTCAGAGGAACAAGAACATGGTATTGGTCATGGTATAACATCAAGTTCTGTGCTGCCGTCGTCTTCAGACACAGAGCATGTTGACTTACGAGGTATCGCAGAATACTCGGTACCTCTGGCAAGCAGACGGTCAACTAGCTCGACCGGTGTAACGGAGCCTTTAATTAGTGCTTCAATACCGGGAAAATCCGTAGCGGTCCAGGATACGGAGGATGGAAGACAGTCCTCTGTTCAGACGACGGCACGTAAGGGGAAGAGGCCAGTCAAATTGAAAGGTGCATCAGTAGCGAAGCATTCTTCTGTTTTAGGGACAAAACAGAAAGATTCGTTGTTGCCAGTTCCGCTGGTAGTCCGGTAGAAAATGCTTCAGAGCCAGTTGTTTCTGATGTACCTTTCTCTGCCAGTGCGGCTGGCAGTAATTTTGATATAAGAGCCTCTTCTTCGTCCGTTTCCAGGACTCAGCACAGTAGACCGCATGCTAGCCGGCAAGATCCAGAGGTAGAGAGTCAGAGCCAGGATACGGCTCTCTCTACGGCTAGCATTTCGAGGCAAACGTCTTTTTCAAAAAGACGGACACAGGGCGATGTGTCAGATCACCTTCCGGAGCCTAAAAGGCGTAGAACGGGGGTGAACATAGCCTCGAATACGGAATTGCTGGAGCAAATTGCCCAGCTAATTGCAGACTCCCAGCAGCATAATATGCGGCCGTCATCGATCTCCGCTTCGGATGATTCGGACGGTGCTGGATCGGCAGAAAGAAGGGTTTCCTCAAATAATCAGTATGCCGATAATAGACCAGACCAGGAACCTCTAGTTGGTAGTGTTAGGGAGTTTGATGAAGACGAAACTGACACTACATCTTTGGCTGAGCAGCATATGGAAACTATGAGGTTCCTGCAGGATTTTTCACCTGAATTAATTCCTTCTGGTCAGAGTTCTGCGCCTTCTAGAGCCAAGCGACTGTCTTCTTCAGACAGGGAGGTCATTAAGTCGAAGGAAAGTATCCTTCTGTATCCGTCTCAATCAGTCCAAGCGTCAGATGCGTTTGATTGTTGTGACGAGACTATTGCTGACCTGGCTCAGGCTAGAAAAAATTCTTTCCTTTCAGAAAAGAAGCTTGACCTACCGTTTAGAGGCAATACCTTCTTAAATACGGTAGGCGAGAATAAGATTCCAAGAGCTCCTCTGCGATTGGATGACGGAGCTAGGGACTTGGGTATGTCTCTTCTGTCATCGTGTAGCGTCAGTTCTTTTGTTATAGATACTTGCATTGAATCTAGCAGAAGTATTTTGGACGCTATGTTTTATGCAGATCATATTTGCAGGGCATTGGCCGGCAATCTGGAATCTGAGAGCTTACAGGAGTTGCTATCTCCTTTGAGAGTGCTCTCTCGCGCCATAATGTATACAACATCCCACTCTGCTCTTTCAGTAGCGAATTTAGAGTTGGTCAGGCGCGATGCTGCCCTTAAATCTACGTCATTTATTGACGACAGTGTTAAGAGCTCTCTAAGGGCCGCTCCCGTTTCGGGCTCTTCATTATTTAATGATAAGCTAAAAGCTGTCTTTGAAGATGCTTCTAAGAAAGCTACAAGTCAGCATTTGTTGTGCTCAGCTTCGCAACCTCAGCCTTCCACAAGTGGTACTCCTCGGAGAGGTAAATTTTTCTCCAAGAGAGGCTCAGCCCGTGCTGCTTCTAAAGCTAATCATGGGCGTGGTGGCTCGAAACAGGGGGGCGATTTCAAAAAGGGGATGGCACAGTTGGATAATAACGAAACGCGTAACCCCACACCGACGTCACAGAGGGGTGCGAGAGCTTCACGAGGTTTCTCCTCGTATAAGCCTTGTAAGTCCTACAAATGAAGATTTCGACCTCTACTGTTCTCCGGTTGGCGGAAGGCTTTCCAAATTCTCACAAATCGCGGAATCCGCGTTAATGGAGGTTTTCTCCGGAACAAAATAACTCAGGATCTTTGGGTTCGAGACGTTGTGAAAAATGGTCTACGTCTTTCGTTCCGGAGAAAACCTCCATTAACGTGGATTCCGCGATTTGTGAGCCTTCCACAAAATATAACAAAGAGAGAGGCTTTGATTTCAGCAGTAGACTCTCTCCTACAAAAGGAGGCAGTAGAGGTCGTAGAGAATCCCAATTCAAAGGGATTCTACAGTCATCTTTTTCTTGTGCCGAAGCCAGACGGCTCGTACAGACCGGTCATCGATCTCAGTTGGATAAACAAGCTAATAATTGCTCCAAGATTTTATATGGAGACAATTCGATCGGTGAGAGGCAGCATCCGAGTGAATGATTACGCCGCAAGTATAGATTTGAAGGACGCGTATTTTCACATCATGATTCATCCGGCTTTTCGGAAATACCTCCGTTTCGCGGTTCAAGGAAAGGTATACCAGTTCAGAGCAATGTGTTTTGGCCTGAACCTTGCTCCGTGGGCGTTCACTCAGGTGATGAATGCAGTAATGAGCCATTTCAGAGCGCACTCGGCTTCGATGACGTCGGCATATCTGGACGACATACTTCAAAGGTACGAAAATTTTCATGCTCTCCAAAGCGACGTTCAGAGTCTGCTATCGCTGCTACGATGCCTAGGTTTTATAATCAATGTCGACAAGTCGGATTTAACGCCGACGAGGTCGTTTGTTCATCTGGGAATGAGTTTCGATACTCAAAACAATCGGGTCAGTTTGCCGGTAGCAAGAGCAAAATTAGTTTCGCTTTACGCAAAATACTGCATAAACGCACAAGTCATTACTGCAAGAGAGTTTATGCGTCTGTTAGGACTTTGCGGCGCCGCCGCGGAGTTAATTCCGCTAGGTCGTTTACGCACTCGTTCACTTCAAATTTATCTAATTCAAAATTTGGAGCGTAAAACGTCAGTTGTTGGACAGTCCGATTGTTTTAACACAGTCATTAAAACATCATCTTCAAATTTGGGCGGATATCCAGTGGTTATCCCAGGGAATACCGCTTCAGATTCAGGAGCCGTCATTCATAATCATGACGGACGCCAGTCAAGAGGGTTGGGGTGCTTCTCTGATTCCGGGCGATCAAGTGTGTCACGGTTTATGGGAGAGTCAATTTCTTGTGTCCCATATAAACTACAAAGAAATGAGGGCAATTTGGTTAGCTCTAAATCATTGGCTCAGTCAAGTAATACACTCACATGTTCAAATTCTGTCGGACAATTCAACAGTAGTAGCCTATATTCGGAATCAGGGAGGTACTCATTCCGTCCAGCTGATGAATCTTACCGAAAAGATTCTTCTTTTCTCTCAAGAGAATCAGATTCTGATATCGATTCGTCATATTCCAGGTCGTCTCAATGTAATAGCAGACTCTCTATCGAGAAAGGATCGCCTGCTACCTTCAGAATGGATGTTAAAAAAGTCTGTCTTCAATCAGATTTGCTTCCAGTGGGAACGTCCAATGATCGATCTTTTTGCCACGAGTCTGAACAATCAGTTACAGACGTTTGTGTCTCCATGCCCGGACCCTCAGGCTTATGCAGTAGACGCTCTGTCAATTTCTTGGAACGGGATCATAGGGTATGCTTACCCTCCAGCTCCCCTCATTCAACAGATCTTGCTAAAGATAAAACAGTCTTCTTGCAAGATTCTTCTGGTTGCAAGTCTGTCGGCTCACAGACCATGGATAAATCTTCTCCGGGAACTTCTTTGGGACGTTCCACGGAAGTTACCACCTCTCCGGGATCTTCTGACGCAGGGGAAACTCCGTCGGCTTCATCACAATCCGGAAGGCCTCAACCTTCACGTTTTTCCGTTGTGCAGTCCTTCTTGCACGGAAAACAGTTTTCCAGACGAGCAATGGACGCAATTTCTAACTGTAGGAGGACCTCCTCTTCATTAAATTATGAAGCGAAGTGGAAGGTTTTTGTTCGTTTTTTTGAATCCCAATTGATTGATTTTTTCAACCCAACTATTCCTGAGTTAGCTAACTTTTTTATTTATTTTTTTGATGAAGTTAAGCTACAGCCAGTCACTATTAAGGGCTATAGGTCTATGCTTTCTGACACCTATGCACACCAAGGGAAATTAAACATTGGGTCAGATTTATCTTCAAATAAATTAATGAGGAACTTCTCTGTGAATAGACCTCGCACCTTGAGACTAGTCCCTAAGTGGAATTTAGCTTGGGTTCTTCTGAAACTTCAGGAAGCACCTTTTGAACCGTTAAATACTGTTGAGTTTAAATTTCTTACTTATAAAACGGTTTTTCTCTTAGCATTTGCGTCAGCTAGAAGAGTTAGTGAGCTTCATGCTTTGTCTGTTGAAGACTCTCATTATCGTAGTGTTGGTAATTCTATTACCCTCACTACGAAAGTGGGATTCTTAGCTAAGAATCAGGTTCCGGACAAATGGCCTAGTCCTATTCTGATTAAAGCATTACCGTCTTCAGATGGTCAGAGACCTTTGTTGTGTCCAGTAAGAGCGCTTAGGATTTATAAGGAGCGTTCTAGTTTTATTAGAAGAGGTAGGAAGAGGTTATTTCTTTCTCTTCTTCCTAACAGAAATGATATTTCTGTTCATTCCATATCTAGATGGATTCAATTAGCTATTCGGTCGGCTTATAATGCTTTGTCTGTGAATCAGAGAATAGCTTATAAGATTTCAGCTCACGAAGTTAGAGCTTTAGCTTCTTCTTGGGCTTATGCTAGTAGTACTTCTTTGAAGGATTTGATGCAAGCAGCTTACTGGACACAACAGACGACTTTTACCAAATTTTATCTTCGAGATTTAGAATCAATTTCGGATGATCTCAGATCTTTAGGACTGTTATCGGTAGCTCAGAATGTCGTCCATTCTAATTAGGATTTTCATTCTGCTCTAGCACTGTCTCCAGTCTGCTACCCTCTTCGTTTTGAAGTGCAGTTACTTTCAAAACAAGGGGAAGGGGGGGGGGGATGGTATTTCCAAATAGTCATCTGGCTTTATAGTGAAAAGTATGGACATACCTCCTTCAGTGATAGTATCCTGGGGTCGGTGCTATGGTAGTTTTAATGTGTAGCTTGGTATGAAGCAATTTTCAATGTATTATATGCTTTTAATGTGTAGCTCGATGTGAAGCGTTATTGTATATGTCATGTGTCAAGACGAGCTTTACTATACAATACTCGGACACTTTTAATGATTTATAAAGAGTCTCATTTCTCTGGACTTCTTTATATTTTGGCTTCCTTTATCAAATTAGCATAATGGGTTATGCTAGGCCTTAAATAGAGTTACACCTATATTTCATTGTTTTTTCTGTAATAAGAGCAATGAATATCAAGTACTGGGCCCGCCTGCCTGTTTACTATTCTCAGCTAGTCTGGGCCATTGGTATAGTTGAAAAATATGAAAAATTTATACCAATTTTAATATTTTTAATACTTACCAATGGCCCAGACGGGGATGGCCCTCCCTGGAGTAGACACTCCTTCCTCCCCGCTGAGTTATATATTACAGTTCTTAATAACATTTAACAGGCACAACAATAAAGAATGACATGATGGCGGTAGCCTATTGTTGTCCTTGACAACAAGTTGCGCATTGCGCAAAAGTATGGAGGACCATACTGGTCTTCTCGTTTTTGCGTTTTTTGGCAAATTTTGGGGGGTTTGGGGGATTCAAAATTTGTGTTTGG
Organism: Pictodentalium vernedei; assembly: GCA_031216915.1. NCBI lineage: Eukaryota > Metazoa > Mollusca > Scaphopoda > Dentaliida > Dentaliidae > Pictodentalium > Pictodentalium vernedei. The sequence continues at coordinate 78,146,960 of CM062290.1, read as the reverse complement.
CCCTGGAAATAAATTGGGTTGCACCAGCTAGTCTGGGCCATTGGTAAGTATTAAAAATATTAAAATTGGTATAAATTTTTCATTTTTGTTCTGCCGAACTGATCCATAGTTTCAACAAAGTGGCTTGGAGACATTCATTCACAAATGGTAAATAAATTTTTTTTGAATTTTAGTTAAGCTTTCGAATTGCTGGGAGATTCAGCTATTGATGTCACTCTGAAACGTTGATGACTGACTTAATATTGTGAGATTTGTTTATGAAGATACTGCCTTCAAAACTTTTCTGGGATAATAAGGGGGATGAATTTCATAATCTCTATAGAAACTAATGTACCGTAAATGAAACTTTTGTCATTCTCCACTTTAGTGTGTTTTGTTTGGAAGTATTTGAAACATTTATAATGATTGTATCTTTGTAGGTTCGACTACAAGTCAAGTGTGAACAATACATGAATTCAGGAATGATGTCAGCATTTGTGAATATCTACAAAGAAGAAGGTGTTAAAGGCTTGTGGCGAGTATGTTAATTTTTAACCTATTACCTAAACTATCGGATGCATCCAACCGCATAATATGCAAATTTAACAGATGAAAAAATTAGTTTTTTAAAAAATTCAGTCAACAAGCTCATTCCACTGATGGGTCACATGATACAGTTTGGGGGAAATTTTTTGTAAAATAATATTAAAAATTATAAATTTTGATATCGTCTGCATTGGGTAAAAGGTTAGGCCATACTATTGAGATGCCTGTCATGTCTTTTTATAATGTCATTTTCTCTCTGCCAGTTAGATGTAAGATTTGTGGAATTGACACGTATAAGTTGTGAGAATGTTTGATTATCTTGTGAAGACATACAATATCAGAGAACCTGATAGCTACAAGTGTTAATAAAGATCCTTGATATTGCAATAATTAGAACAGTATAAAGACAACACGTGATTTAGAATACCCCTGAAAAAGTCATTTTAATGAGGGTGAATTATTGTCCCCCTGGAAAAATTTTTCTCGGTACTATTAAAATAGCCAGTGATCATCCATACGTGTGTTTGTGTGTCTGTGCATCCCACTTCGAATCGGGGTGATGTCCAATAATTTTTGCCAGAGTTATGCCCCTTTTTTACTTCAAAAATTCATTTTTAACTTAACTTGACAATGTCAAGATAAGCTATTGCCATCATTCGAGCGGAAGTCTGTTAGTCTGTGAGTCTGTTAGGCTGTGTGTCTGTTCACATTTTCCTTTAGCAAAGGCTACACCCTGTAGTTCTTCTCCAATCTTCACAAAATTTCATATGCAGGTTTGAGGTCATGTCTGGATGAGAACGTCCCCTTTTGGTCGCGATCTGTCAACTGTAATGGCTGCCCGAGCCCAAAACCCAAAAACCTTTAGCACAGACTACAGGTCGTATTTATGAAGGGATTTCATTACAACTTGGTAGGATGCCTCTGTATAATATCTAGATGAGAACTTCCCCTTTTGGTCATGATCATTCAACCGTGATGGCTACCCGAGCCCAAAACCTTTAGCACAGTCTACAGGTTGTATTTATGTAGGGATTTCATTGTAACTTGGTAGGATGACTCCAGATAATGTCTAGATAAAAACGTCCCCATTTGGTCGCGATCATTCAGCCATGATGGCTGCCCGAGCCCAAAACCTGAAAACCTTTAGCACAGTCTACAGGTCATATTTATGAAGTGATTTCATTGTACCTTGGTAGGATGACTCCATATAATGTCTAGATGAGAACATATCCTTTTGGTCGAGATTTGTCGACTGTCAAGGCTACAGGGGCCTGAAGCCCGAAAACCTTTAGCACTGTCTACAAATTGTATTTATGAAGGGATTTCATTGTAACTTGGTAGGATAACTCCAGATAATGCTTACATGAGAATGTCCCCTTTTGGTTGCGATCAGTCAACCATGATGGCTACACAGGCCCGAAGCCCAAAAACCTTTAGCACAATCTACAGGCCATATTTATGAGGGATTTTCATTGTAACTTGATAGGATGACTCGTTTTGGAATAATTTCACTGTAACTTGGTAACTTTCGTTGACATACATTAACTGTGAGGGCCACATACATTAACTATGAGGGCTACATTAACCCACTCCTCAATTCTTTAGTACAGTCTACACCTCATATTATTTTTATTGAAAACATAGCATACAGGGAACAGAAATGAACATATTCCCAGTTATCACAATTCTTGTCGTATTTCATAATCCTTTCATAAACATTGAAAATTATCCTTTTCATCAAACACAACACACAAATAAAGCTACAGTGTCATTGACACTTTCATTTTCATATACCTCTAATTGCACACTTTTTTTTCGAGGAATGTGTGGCCGAGCAGCCTTTTATTTATATTTTCATTTTACAGGGTGTAGGTCCAACAGCCCAGAGAGCCGCAGTTGTTGCTGGTGTCGAATTGCCAGCTTACGATATATGCAAGAAACATCTTATACTCTCAGGAAAGTTTGGTGATACAACAACAACACATTTCCTGTAAGTTTATACAACAATTTATTTGCAACATTATCTTTTTTAACCCTTTATCCAACCTGAAAAGCCTAGCGACATGTCCCCAAAGATTTTTTAAGTAACTAACAAGTTTCATTTTTGCTTAAAAAATACATCTCACGACTCCTCATTGGGACAATTGAAATTTAAAGGCCTGGTAAATTATACCCATGGTGTATTCCTTAACAGCATTTTGTCTGCAGATAGAGATATGCAATGGTTTTATCCATATACTAGGATAAGTCACAGCATTTGAAACAGTTAACTTATTAAGGACTAGAAGCCACTATTGTGGCTCTGTTGAAAAGTGCTGGGTTTTTTTTTGGGGGGGGGGAGGATGTGGGGGTGGGGAGAGAGTATACCTCGATATTGGTGCGGTATTCAGTATCTGACTTGACTGAGATTTGCTGATAGTACCAAAGAGGAATTCACATCAGAAAAAACAAAAGTTTACGTAGTATCATTCTACCACAGGGCTACAAATGACACTGCCAGTAAGCTCAACAGTGGCATTCTTTTACAACCACAAATCATATCTACAGTAATTTTGTGACTTGTTCAAAATGCACCTAAATGTTTAAAGACCTATTTTAAGCTTTTATGATTTCAGAGCATGTGCACTGATCATGTCATCTTCAGGAGGTCCTGCTGACAATAGACAGAACACCTGGGCAGTGATTTCTAGTCAGGTCTTGACTGCCTTAACAGGCAGCCAAGACTTGACAAGAAAACACTGCTAAGCAATTGGACATGTACTGGTTGTTGTCTAGCAGGAATACAGGACCGCTGCACAGTCCAATGGTGATTAACAAAACTGAAAAGAAAAGCTGCCCAGTCCAATGGTGATTAACAAAACTGAAAAGAAAATCAGTCACTTCTTTCATGAACATGAACCTTTCAACTGTTATCAATCCTTAACAGGGACTTATAAATAGCAAATGTAGGAAAATTTGAAAATTCAGACGGATTCTGTATTCAACGATTGGTTAGATTCGGTTTTCCGGTATCCTCCTGATATCGGTCTTGGTTGGTTTTTTGGTATATTGCCCATCTCTAGCTGAAGACCACTTTAGTGGCTTTACCTGCATGCATTAGCTTGTTCTGGTTCATCAGTAGAAAAAGCATCTTCACATAATTTTTTTTTGTTGCAGTTTATTGGAGAATGCCAACAGACACGGATAAATTGTAACAAAGCAGTTATGAACAAAATCATGGTGAACCAGGCTACCCATGCTGGTAGCATGGTGTCTTCGAAAAAAAAAAAAATACTCTTGTTACAAATCACCTTTGAAAATTATTTAGCACTCTACCAGTTAAATAATTTTTTTTTGAAACTATTACATATGCAGAACGACACCCGTGTGTGAATGGGTTAATCGCTATGGCAGGAGTGAAAGCGTGGAAGGATAGAACGAGAGGCCGCCATGTTTTATCAATCCACAATGGCACAAGTGCCATATTGGTTAACCCGTTCACACACACGTGTCCTTCTGTGTTTATTACATGTCTTTATAAAAACAATTATTAGAAGGACACTCAGCAATTCATTTGACAACTATCAACAAAAAGAATACCTTACTTTTACGAGGGGAACCCACCCAGGTTACTATTTCGTCCCCTGAGTTCTAGTGTGTTCTATGTGCCTACTGGCACATGGAACACACTGAAACTCAAGGGACGAGTTTAAACTATTGCCAGCAATTCAAATTGTAATTAGTTGCATGATTTGTAGAAAATTCCAGTGAAATATCGCTTCTTTATAATAAAAGTCTGTCAATGACTTCTGTTCCGCACATACGTGCAGAACGGATTTTCATTTTCCACATGGTTTAGTGATGCTGAAGATGGGGATTTCATAGAACAGGCGTGTAATAAAATTCAATCCTTTTCCCTGCAGCAACCTCAAGAAGTGGAATAGTGCTTGTTTGCTGTGGTAAACAAGTTTAATTTAACTGTTAGAATAGGGGCGACCGATGCCTTGGGTGGAAGTCCTCTTGAGTGACCAGCATATGTATAAACAGTTGGCTTAACATGACTTTATAACTATGTTGTGGTCTTGATAGAGTCACTGATGCTGAAATTTTAATTTTTGTTGCAAATCCACACTACATTTTTGTCTCCCCGAAAAATTTTTTTTGGGGGACTATTAAAATAGCCGGTGTCCATCCATCCCTGCATGCGTGCATCCATCCCACTTTGGTTTCCCGATAATAACTTTAGTTATAGTTGGCCAAATTCAATGAAATTTGATGATATGTAGGTGTATCAACATAAAATACAGGGCAAGTTCGAATCGGGGTGCAGTCTGACAATTTTTGCCAGAGTTATGCCCCTTTTTCAACTTCAAAAATTCGTTTTTGGGGGTTTCCCGATAACTTGAGTTATAGTTGGCCATATCAAATAAAATTTGGTTTTTAGGTGTATCAATATAAAATACAGGTCAAGTTCACATCGGGGTGTGGTCTGACAATTTTTGCCAAAGATATGCCCCTTTTTCCCGATGATAACTTCAGTTGTAGACCGATTCGAATAAAATTTGGTATGTAGGTGTATCAACATAACATACAGGTCAAGTTCAGGTCATACAGGATTTGGTCCGACATTTTTTGGCAGAGTTATGTCCCGTTTTAAACTACCTCCAATTGCACACTTTTTTCGGGGGATGTGTGGCCTTTTATTTAACTGGTTGAGTGCTAGATCCCCAGTGCAAACCCTGGGAAGTGATGGAGTGCTAGTTTACTGTTGTAAACAAGATGTGTTTTACTAGTAAAATAGGACCCAGTCACCAGTGCTTGGGGTGGAAGTCCTCTGCAATGGGTAACATGGGTATAAATGATTGACTGAACATTACTTTATCTCCATGTTGCCACCACGATTAGCCATTGTACAGAAATATGTGACCTTAAACACAAATAAATAAGAAACAAAATTGGATGGAATATTTAGGGAAAGATAGAAGTGATAGAATAGAATTAATGGTTGAGTTCAACAGTTCCCCAGTGATAATATATCAACTTTAACGTTAATAGTTATTTACAAAACTCTTCTGTAATGGTCACAGGTGGCCATACATGATGGCTACCGTCTTGGATTTCATCAGCACACCCAACATCTTGTACCAATGTGTTAGTTGTAGTGAAATTTGGCAGGATGCCTTTGTTTGATGAGCGAAATAGAATTTCATATTTCAGACATGGTTGGTTACCCTCAATGGCCACCATGACCGTTAGGCCAAATAAAAAAAATGAATTGATTCTCAGGAAATTTTTTTTTCAAATCGGTGAGGGAGGGAGGATTTTGTTTTTATTTTTTTTTAATTTTTTTTTTTTTTTTTTCGTGTAAAGAGTTGAGTATACTCAGTAAAACTTTTTGCTGTCTTTCCACTTGAAAAAGAGAAAAGGTTGAATTTTAGTGTAATTATAGTATACCTTTTATAACTAATTGCAGTAACAACAGCTAAAAGGATTTGTATTTTATTGTTCTTTTTAATGGTATAGATCTGTCAAACATGATCCATTAGAATAGGCCCCAGTAAGCAATGCTTGGGGTAGGAGTCACGACTAGTGCTGGGCGATATTAGCCAAAATAATAATTGCGGTTTTGGGGGAAAAAGATTGCGGTTAACGATATAATCACGATATTTGAACATTCTATTGTGAAAGTTGTGTATATTCTGGTAAACTGTTTTAATACAATGCAGTTTGGTGTGTGAATATAATAATTTCTGCTGTATTAATCAGAAATATACTGAGCACAAATACTTTGTGTCCCAGTTTTATAACTTACAAGAACTTTGATTTAAAACCTGTGTTGAGAACTTGGATCTGTATATAAGCTTCAGATAGATTGGCATGGGACAAATCGTAATGCAAAGTTAATTTTTCAACTTTTTACCTCCCTTTATGTGTTTCTCCAAATTGGCAATGTTTATTGAAATGCACATCAAGGGAAGTAACTGAACTGAACAAATTAGAACAATGAAGTACATTTACTGAAAATGTGTCTGTGACAACCATACGATAAATAAAGTTGTGCAACAATCATCTGCTATTGAAATAAAAGATTTATTTTAAATGTTTTATCCATTTTATTCTCCTATTGTGTTGTGATGTCTGCATCATGAAATCCTATTGCAGACTACCGACTGAAGTCAGTGAACGCATTGTATTAACACCATGCACTCAATTCAATGTGACGTCATGGTCGAAGGCTGGTGACTTCAATCAGCTGGCCGACACATCCAGGTTCCTATAAGAAATGAAACAAGCCTAAATATTGTTTCACAGAGCCTAATTAACCCTCCCCTGAGCCCATTATTGTTCACACAGGGCTTCCTAACACTTCTGGAATGGACACCAACTGCATTCTTTCAGCAGTATTACGTTTTGTCAATCCAGGTGGGACATTGGGAAAGATTTCTCAACATGACGATATTTCGATTTTTTTCATTTCTGACGATATTACTAACGATATTTTTTTTATAATCGGCTATACCCGATTAATCGAAAAACCGCCCAGCACTAGTCATGACCATTCCAAGTTTTCACAAATTCTTAAAAAAACATGACATAATAAAAATGTCTAATGAGGAGGTTCAAATCCAATGAGGGAGGGCCCGAGAATCAAAACATTATTTTTTTTTAGCCTATTATTTTGAATTTCTTCAGCAAGGGTTGCATTTGTGGATTAGTTTTCTTGAAGCTTGGCAGGATGACTTACCACTCAAATTTAACATAAGTTATGTAATAATGACAATCTCATAAATGCTGCATAAAGTCAAGGTAAGCTGCAGTCATTGACACTTTCATTCAATATTTACTTTCAAAAATGTTGTTTTGTCTTTTTAACCCTTTACGTAACGAATGGGCTGCATCCGCCCGTGTAATTACCAAATTAAGCAGTTGGAAATATACTATTTTTTAGCCCACCTCCTGTCCCAAAGTTCCATGTAAGCTATTGCCATCACTTGGCATCCGCCATCTTCCATAAACTTTTGACATTTTTAGCTCAACTTTGACGAAGTCAAATTTGAGCTATTGTCATGGCCCGTCGTCCGTCCGTCCGTCCGTCCGTCCGTCCGTCCGTCCGTCCGTCCGTCCGTCTGTCCGTACGTCAACAATTGGCTATGGCTCGGGCTAGAGGTCGTATTTATGAACCGATCTTTACGAAACTTCTTGTGTACCTTTGTTATGACCCTGGGACGGGAACGAGTGTTTTTAGGTGTGGTCCGAAATTCAAGATGGCTACCAGCTGCCATTTTGTACCGATGATGCAAAAATCAGTTTTTTGTACAGAACTTCCATTTGAAAGCTCTGATTTGAATAAAGTTTTGTATAAATGTTTAGTACCATGGGATACAACACATATAATACGGGTTTTTTTCTGGTGCGTAAATTATGCAAATTAGACTGACTTTGATTTATTTAGTGTTACTTTCAGAGCTGTAAGTGCCAAGCTGCTATGGCTCGGGCTAGAGGCCGTATTTATGAACCGATCTTTACGAAACTTCTTAGGTACCTTTGTTATGACCGTGGGACGAGAATGAGTGTTTTTGGGTGCGGTCCGAAATTCAAGATGGCTGCCAGCCGCCATTTTGTACCGACGATGCAGAAATCTTTTTTTTGTACAGAACTTCCATATGAAAGCTCTGATTTGAATAATTTTTTGCATGAATGTTTAGTACCATGGGATACATCACATATAATACGGGGTTTTTTCTCGTGCGTAAATTGCGCAAATTAGACTAATTTTGATGTTTTTTGGGGTTACTTTCAGCACTGTAAGTGCAAATGCCAATACGGCTCGGGCTAGAGGCCGTATTTATGAACTGATCTTTACGAAACTTCTTGGGTACCTTTGGTATCACCGTGGGACAAGAACGAGTGTTTTGGGGTCCGGTCCGAAATTCAAGATGGCCGATGGCAGCCGTTTTGTACAAAATTAGGAGCAATCAGATATTTTTATACTGTACCAATGACCCAGAAGTAGCTGCTGGTGCTAACTCTTAAAATATAGGGCCAAACACAAATTTTGCCCCCCAATCCCCAAAATTTGCATCTAAAACTAAAGAAAACATGTCCTGAAAGGCCCTCCACACTTCGCCCCTACTGCGCATGCGCAGTGTCAAGGACGTTCCGAAATTGGCGCCATTTATCATTCTAAGTTTGGCCCTTCATCAGTTAACATCTGACTGATCTTTGTGCTTTTAAATCTCAGTTTAAATGATGCCAGACACATAAATATTAGTGAAATGGTGATTCTAAGGAGGATAGAAAAGGAGGAGAGGAAAAGAATGTGTGACAGAATATTATCAGGGCTGTAACTTAAAATTTTTTAATGAAATTATGTTAAGTTACCTATTTTCAAGGCAGCAGCCATTTTGTTGTCATTCTGATTATTTAGTTACACTGTTTTTTCAAGTGTTTTTCCTCTCTCCCTGTCCTTTAAGTTCCCCCTTGCTATTCTCCCATGCTTTTGGCATAGTTTCTGTAATTATTATTACTAAAATTTCTTGGGAGTTTTAGCTGTATAACAGAATGAATTCTGTTCTTTCCCCATGTTTACGTCTTCACCTACGGGTGGTTAGGCGTTGTGTTCTGCATCTACCATCTGATGTTCTGCAGTTTCTTCCCTGGAAGTCTCTGTTTTGCATCAGATGGTGTATTTTTGGTAACTGATTTCGGGCCTGGGTGCCTGGAGTCTTATTTTAGTGTTTTTACACTCATTGTTTACATTTACAACAGCCCTCTGTGTGAGGGGGGGATTTCTAAATAATAATATCTTTATGTTATTTTAATCATAACTAGATACATTATTATTGTTCGTAAGTGTTGAATAAATTGTTTAAAATATTTTTAAAATTTTTGTCCACACTTAGGCTTGGGATCCATTGGGGCTCAACGTTACTTTTCAGAAACTTGGGCTGTTCTGAAAAAATATTTTTTCAAAATATTTTGATTTCAATTATTTTTTCTATATTAATGGATCATATTATTATTATGTATTTTGATTGCCAGGGGTTAGTGCGAGTACCAGGACTTGTTTTCTTTTCACATTGAAAGGATATTGATCAATTGCTTTAAGAGGAAGTCTTCCTCTGACCTTATTATCATTCTATATGTGGTCAGTGTACTCGCATTAACTCCTGTTCTGTATCGTATGATTTCGATGACAATATGGGAAGCGTATGTCACGGTATGTTGTTGGGGATTTGGACACTCCGGTCCTTTCCCCGCAGGGTCACTCTACTTTATCAATTTCTATTTCAGACGATCAAGATTAGGGTGATGTATCTGTGATGTCTTCCAACAGTGTGCCTCCGTCGTCACAATTAATGAAGGGCTAGCGGAAAAGTGCTCATGTAATACGCCAATTGCCTAAGAGGACCCTAGTAGGTTCGACGGCCTTTGACGTCCGCTAGCTCGCCCGGTGTAGCGTCCATTCACCGAATGGTTCGGCAGCCGGGTTCGTCCGTTGCAGTCTAGAAGGAATTTTGGGGTGATGCGAGCACTATAAAATTAACTTAATGCACACCCAGTGACAGCGGATCGGAGGGAGAATGGAGGAAGCCTTTTAGTCCGGTTCATAGCTCGTTCCGGTCCATCCGGACGGCAAGCGAGAGAGGCCCCTCTCTCGTTCAGCAACATCTGGCCCCAGATGTTGTGGTACAAATGTGTAGTTAGCGGAGCATACGTCCGTCGCTCGGGACGCTCCGTTGTATAGGCAGTCCGCTGAGACTGCTAAGGCTTCCTCTTCTCGTCAGCGCACACGACCGCACCTTGGCTGCGTGACCGCCGATATATTACCAGCTTCGCCGATCAAGGATTCTTCGGCGACCAGGTCACACCATCCGGCAGCCAGGGATTCGAGACCGATGGACTCCGGACGTTCGCATAGGAAAAGTATGCGGGAGCCATCTGATGCGGAGCTGCCCTCGGCGAAGCAGCGATAGACTGCGCCTCCGCAGGTCTCGACGCCGGACATTCTTGTGCACATAGCACAGCTTATCACAGCATCCCAGCAGCCGACAGAAACGGTGTCGGATCGAGAATTATCCGACAGCGCTGGGTCGGTAGCCGGGGACTCGAGGCCTGCAGACTCCGGACGTTCGCATAGGAAGTGTGCGGGAGTCAACGTACACGGAGCTTCCAGCGGCAATGCATCGTAAGTCCGCTACTGCACAGGCCTCGGGAACGGACGTGCTTTCCTTAATAGCACAGTTTATCGCAGCATCCCAGCATCAACTGAATCTGTCGCATATATTTTATCCGACGATGCTGGGTCGGGACGCTCCGCGGAAGCGGGTACGGACGTCCGAAAGTTTCATCCGGTCCGATGGGATACCGAAAGGGATTCGGTGGATTTCAAGCTTTCCCTTTCGGAACAACATATGCTGCGATGCCGGATAAGAAACTGATAGCGTCGGTGGACTTAGAAATTTTTGGTTCGGTTCAGGGACATTGTCCCTCAGTTCCGACATAGTCCAATAATGTCACACAAACTTTCGAATTATTGAACGACGCTATATATATTATTATTTTATGCTTGCTATCCAAGCATTTCTGGTTTCTTGTTCGAAGAGTTATGGAGATGTCTTTCAAAAGTGTGCCTCTGTCGTCATAGTTAATGAAGAGTTAGCGGCAATAAGTGCTCATGGAATATGTCTATCGCTTACGGAGTGACATTCGCTAGCTCACCCGGTGTAGCGTACATTCATCGAATGGTTCGGCTGCCGGGTTCGTCCGTTGCGGTCTAGGAAGGAGATTTGGGTGATGCGAGCACTTTAATTACTTTAGTACTCACCCAGTGACGGCAGATTGAGGACAGATCGGAGGAAGCCAACAACATAGGGGACCGCATGTTGTGGTTCAGATATTTTACATTCGGAGCATATGTCCGTTGCTCGGGACGCTCCGTTATATTGACAGTCCGAGAGACTGTCTTTAATGCTTCCTCATCCTCACAGCAGGGCACACGACCGCACATTGGCTACGTGACCTCGAGTATCCGATCAGTTTCGGCATTCAGTGATTCCACAGCGAATAGGTCGCGCCATCCGGTAGCCAAGGGACACGAGGCCTATACACTCCGTTCGCTCGCATATTGGAAGTATGCACGGGGTAACGATCTCGGAGCTTCCTGCGGCAATGCATCGTAAGACCGCTGCTCCTCAGGCCTCAGTGACGGACGTGCTATCCGAGTTAGCACAGTTGTTTCGCAGCATCCCAGCAATTGACGGTTTCTCGGTCGAATCAGGAATTATCCGACGGCGCTGGGTCGGTGCGGTCCGTGGTTGCATCAAGCTACGGACGACCGAACGCTTTATAGGGTCCGACAGGATGGCGAAAGGGATTCGAAAGATTTCGAGTTTTCCCTTTAGTAGTATCGGAAGATGCCTTTCATATCTTCTGGCATTTCTTCCAGTGATTATTTTTCGGACTTCATTGCTGCGATCTTGGATAAGAGACTTATAGCGTCATTGGACTCGGATTTTTCGATCGGTACAGGGACTTTGTCCCTGACTTACCGACGCAGTCCAATATTGTCATTACAACATGTGTTTTATTTTTCGACGCTATATATTTATATATATATACAAGCCTGCTACTAAGCATGATAGTTTAGTTTCTTGTCCGCGTGGCTCATTTCTGCCATTTTATCTTTTTTACATATAGTTTATTTTGGCAGAGCAGGGCATACCGAGAGTTCATATGCGTCTAGACGGTGTGATTAAAGACTGCATATATTCTTTTCGCCGTTTATGTCTTTTCCAATTTCAATGTTGGGAACGACATTATGTATAGTAGACTTAACTTAGACGCTTTATTATACGTAATCCGCCTTACTGAGGCGTTATCATTACGTCTTCAAGAAAAGATTTACGGGATATTATTCTCAATGTAATTTCTTTTGAGGGCAGTAGTTTGTTCACGTATAACTCCGCCCTTCAGTGGCTGATTGGAGTTGGTTAGACGTGATGCAGCCCTAGCTACATCCACGCATGGATAGTAGGTTAAGAACTCTCTCAGAGTCGCTTCGTTCTCGGAGGAGCTTCTCTTCAACGGCAACTTTCCGGCAATCCATGAATTGCTTGATTTATACATTCTCTTGTCTATCTAGTGTTACAAGAGATTCAGACTGGGGCAAACATTCGGTGGTTGACTCAGAGAGTGCCGCCGCAGTTGCCGGACCCGAGTGTGGCTGTTATGACGGTTGCCAGTCAAACAGATTGGGATATATACTGATCCCTACGGATTCGAAGTGCCAGGGTCTTTGGGTTCCGCAGTCTTTTAACTATCAGTTTAACTTCCGCGGAATAATGTTTTTTAGGCTTGCTTTATGTCATTGCATGAACATTATTCAGAAACGCATGCCCAAATTCCTGTTCTTTAATTCGACAGTAGTGGCGTATCTCCGGAACCAGGGAGGCACTCTTTCGTTTCCGTTATTCAATTTAATGGAAAGAATCCGTCTGTTGGTTATACTACACCAAGTTCAGTTTTGGTCCGTCATATTCTGGGTCGTCTGATTGTTTTATCGCACTCCCGTTCTCATACGGGTCGCTTGTTGCTGTCAGAATGGACTCTCAACAAACAAGTATTTAATCAGATTTGCTATCTATGGGAGCGCCCAATGATGTTTTATTTATGACACAGCTTGCTAATCAATTGCAGACGTATGTGTTGGCTTGTCCAGATCTCTGAGCTAATACTGTTAACGCTCTATTGATCTATAGGACGGAATGATAGGATACGCGTATCCTCCGGCGCTGTTGTTTTAGCAGGTATTGCTAAGATAAACAACCACAATACATTTCTGTTGATAGCATCTCTATCTTCACAGAGATCATGAGTAATTTACTCTCTTGTCTACTGTGGATCTTAACGTGAAATCTTCCTGTATGTGAGGATCTTTTTTCACTGGGTAAATCGTGTCATTTTTATCACAACCAGCAAGGTCGCAACCTTCATGTATTCCGTTGTGTGGTCCGTATTGCATTGTAAGCACTGTACTGGACGAGCTTTGGACGCGATTTCTTACTATAGGAGATCCTCTTCTTCGCTATTCTATGCGACTAAAGTGGAGGCTCTTCCGTCGTGGTGTAGGGATCATTATGTTCATATGGTTGATCCCTCCATACTACTCATTGCTATTTTTTAGTATACTTGTTTCACAAGATCTCCTGCAGCCTGTTGTTATTTAGGTTATAGGTTTATGTTACCTCATACCTATGCACTCTACGATAGTTTACATTTGAGTCTTTTGTCTCTTTATCTAAGTCAGTTAGTAACTTTTTGATAAATAGACTTAGAATCTTTAGATTAAATTCCTATACGGATTTTAACTTCGGTTCTTATTTAGCTAAGTAATCATTTGAGCCTCTGGAAACAGTAGTTTTCAAATTCTGACCTTTTAGACAGTAATTCTGTTGGTTTCTCTTTTACTGTAGAGTCAGTGAGTTTCATGCACTATCGATGGATGATTTTCACTTTCATAGTTTCGGAATCAATACTTCCGTTACTATTTAGGTTGGATTGTTGCATAAGAGTTAGGCTCCTATTATCCGGAACCTATTATTTTAAGGTCCTTCCGTCTTCGTATGGGCATAGGCCTTTACTCTTTCCGGGTACAGTTTATGTATTTATAAACAGATATCTGTTTATTACAAGGGCGTAAGCTTCTTCTGTCTTTGATGTCTAGTAGAAGGACGTTACGCTCCATTTTATTGTTAATGGATTCTATTAACTAGCGTACTGCTTATGGTATATCATTGGCTTAGCAGTTGTGCTTAAGATTTCGGCTCATGAAGTAAGAGTTCTTCTACTTCTTGGGCTTATATTAATAGTGTTGCTATTATAGATTTTTGAAGGCTGCTCATTGCGCTCAGCCATCCATTCATGAATTTTATCTCAGAAATATCGAGTCCATTTCTGGAGGCCTCTATTGTTAGGTCTATTCTCTACTGCTCAGAATGTCATTCACTTAACAGTTGCTACTATAGCTAGGTAGGCTGTCTGTTTCGGCAGTGTCTCCGTTCGGCTGCCCTCTTCGCTCTGGGCTATTTGACCCAGGGCAAGAAAAAAGGGGGGGGGGGAGGGTGTTCCCTTGGGTCACCTGTTTTTTACTATGAAAACAAGGGGATACCTCCTCCGGAGTTAGTAATTCTGAGCTGTTATTGGGATGGTTGTTTAGTGAGAAGTTTAAGTTTATAAAATTCATTCAAGTCTTAGTTTTTAAAGTATAGCTTTTGAATATTGCATATGTCAACGGACATGATTATGCAATTCTCACACACTTTTAGGAGTATAAGAGTCTCTATTCTCTAGACTTACTTTATTATTGGCTTACTTTAAAAATTATTAGTATAAGGATTATTGGATATTAATAGAGTACATGGATGTATGAAGCTCAATTTTTGGAAGGTGTTGTATCTTTCTAATTTATCATAAATAAGAAAGATACATGTAAGGCCTATTACTTCTTTTCCCTACAGGGGATGACTCTATTTTATTTTATTGAGCGTATTCCATTTTGCTCTATGTCCTTGGCCCTCCAGCCTTTTTACTATTCAGCTATGTCTGGGTCATTGGTACAGTATAAAAATGTTAAAAAATTTATAGTAATTTATATATTTTTTATACTTACCAATGACCCAGACGGGGATGGCCCTCCCAGGAGTTGGGAACTCTTGCCTCCCCGCTGAGTACATAGCGCTTACTAGGCACTGGTTATTAGAATGATAAATGGCGCCAATTTCGGAACGTCCTTGACACTGCGCATGCGCAGTAGGGGCGAAGTGTGGAGGGCCTTTCAGGACATGTTTTCTTTAGTTTTAGATGCAAATTTTGGGGATTGGGGGGCAAAATTTGTGTTTGGCCCTATATTTTAAGAGTTAGCACCAGCAGCTATGTCTGGGTCATTGGTAAGTATAAAAAATATATAAATTACTATAAATTTTTTAACTTTTGCACAGAACTTCCATATGAAAGCGCTGATTTGAATAATTTTTTGTGTGAATGTTTAGTACCAAGGGATACATCACATATAATACGTGTTTTTTTCTCGTGCAGAAATTATGCAAATTAGATGAACTTTGATTTTTTCAGTGCGACTTACACACAGTAAGTACACATGTCAATACTGCTCAGACTAGAGTCTGTATTTATGAACTGATCTTCACGAAATGTCTTGGGTACCTTTGTTATCACCTTGGGACGAGAACGAGTGTTTCTGGGTGCGGTCTAAAATTCAAGATGGCTGCCAGTGGCCATTTTGTACCGAAATTAGGTCTAATCAGTTTTTTGTACACAACTTCTATACAGCTCAGACTAGAGGCCATATTTATGAACCAATCTTTACGAAACTTCTTGGGTACCTTTGTTATCACCGTGGGATGAGAGTGAGT
This sequence comes from Pictodentalium vernedei, assembly GCA_031216915.1. NCBI lineage: Eukaryota > Metazoa > Mollusca > Scaphopoda > Dentaliida > Dentaliidae > Pictodentalium > Pictodentalium vernedei. The sequence continues at coordinate 78,131,025 of CM062290.1, read as the reverse complement.
GTTTTTGGGTGTGGTCCGAAATTCAAGATGGCCACCAGCAGCCATTTTGTACCAAAATTAGTGCAATCAGTCTTTTGTACAGAACTTCTGTATGAAAGTTCTGATTTGAATAAATTTTTGTATGAATGTTTAGTAACATGGAATACATCACATATCCTAAGGGTTTTTTTTTTTCGTGCAGAAATTATGCAAATTAGATGAACTTTGATTTATTCAGTGCTACTTACACAATGTAAGCACACATGTCAATACGGCTCAGAGTAGAGGCTGTATTTATGAACCGATCTTCACAAAACTTCTTGGGTACCTTTGTTATCACCTTGGGATGAGAATGAGGGTTTCTGGGTACGGTCCAAAATTCAAGATGGCTACCAGTGGCCATTTTGTACCGAAATTAGGTCCAATCAGTTTTTTGTCACAAGTTCTATACAGCTCGTATTTATGAACTGATCTTCACAAAACTTCTTGGGCACTTTTGTCTTCACCTTGAGACAGGAACGAGTGTGTTTTGGGGTGCCTTTGTTATCACTGTGCAATGAGAACAAATATTTTGGGGTTCAGTCAGACCCACTCTGGGACTCAAAGATTTTTTTCTAATTTAGCATCTGACTGTCACCCACCTTTACAATACTTTACCTATACATTTGTTACAGGCAACGGTCAGTATTTAGACCATTACAATACTTTATATGTACCTTTGTTATCAGGTCATTACCTAGATGTTTGTCATTGCTGTGTCACATACTACACATGTACATGTCTTTGTCTTGACAAGTTGAGCTACAGTGTCATTGACACTTTCATTATCTTCTTATCTTCTTTCTCTATGGGAAATCACATTTTCATCTACAACTATAAAGTCAAATGTTTTGAAACTTCACATGATTGATGCCTGGGACACCCTCTACCAATGATCCTCATTTAATGTTGATTGGGTTGCAAACATGGCTGCAAATGTAACTAAAAGTTACCATAAAAACCCTATGGGAAATCACATTTTCATCTTCTCTGGAACTACTAAGCTGATGTGAACCAAACTTGGCAGGATTGGTCTGTGGCAGGTTCTCTACAACTTTTCCTCATTTTCTTCCTGTTGGATGAAAAACATGGCTGCCAGAGGCATTCTTTGATTCTGATTGGTCAATTTTGAAAAATCTTCTCTGAAGAAACTACAAGGCCAAATTTTTTGAAACTTCACATGCTTGATGACTGGGAGACCCTCTAGAAAGATCCGCATTATATAATGTTGATCGGGCTGCAACACGGCCACAATTGCGGCTTATAGTTACCATAGAAACCCTATGGGAAATCACATTTTCATCTTCTGTTCTGCCATGTGAGCGATTACAGGCTCTTTAGAGCCTCTTGACAAAACATTTCAAGAAAACCATATCATGTGAACCCTCGTTGGAATGAGCATGGCAAGCTTATTCCAACTAGGAGTCACATGGTATGGTTTTGTTGAGAAATTTTTTGAAAAAATAAAAAAAATCGATAATTAAAATAATAAATTTTGATATCCTGTGTTGGGTAAAGGGTTAATGAAACGAAGTTCACAGGGTATATAGGAATCACTTAGTCTATATGTCCATCCATCCATCTGTCTGTCTGTCTGTCTGTTCTGTCTGTCTGTCTGTCTGTCTGTCCGTCTGTCCGTCCGTCCGTCCGTCATCCGTCCGTCCGTCCGTCCGTCCTGCTCAGAACTTTTGATGGCCTTGAAGGATATTAACCTTGTACCTAACAAATTGGCCGTATACGTCCGTGTAATTTCCAAATTGAACAGTTGAAAAAATACAAATTTCCACAAATATTCCTTCAGAAAAAGCATATGATGAATTGTACTCTTTGTACGTAACATACTTCCCTTGACTGTTATGATCCTCAGCTTATCACACCAAAATAATTAATTGTTGTTTAACTGTTTATTTCCAGGGCAAGTTTTCTTGCTGGTTTAGCAGGGGCAATTGCATCGAATCCCATAGATGTTGTTAAGGTAATTACACTGTTTGAATAATTATTTATAAAATAGTGATGGTAGGACGTAACCTTGTACTGGAAAAAGTAAAAGTTAGTTAGATGAATAAATATGATGTCTGTTGAATATCTAGACAAATGCAAAACTGTTTTTGCATTGCAGATATTTTGGTTCTCAAAGTTTCTAGTTTAATTATACAGTACGTGGAGAGAGGATTACCACCAAAATACCCATCACTGCATGAGCGACTGCAAGCATAAAGGATTAAAACCTGCGGCGACACAGCTCAGCAACAACTACAGTCCCCGTGAAATTGAGTGACTGGGATTAATGATCAGGTTATGAAATGAACAGTTAATTTGATGGTTCGAGTGAATCCGCCACATTGGCGAGTGATAGAGATTATTTTGGCCCACGGTGGGCACGAACAAGCATGTGAAAATAAAACAATTTGTCCATGGTAAGTGACTGTGGATAGAATAAAACATACGGCATGGGCATCTTGCTTATGCTGTTAATACATTCTACAGATATGTTGGGGATTAAAAGCCAAGCCAATAGATTACTGATGACATTCACAAAGTCAAGTATTTTTATTTTTATGCCCCCCGACTTTGGTCGGGTGGCATATAGTGATTGAAGTGTGCATGTGTCCGTCCATCCATCCGTGTGTCTGTGTGTGTGTCCGAGCCAATAACTCAAAAACTGTTAGGGCCACAGTCATCAAACTTCACACATTTATAAAGGACCATGGGAGGATGTGTCACACACCATAGCCGGGTTTGTACCTTCAAGGTCAAGGTCACATTTCAAGGTCACACTAAAAATCGGTCAATATTCGTGCCTCAGCCATAACTCAGAAATGAATCATAGTATAATTGTTAAACTTTTTACAAATGTTAAGGATAGTCAGAAGGTGTGTCGCGTATAATAGTTTCTGCCCCATCTGCAATGTGAAGGTCACAATTAACCTTCATATGTTCAGGGTCACAAATCATGTCAAAAGCATAACTGCATAACTATTAGGTCTACAGTCGTCAACCTTCACACACTTATAAAGGACCATGGGAGGATGTGTCACACACCATAGCTGGGTTCGTACCTTCAAGGTCAAGGTCACATTACAAGGTCACACTAAAAATCGGTCAATATTCGTGTCTCAGCCATAACTCAGAAACGAATCATAGTACAATTGTTAAACTTTTTACAAATGTTAAGGACAGTCAGAAGGTGTGTCATGTATAATAGTTTCCGCCGCATCTGCAAGGTGAAGGTCACAGGGGGGGGGGGGAGGGGGCATGTGTTACCTTAGTAACATTCTTCTTGTTTAGATAGTCTAATGTCATCTCAGTCATTGCATCGATCATTAACTCAACTTTGACATAGTCAAATTTGAGGTTATATCATGGCCCATCGTCCGTCTGTCCATTCGTCATCAATTCAATACAACTTGGGCTAGAGGCCATATTTATGAACCGATCTTTACGAAACTTCTTGGGTACCTATGTTATCACTGTGGAATGAGAACGAGTGTTTTGGTGCAGCAGCCATTTGTACCGAAATTAGTGCAATCAGTTTTTTGTGCAGAACTTCTGTATGAAAGTTCTGATTTGAATACATTTTTGTATGAATGTTTAGTAACATGGAATACATCACATATAATATGGGTTTTTTTCTCATGCAGAAATTATACAAATTAGATGAACTTTGATTTTTTCAGTGCTACTTGTACACAATAAGTACACATGTCAATATGGCTCAGGCTAGGTTCTGTATTTATGAACCAATCTCCACGAAACTTCTTGGGTGCCTTTGTTATCACCTTGGGACAAGAACGAGTGTTTTTGGGTGTGGTCTGAAATTCAAGATGGTTGCAGGCAGCCATTTTGTACCGAAATTAGGTACAATCAGTTTTTTGTACAGAACTTCTATATGAAGGTTCTGATTTGAATAAATTTTTGATTGAATGTTTAGTAACATGGAATACATCACATATAATGCTGGGGTTTTTCTCGTGCAGAAATTATACAAATTAGATGAACTTTGATTTATTCAGTGCTACTTATACATTGTAAGTGCACATGTCAATACGGCTCGGGTTAGAGGCTGTATTTATGAACTGATCTTCATGAAACTTCTTGGGGTACCTTTGTTATCACCTTGGGATGGGAACAAGTGTTTTTGGGAGTGGTCCAAAATTCAAGATGGCTGCCGTGGGCCATTTTATACTGAAATTAGGTGCAATCAGTTTTTTGTACAGAACTTCTAAGACTACGTTTGTTAACATCATGGGATGGTAACGAGTGCTTTTGGGCACGGCCCAAAATTCAAAATGCCTGTTGGCAGTCATATTTTCGGGAATTGTGTGCATTACATTTTTGTAAGAAGATTTTTTTGTGTCAGTAATGTTTGCTATAAATTTATTGGCTGCCTTTGTTTTCACTGTGGTATGAGAACAAATATTTTTGGATTCAGTCAGACCCACTCGGGTACTCAAAAAGGGGGATAATTTAAAATCTTTAGCCAAAAACACCAGACAAAATAATGTTTCTTGAATTCAGCATCCCTAGGATGTGTATATTCAGATGTGTTGAAGCTAAGTTCCTGTGTTAATATTTGGTGTTATTTGGGGAGGGTAAACATTATTAACACAACCCGAATTTCTATTTTCAATGAGAAAAATAAAACCTCACCCATGGTAACCCTATGAGCTAAAGATAAACAATTCAAATACCTATATTTCAAGAAGGACTGGACAAATATTTATTAATTAGTATGAAACAACCTTAGAAGGGTTTGAATCAAACAGGCCAAACAGTTGCTAACATTTGGCTTACAGTGCACCGTACAAGGATCCCTATTGTAACATTAACTCCATGGAGATTTCTTTTCTAGTTTAGCATCTAACTGTCGCCCACCTTTACAATTTTTTACCTATACATTTATTACAGGCTGCGCTCAGTATTTATGTACAGACTGTTACAATACTTTATATGTACCTTTGTTATCAGGTCATTACCTAGATGTGTGTCATTGCTGTGTCACATACTATACATGTACCTGTCTTATACAAGTTGAGCTGCAGTGTCATTGACATTTTCATTTTAAGTACTGTTTTGTGACGAAAAATAACAAAATTAAATTGAAAGCGACAAGGGTTTCAGTGAAAACATCTAAAGTCGCCATTGTGTATAGGTTCATCAGTTCTTTATTATATTCATCATTGCAATATGCTTATGCAGAAAATGCCAGAATGCAAACAGTTGAATCTAATTGATATACGTCATGATGAGCCTTTTCACTGAGTACTCAAATATATTCTTTTCTCAAGATCAGTGCTGCGATTAACAAAACCGTTCTAAATTCTGAAAATAGTTTGTAGTCACAAATTCTCCAGGGTTCGTATGTATCTCCATTAAAGAAAAGAGATGGCCCATGTAACATTGGAACAATAATGCTAAAAAGATTACCATTCACAAATATTTTCCTATATAGCGTCTGGACGTTTTGACTTCAAACTGGACGGTAAATGTAAAGCCGAAACATACAGACAAACATTAAGCCCTTCGATTTCCATTGCTAAAAACCAGACATTTTCATGCATGTGTAGATGAGTGTTGTTTTCATGCATGTGAAGATGAAATTAGTGGAAACAAACCTCTTTTGATATGTTTCAATTTGCAGAAATTATGCTGTTTTACAAATGAAGACGACCACAAGTTGGCCATGATTACATGTCACACATATTTATGCATTTTTGAGAAGTTTATAATTAGATTGTTCTTTTGATGAAAGTTTGGTTCACATCGAAACAGAATGGGAGTTACGTAGACTGAAGTTTGATTTTGTTTTGTAGACCCGCCTCATGAACCAACGAAATTTGAAGACAACTGTTGTAAGCAGTTCTATGTCCCCAGCTATTTATACTTCCTCAATGGACTGCTTCATACAGGTTAGTAAAACAAATATGTCAGTGATGATTTTCCACCAGAAACTTGATATTTCAAAATATCTTTTAAGGTCTGGTCATATTTTTGCAGTAAATTGTTATCAGAACCTACTGAGCATTGGGCATTTTTTATTGTAATCTCAAGATAGCAGGAAATGTCTGAAAAAATATTTTTCGATATTTGTTGTTAAAATAGATGAAAAAAGAATATCTCTACTGAACTGAAGTGACATGCATCACAGAGTATGTGTACATTTGTATTACTGGGTGTGATAGTTTTACATGGGGGGTGGGGGGATGGATATGCACAAGGAATGGGTTCCGTCCAATAATTTTTCCCGGAGTTATGACCCTTTTTCACTCTTTTGACTTTGAAAATTTATATGTCCCCCACTACCTTTAAGGCTAATTTGAACATGCCTATTGGTCTGGGCGATGGCCCACGCTTTGTATAGCACTTTTTAAAATCATTAACCCATTAATGACCTGACACGTCACATTGTCTATTCTGTTTGAGCATTACAGAGTTTTTCAAACTCTGTTAATATACTAGAGAACACCCACTGCAGCGGTTACATTTTCTTGCATTCACCCATATTTTCTAACATTTCTTTGGATTCACCTCAGGCCTTAAAATTTGTCTCGATTCACGAGAGTTGGTTTTGATTCTTGCAAACACCTGATGCGAGAATCAATTTTCCATTCTTAAATAATTTAGAATTTGAGAGTACTATTATTCTCTTGTGAATACAACAAGTACATATTCTAGAGTAAAAAACGAACCACATATTTATATATTTAACCCTTTACCTAACACGAAAGGCAGATTACATGTGCAAATAAAAGTCTTGAGTAGCTAATTTTTTTCATTTTTTGCATCAAAAACATAGCTTATGACCCCTCGTTGGAACAAGCTCAAAAATGCAAAAATAATGAAACTTGAATGGTGATGATTTTTGTGAATAGCACTGGCCGTTTTTGGCCGTTACGTTGGGTAAAGGGTTAACAGCCTAGTTCCAATTTTGGTAAGTCTCCTTTTTGTCTTACGTGTATAATGCATGTTTTCAACATGCAGGATTTGGGTGGCCTTGCTTATGGAAGTTACAATACATTGACAGTGGTTTCTAATGAAGTTTTGGCGGCCTGTACAGGCAGCCAAGATTTTGCTAGATGCCACTGCTAAGTTAAATGTTACCTTATTATGGGGTAGCAAAAGTAAGTAGAATTCTCCAAGCCTTTAAGGACAATTTCAAAATCTCTGACAACAATCAAGTGTGCAATTTTTCGAGAATCTTACGGGAATCGATTCTGATTGTCACATGAATTTTAAGCACAGCATTTGTGTGATAATTCTCGTACTTACTCAAAAACAATAATTTTTTTCTACTGCTGAATTTGTATAATATGCAGGTGGATGAGACTGATTTGTTGGGGAAAGGGTTAATGCACGAGTACACAAAGCTCTTGACATTGGTCCCATGATCTATTCTCAGTCAAAAACATTTGAGATGTCCAAACAAATCCTGGCTGCATCAGTTGTAAGCCAAATGGCACTCTTCAATAAACTGTTATCAAATAATTGTTACTTTTTTTTCTTCTGCTGGGTTAACTACAAACTAATGCATGCAGTGTAAAGCCACTAAAGAGGCTTCCAGCACTTTTCAGTAGAGCCATCATAGTGGCTTCTAGCACTCAGCCAGTTAATAAATGCGTTGTACCAATTTTGAGTGTAAATTCATGGCTAAACTTAAAATACTATTGTAATTCTCTTGATGACATGATTAAGTAATCCACTATTTATTTATTTATTTATTTATTTATTGGTGTTTAAGGTCACATATTTCTGCACAATGGCTAACCATGACCGTGACAGTTTTACGGGTGGAGGAAACTGGAGTACCCGGAGAGAACCACTGAGCAATGGCGAGCAACTGTCAGCTCCCCAACATATCAACTCCACACAAGCTGGGTTAGCATTGGTTGAAGACAGGTGCACCATCGATGTGCAGTACGCCTTAGTACACAGCGTCACCGTGCCCCCACGCGGGCATTTGGGGTGAAGTGTCTTGCCCAAGGACACAACCCGGTTGCCGCAGGTGGGATTCGTTCCGAGGACCTCTCGGCTTGCAGTCTGCACCAAGTAATCTACTGCTGATTTCTGTGCAGAGATGCTTTATAAATGCAGAAGTTTATTTTGTGCAGTTCATAACAGAGGGAACAATATCCCAAGGTCAAAGCTGAGCTAATCCCATCGCTCTCTATCCGTCGTCCATCATCCATCTGTCCGTCCATCCATCCATCGTCCGTCGACTCCATGTTTTGGTCTTCTCCTCTAAAGCCACTGGGCCAATTCAAGTGAAAATTTGTGTGAGTGATGATCCCAAAGGGGCATTTCATTTTTGTTCAACTCAACATGCCCGGCCCCATAGGGAGGGAGTGGGGGAAAATGCTCCAAAATATTTTTTAAATCTTCTCAGAACCAGTGTGTACAATGACTTGATATTTGCTATGGAGCTTCCTTTTGAGGTGTAGAATCAATTTTGTTCAAACGAAGTTCGTGAAGCAATATTTGGCTTTGCAATGGGAGGGGTAAGATTTTTGGCCCCACCCAAAATTTCTATTTTCTGAACCCATGATCTGGTTTGAACCAAATTTGGTATGTGGTATTATTGGGTCATAAGTACTTGACTAATGCAAAAAAAAATTTCCTGCGTCCCCATGGAAACTCTGGGAGCTAAAAAATGCCCATATTTCCCAAACCACACATAACAGAGGGCTGTTATTTGGTATGAAGTATCCGTAGGACCAGTAGAATTGAATGGTAAAAAAAAATTGCCATCAGTTATGTCAGGGTGTTCTGTAATGGGCCTCAAAAAATGCTGAGTCAGCATATTTGCAAAAATTAAAAAAAAACACTTTTCTCCAGAACCAATCATCAGAATCTTTTGATATTCAGTATACAGCATTAATGGGGTGGGGGGGGGGGGGGAGGGGAGGGGGGGGGGCAGATACATGTTTGTTAAAATAAAGCCCATTCGTTCATATTGGGGCTCAATACAGGAGCCCAAATTTTTAACATAGGGTAATATGGGGAATATTCTTTAAAAATCTTCTTCTTCAGAACCACCAGTCAGAATCTTTTAATGTTAGGTGTACATCATTGTTATGAGGGTCAGATTCAAGATTGTTCAAACCAAGTCCCTAGCCCAAATTTTGACTTTGTTCAATATGGGGGATAATTTTAAAAAATCTTCTTCAGATCCGCCAGTCAGAATGCTTTCATATTTGGTATGCAACATCTCTAGGGGGTTCAAATTCAAGTTTGTTCAAATCTGATCCCCAGGTATAGATTTGGGCTCGCTATAGTAGCCCAAATTTTTACTTAGTGCGATATGAGGAAATTTCTTTAAAAATCTTTTTCTTCAGATCCACGTGTTGGAATGCTTTCATATTTGGTATACAACATCTCTAGGGAGGGTGGGTGGGTGTCAGATTCAAGTTTGTTCAATTCGAGTGCCGGGGTTAATATTTGGGCTCCATATGGAAACCTGAAATTTAACTTAATACAATATGAGGGAATTTCTTCAAAAATCTTCTTCAGATCCACTAGACAGAATGCTTTCATATTTGGTATACAACATCTCTAGGGGGAGTCAGATTCAAGTTTGTTCAAATCGGATCCATAGGTTAATATTTGGGCTTGCTATGGTAGCCCAAATTTTTAACTTAGTGCAATATGAAGAAATTTCTTTAAACTTTCCCTTCTTCAGATCCATCAGTCAGAATGCCTTCATATTTGGTACACAACATCTCTAGGGAAGTCAGATTCAACTGTGTTCAAATCGAGAGCCTGGGTTAATATTTGGACTCCCTACTGGAGCTGGAATTGGCCATGTTGCTTAAGAATTAAACATTTTGTATTCAGAAACCCTCTAGAGGTGTGTAACTAAGATTAATCCACATAGGTTGTAACAAGGGGGTTCATAGAGGAGCTCCACATTTTTACATTATGATCAACTGAAGAAAAGGCATGTTGCCAGGATTATTTTTGTCACTCCTGCGGGGCTCAAGGATTGATAGTGTATCCTATGGAACTGGATTGCTTAATGTAGACTCATTCTTGGACTCAGTTTATATTGTGTTCTGTTCAAGATGAGTGCCTGAGGCCCTGTGGGGCCTCTTATTTTAAAAAATTTTTGTCTCGGAAACATAGCTTACATGAGCTTGTTCCAATGAGGGGTCATATGCTATGTTTTTCAAAAAATCAAAAATGAAAATGTTCAGTTGTTCAAGAATATAATATTATATTTTTATACTGTACCAATGACCCAGACTTAGCTGGTGCTAACTCCAACAAAACCAGGGCCAAACACAAATTTTGCCCCCCAATCCCCAAAATTTGCATCCAAAACAAAAAGAAATCATGTCCTAAAAGACCTCCATAGTACGCCTCTACTGCGCATGCGCAGTGACGCAGTCGTCCCGAAATTGGCGCCAATTACCATTCTCTGTTTGGCCCTTCATCAGTCAACATCTCACTGATCTTTGTGCTTGTAAATCTCAGTTTAAAGGATGCCAGACACGTAATTTTTGGAGAAAATGTGATTCTAAGGAGGATAGAAGGAGGAGAGGAAAAAGAAGTGGCAAAAAATAATCAGGGCTGTACTTAAAATTTTTTGATGAAATTATGTTAAGTTGCCTATTTTCGAGGCATGGGCCTCTTGTTGTCATTCTTGCTAATTGTTGCACTGCTTATTCAGTGTTTCCTCTCCCCTAGCCTTCTAAAGTCCCCCCTGGCAATTCTCCCATGCTTTTGGCATATTTTTGAGAAATTTCATTTCTAAAATTTCCTGGGAGAGTTGCTTGGTTACAGAATGTTTTCTGTTATTTTCCCCATAGTTACGTTTTCACCCATGGGTGTATAACGTTTGTGTTCTGCATCTTCCATCTGATGTTCTACAGATTCTCCCCTGGGAGTCTCTGTTTTGCATCAGATAGAGTGTAATTGATGACTGATTCCGGGCCAGTTTTTTCAGTGCCTGGAGTCATGTTTTCTCGTGTGTTTACACTGTTTGTTTTCATTGGCAACAGCCTTTTTTGAGGGGGGCTGTTTGCCTTTGTGGTAGTTTATCTCATTATAAGATACATTTATATTATCCGAAAGTGTCTCATTAATTATTTTATATAAATTTAAAATTTTTGACCACACTTTGCCATCGGATCCATCGGGGCTCAACGTTACTTTTCAGCAACTTGGGCTTCTCTGAAAAAATATTTTTTCAAAATTATTTTGTTTTGCAATTGTTTTTTCATTTATTAATGGATCATGTTATTATGTATCTTTGTGTCAGGGGTTTTTGCGAGTAACTAGGACTTATTGTTGTTCTTTCACAATGAAGGGACATTGTTCAAATTGTAATAGGAAGAAATCTTCCTCTGACTTTCATGATCATTGTATTAATTGTAGTCAGTGTTCTCGCATTAATCCCTGTCCTATATGTGAACATTGGGATGAGAAACATTGGAAACGTGTGTCACGATATGTTGTTTCTGGAGAAAGAGCGATGCCGGCTCTTTCTCCACAAGGTCACTCTACTCTCTCAGTTTCTATTTCAGAGGAACCAGAACAGGGTGATGTTTCCATGTTATCTTCTTCAAGTGTGCGTCCGTCGTCACAAATGAATTCAGAGCTAGCGGCAAAAGTGCTCATGGAGATTAGACAAATGTCGTCCGCTAGCTCGCCCGGTGTAGCATCCATTCACCGAATGGTTCGGCAGCCGGGTTCGTCCGTTGCGGTCCAAGAGGAAATTTTGGGTGATGCGAGCACTATAAACATATTAGATGCACACCCAGTGACGGCGGATAGTAAGCGAGAACGGAGGAAGCCTTTTAGTCCGGTTCCTAGCTCGTCCAGGTCCAGCCGGGCCGCGAGCGAGAGAGGTCCCTCTCTCGTACAACAACATCTGGGACCAGATGTTGTGGTACAAAATGTGTCTTTAGCGGAGCATACGTCCGTCGCTCGGGACGCTCCGTTGTATAAGCAGTCCGCAGAGACTGTTAAGGCTTCCTCTTCTCGTCAGCGCACACGACCGCACCTTGGCTGCGTGACCGCCGATATTTTACCAGCTTCGCCGATGAAGGATTCTTCGGCGACCAGGTCACACCATCCGGCAGCCAGGGATTCGAGACCGATGGACTCCGCACGTTCGCATAGGAAAAGTATGCGGGAGCCATCTGATGCGGAGCTGCCCTCGGCGAAGCAGCGAAAGACTGCGCCTCCGCAGGTCTCGACGTCGGACATTCTTGTGCAGATAGCACAGCTTATCGCAGCATCCCAGCAGCCGACAGAAACGGTGTCGGATCGAGAATTATCCGACGGCGCTGGGTCGGTACGCTCCGCCGAAGCATCGGGGGCGGACGACCGGGAACATCGGGAGGTCCGACCGGATGGTGAAAGGGATACGGATGAATTGGAGCTATCCCTTTCGGAACAACATAAAGCTGCCGTGGACTTCATCCGGCACTTTCTCCCTCAAGTTGTTCCGTCGGGCCAGACTGCTGCGCTTCCGGACAAGAGAATTATAGCGTCATTGGACTCTGAATTTTTTGAGCGGTTCAGGGACATCGCTCCCGAGTTTCCGTCGCAGTCCAATAATGTTGCAAGAACATTTGAATTATTGAACGACGCTATATTTAAACTTGCTTCCAGGACGGGGAAAGCAGGTTTCTTGTCCGCTAATACTCTTAACCTGCCTTTCATTAATGCAAGGAATAAATTCGATACGGCAGGACAGGGTATACCGAGAGTTCCTCTGCGTATGGACGACGAGGCGGAAGACTTAGAGCTATCATTACCGTCGTCAGCTTCTATTCCAACCGCGGTGTTGGAAACAGCTATTGCGTCTAACAGAGCCAATTTAGATGCCTTATCTTACGCAGATCACCTTACTAAGGCGTTATCACTGCGCCTTCAAGGGGAAGAGTTTCAGGATATACAATCCTCTTTAAGACTTCTTTCAAGGGCAGTAGCTTATTCCACGTGTAACTCCGCCCTTTCAGTGGCAAATCTGGAGTTGGTTAGACGTGACGCAGCCCTAGCTACATCCACACTAGTGGATTCTAAGGTGAAGAACTCTCTTAGAGTCGCTTCGGTCTCAGGAGAACTTCTCTTTGACGGCAAGCTTTCCGCTATTTATGATAAAATTAAAAAGAAAGCTAATGATTCTCTGTTGTTCAGATCGGCTCCTAAAAAGTCGGATACAGCAGACACGAATAAGACAGGCACTTCTGGGTCTAATGCACCCAAGAGAGGTTCCTATAGAGGTTCCGGTGCGTCCTCTTGGTCTTATTCGAGAGACCGTCAGGATAGCAACTCTCGTTCGGGACGTCCTTCAGGCCGGGACAATCGGTCGGACGCCCCGAGGTCGACGAGGTGAGGTGCGGGTCATGGAAGACGTGGTTTCTCCTACCGCAGGCCTCGCAGGTCCAGGAGGTGATGGCTTAAACCTCTATCGCGTTCCGGTTGGCGGAAGGTTGTCGAGTTTTTCACAAGAGTGGGCGTCGATTACGGACGACCCTTGGGTGAGAGGAGTGACTTCGGAAGGTCTAAAGATATCCTTCAAACGAAAGCCTCCATTAACTCGAAGTCCAAAGTGGACTCATCTTCCGTCAAATCCACAGAAAAGAGACGCTCTGTTATCAGAGGTGCAGTCTCTTTTAATGAAGAACGCGGTAGAGGTCGTAGAAAACCAGGAATCTCTGGGATTCTACAGCCATCTGTTTCTGGTTCCGAAACCAGACGGCTCGTTCCGTCCAGTCATAGATTTGAGCTGGATAAACAAGCTGATCGTCGCTCCGAAGTTTTATATGGAGACGATTCGATCGGTCAGAGCGAGTATTCGGGTGAACGATTATGCAACGAGCATAGATCTCAAGATGCGTACTTTCACGTCATGGTACATCCGACATTCCGAAAGTATCTACGCTTCGCAGTCCTAGGAGTGGTGTATCAGTTCCGGGCCATGTGCTTCGGATTGAATCTAGCACCCTGGGCTTTCACTCGGGTAATGAACTCGGTAATGATCTACTTCCAAGCTCATTCGTCTGCGGTAACGTCGGCCTACCTGGACGACATTCTTCAGAGGTACGGCAACGAGTTAACGCTTCAGAACGATGTTCAGAATCTTCTTCTATTGCTCCGACGTCTCGGTTTTATAGTAAACGAGGAGAAGTCGGATCTGGTGCCGTCCAAGTCATTCACTCATCTGGGAATGAGCTTCGAGACGCACAACAATCTCGTTCGTCTGCCGTTAACCAGAGCGAAATTAGTCAGTTGTTACGCTCGCTATTGTCTGCACGCAGACAAAGTCACGGCGAGAGAATTTATGAGACTGATAGGTCTGTGCGGAGCCGCCGCGGATCTCATTCCGATGGGGCGGCTACGCACACGTCCTCTTCAAATTTTCCTGACTCAGAATTGGAGTGTGAAAATTCATTCGCTCGATGTAGACGTTCTCTTGTCAGATCAAGTGAAACAAGAGATTCAGACTTGGGCAAACATTCAGTGGTTAACTCAAGGAGTTCCGCTGCAGTTGCCGGATCCGAGTTTTACAGTTATGACGGATGCCAGTCAAACAGGTTGGGGTGCATCATTAATCCCAACGGATTCGAGATGCCAGGGTCTTTGGGATCCGCAATTCCTGTGCAAGCACATAAACATCAAGGAAATGATGTCAATTTGGCTTGCGTTACGTCACTGGATGGACATTATTCACGATGCTCATGTCCAAATCCTATCCGACAATACGACAGTAGTGGCGTATATACGGAATCAGGGAGGCACTCATTCAGTTCCGTTGTTCAATCTAACGGAAAGAATCCTTCTGTTTGCGTTAGAACATCACGTTCTTCTTTCGGTCCGTCACATACCGGGTCGTCTGAATGTGCTAGCAGACTCCCTTTCACGAAAGGGTCGCTTGTTGCCGTCGGAGTGGACTCTCAACAAACAAGTATTCAATCAGATTTGCTACCAATGGGAACGGCCAATGATAGACTTATTTGCGACACATCTCAACAATCAGTTGCAGATGTATGTGTCTCCGTGTCCGGATCCAAGAGCATTTGCAGTAGACGCTCTGTCGATCCCTTGGGACGGAATGATAGGATATGCGTATCCTCCAGCGCCGTTAATTCAACAAGTATTGCTAAAGATAAAACAATCTCAGTGCAAGATTCTGTTGGTAGCATCTCTGTCGCCACAGAGACCATGGATAAATCTACTCAGGTGTCTGTTGTGGGACCTACCGCGGAAGCTTCCTCCACGAGAGGATCTTCTTTCGCAGGGGAAATCGCGCCAACTCCATCACAACCCGCAAGGTCTCAACCTTCACGTTTTTCCGTTGTGCGGTCCTTCTTGCATGGCAAGCACTTTACAGGACGAGCAGTGGACGCGATTTCTAACTGTAGGAGGACCTCCTCTTCGCTAAACTATGCGGCTAAGTGGAAGGTTTTTCGTCGTTGGTGTAGGGATCATTCTGTAGATATATTTGATCCCTCTATACCAGACATTGCAAACTTTCTAGTATACTTGTTTGACGAAATCAAACTGCAGCCTGTTACTATAAAGGGTTATAGATCTATGTTATCTGATACCTATGCACATCATGATAGTTTACAAATTGGATCTAATGTCTCTTTATCGAAGTTGGTTAGAAACTTTTCGATAAATAGACCCAGAACTCTTAGATTAATTCCTAAGTGGAATTTAGCTTGGGTTCTCCTTAAATTGAAGGAAAAGCCATTTGAACCTCTTGGGACAGTAGATTTCAAATTCTTATCTTATAAGACAGCTTTTCTCTTAGCTTTCTCTTCTGCCAGAAGAGTCAGTGAGCTTCATGCACTATCGGTGGATGATTCTCATTATCGTAGTGTTGGGAACACTATCACCTTCACTACTAATGTGGGTTTTTTACCTAAGAATCAGGCTCCTAATAAATATCCGGAACCTATTGTTATTAAGGCTCTTCCGTCTTCAGACGGGCGTAGGCCTTTACTCTGTCCTGTTAGAGCACTACGTATCTATAAACAGAGATCTCAGTTTATCAGAAAGGGACGAAAACGTTTCTTTCTGTCTTTGATGCCTAATAGAAAGGACATTTCAGTCCATTCTATTGCTAGATGGATTCAGTTAACTATCCGTACTGCTTATGAAGATTTATCTTCTTCTCAGCAGTCTGTGCTTAAGATTTCTGCTCATGAAGTAAGAGCTTTTTCATCTTCCTGGGCTTTTGCTAATAGTGTTGCTATTACAGATTTAATGAAGGCTGCTTATTGGTCTCAGCCATCCACATTTACGAATTTTTATCTCAGAAATATTGAGTCCATTTCTGGAGACCTGCATTGTTTAGGTCCGTTATCTGTTGCTCAGAATGTCGTCCACTAAACAGTTGCAACTATAGTTATGCAGGCTTTCTGTTCCGGCAGTGACTCCGTCCGGCTGCCCTCTTCGCTCTGGGCTATTTGACCCAGGGCAAGGGGAAGGGGGGGGGGGGGGTGGGTGTTCCCTTAGGTCACCTGCTTTATAGTGAAAAGCAAGGGAATGCCTCCTCCAAGTCAGTATTTCTGAGTCGCTTCCGGGATGGTTTTAAAGTGTAATATTAATGTTTAAATTCATTCATGTCTTATTTTTAAAGTGTAGCTCGGGGTGAAGCATTTGTATATGTCAAGTGTCAAACGGGCTTTAATATACAATACTCGGACACTTTTAAATGATTATAAAGAGTCTCAATTCTCTGGACTACTTTATTTATTGGCTTGCTTTAAAAATAATTAGTATAAGGGTTATACTGGATGTTAATAGAGAACATGAATGTTATTGTGCTCAATTATTAAGGGTAGTGTATCTTTCTAATTTAATATTAAATAAGAAAGATACATGTAAAGCCTAATACTCCTTTTCTCCTTAAGGGGTTACCTCTTTACTATATAGTTGAGCTTATTGGATTTTCCTCTATGTCCTAGGCCCTCCAGCCTGTTTACTATTCAGCTAAGTCTGGGTCATTGGTACAGTATAAAAATGTTGAAAAATTTATAGTAATTTATATATTTTTTATACTTACCAATGACCCAGACGGGGATGGCCCTCCCTGGAGTTGGGAACTCTTGCCTCCCCGCTGAGTACATAGCGCTGACCAGGCACTGCCAATAAGAATGATAATTGGCGCCAATTTCGGGACGACTGCGTCACTGCGCATGCGCAGTAGAGGCGTACTATGGAGGTCCTTTAGGACATGATTTCTTTTTGTTTTGGATGCAAATTTTGGGGATTGGGGGGCAAAATTTGTGTTTGGCCCTGGTTTTGTTGGAGTTAGCACCAGCTAAGTCTGGGTCATTGGTAAGTATAAAAAATATATAAATTACTATAAATTTTTTAACTTTTTGCAAGTTATGTCTCATTGTTTTATAGTGCCATTTGGTAGTAGACGATGATTAATCGACTAGTAGGTTATGCAATGTCAGATGCTAAACTAAGCAATAAATTCTACAAAACTGTGGTTTTAACTGAATTCATTAGCTGGAGTGGCTTCCAAATTATGATACAATTAATGGGTCTAACTGCACGACATTATGGAAGCCGATGTCTCCATGTCCTTATGACCAAACCACTGGTGCCGCATAAAATAAATTGGTCTAATAATAAATCTTGGGTGTTCCAATATTCGGTTCTGTCAAATATTTTTAAGCAAAATTGAACTTTTACCCCCAAGTTCCCTTGTATACTGTGGTGTAATAAATAAGAAATTTCTGCACTTTGATAGCAGAAAACAGGTCACTGAAGAAGTATACCGTACTCCGATGATGTGATTGCTCCATGACCTGCATAACTTAATCAACCCCCAATGAAAAGCTAGACAAACTATAAACAATAGCCTCCTTGAATATTAAATACATCACGTGATCAAACAGTGCGATATTTTTGGTCAGTATGTGCACTACATAATGTGAGTTGTAAAACTTTATTCAGTAGTAAATATTATGTGACGTTTTTGTTTTCTGACCAATCTTATTACAGCAACATTTACCCAAAACAAGAACGTGTTGAAAAAGTATGAATATCTGTAGAGAGCTTTTGTTTCCAATGTAGAATTGCGATAGCGCACCTCAAATCGAAAGCTCTAAATTAATTTTGATAAAATTGAATTAAATTTCTTACAGTTAAACAAAGTGGAAACTTCAAGGCTTTAGAGAATACACTCAGGCAACTAATCGACAAGTGATTCACTAATTGGTTAATAGATTTGTTTAGTACTATTAGTTCTAAACAAATCTATTAACTGATTAGTGAATCACTTTACTGTACTAATCGCATCGGCGTGGACTAGTCAAAAAATCGTTTCAACACTACTGCTTTAGCAGCGCATTGCGATGCGGGCCTCATGTTTGTTTACATTCTTAACTGTTAGGCCAGTTAAGATAAATGTGACCACGACTAATCAGTTAGCCACAGTTTTTATTGATGGTTCACCGGTTATAAAAATCCCTTAACATTTCAACCCAAGTTAAACTGATCTTTTATATTTTTTTTTATAAGATTCATATATCTTCTGTTCCTTTCTTTATTTGCAGACTGTCAAATCTGAAGGTGCCATGGCTTTGTACAAAGGTTTTATACCCACATGGGTCAGACTTGGTCCTTGGAATATTATTGTATCCTGCCACTGATAACAAATCTTTTGCATTGTATAAAAAGGCTTTGACAATGGTAATTTGTCATTGCTACAGGAGTGCACACCTTCATCGAAGAAATCGTGTATCATTTGTATAAAGTTTGTCTTGATAGATTTACAAAACCTTATAAATACAATTACTAATATATTGGCTCGTTTTGTTTCATAAAATAGGACCAAGCTAAACACCCAAATCGTGAAAATGAATTAAACCTTTTACATCAAAAATTAATAATAAGCGACATATAATTTATTTCAATTCTTATAATGTAATTTTGAGTAGTTGCTCATACTTTTATGTATTCTGGGGGTGTTTGACGTCTGTCATTATATAATACAATTTCAAATGATGACATACAAGTCTGGTAACAAGCAGACTATCATCTGCAGAATGAGATCCCCAGTGGGTAAATTTGGTGATGCAGCTCTGCATAGCAGGGTAGTATTACTGAATTTACCCTCTGTGAACCTCAGTCTGAATCAAGCTCTCTGGCCTGAACTGAAAGAGGTACCCAGAGGATAAATTGGGTGGGGGGGGGGGGGGGGGGAATGGTCCGACCCCACTGTATGGGATCGCATCAGCAAATTCACCCTCTGGGGACCTCTCTGCAAATGACTGATTGCTTATTTCCAGGCTTGATGACATATTATGGACTCTGAATTGGTCATAACAGACTTAGAAAACAACAGTTTCATGGTTTTAAACACTGGCAAATACAAGCAGTTTTGAATATGCACGAATAAAATTTGCTGATGCTATCCTTTACCGTGGGATAGAATCCCCCAATTTTCCTCTGGGTACCTCTTTATGCTCCCCGTAAAAATTTCAGAGGAGCATATAGTCGCTGCACTGTCCGTCTGTCTGTCTGTCTGACCGACAGTCTGAAACAAATGGTTTCCAGATGATAACTTTAGTTTGATTGAACAAAATAAATATGCATAGGTTTATAACCATAAAATACAAGTTGGGATTGATAGTGGGCTTTGTCCGATATTTTTTGACATAGTTATGGCCCTTTTACAATCTAGAAAACATGTTGATATTGGTTTCTGGACGACAACTTTAGTTTGAGTGAACGGAATGAAACAAAATTTTATACATAGGTTCATAACCACATAATACAGGTTGGAATTGATAGTGTGCTTGTTTATTATATTAAGGTAGATTTTGAATATTATTTCTAACATTGACACAACATATGTCATGATTTTCCATTGAAGCAGTGTTATTTTCATGTTCTTAAGCTAGTGTGGTCACACCCATCTTTAGTGTTGTATTCTGTGACCTATTTGAATGTTTAATTTTCCTTAACAGATTTTAGTTCTTTATGACTTTCGAGAAGCTGAAGAAGTTCTACTGATATTCTGCTGACATCTTAAACCATACTGTACCTTACATTAAAGCATCCATCCATTCATCTATACACACAGCATAGAGTATTCATGGAAGAAAGGGAAAATTTAGTTGACCTACAAAAGGCTACAGCCTGACTTCACTTTATTTTAAAATCTTAGACCCAGAATATTGATTGCTGCAACAAAATCTCATTCCAGTGCCTATACTATTTGAAGTGAAGCCAAATCTGCAATTTTCTTCCACAGCATTGTGAAAATTATATATACCCTGGTTGAAACATTCCGTTTGTTTGTGTGTTTGTTCGTTCATTACGGTGTACTTTTAACCCTTTACCTAACATGAAAAGCAGACGACACTTGCAAAAAAAATTCTTGAATAACTAATTTTTTTTCATTTTTTGTCTAAAAAACATAGGTTATGACCCCTCATTGGAACAAGCTTGTCAAGCTCATTCCAAAGAGGGGTCATAACATATGTTTTAAGAGACAAAAAATGAAAATATTTTGAAAATTAATTGGCGATTTTTTAGAATAGCGCTGGCCGGTTTTGGTCGTTACGTTGGGTAAACGCGGTAAAGGGTTAACAATTTGTTATAAGTTACATGGCATGTAGGTGGGGTGATACATTTCCATACAAGGCTATGAGAGTTCATATTAGGTGAGGCAAAACTGAACCTGATATGAACACTCAGAACCTTGTATGGAAATTTATACCATGATTACATATTCTACTATATATGAAAAGCCTATGACATAACTTTTAGCTTTACACACCATCTGTGATAAACATGCCAGCAATGGGATTTCAGTAGTAAAAATTTACACCTACAGTAGAACTACTTCCCCGTTGACCTTTGGTGATGTCCACCTGAATGCAAACTTGTCTAAATTTATCACATGTCACCTCACGATTAGTGAAATGGAAGTGACAATTATTTATTACGTTTTTAAATGGGTTTAAGGTTATTTTAAGGGGAACCGGCTATTGGATTGAGTCCATACACTGCCAGTGACCATGTATGAGCCCATAAACCCCCTCTGCTGGGGGGCCATTTTGTTTCCGAATTAATTTTCCCACCTCATGTTTTCACCTATTTTCGTGCAAATAAAAGACAGTTTCCTGATAAATGTTCAAAATGAAGCGATTCGGATCTTTTTATTTATTTAATTTGTTTGGTAGTGTGATAAATACGTTACAGGACATTACAAGTATGTGTATAGTTGGACACCTATCTCCTGTGTCCCCGTTTGCCGCCATATGGCCCTAGACACAGTGGTGTCAAAGTTAACATTCATCCCATGTTTTTTGATAGATGACATTACGCAACTCTTGACAAGTTTATATATCTTTTTAGGTTAAGAATTAAAAATATGTGCAGAAACCTATACTGTTCTTAATCCACAATGAATAATGCACGCTGAGATTACCCCAGAATTTCTGAATGCCGAATGAATACTTCAGTAGTGCAAGAAGTATAAGATTGGTAGTTACATGCACATAAAAGATACCAGTGATTGTTATTTCGGACTTCGTTGCTGCGATCTTGGATAAGAGACTTATAGCGTCATTGGACTCGGATTTTTCGATCGGTTCGGGGACATTGTCCCTGACTTACCGACGTAGTCCAATATTGTCATTACAACATGTGTTTTATTTTTCGACGCTATACATATATATACAAGTCTGCTACTAAGCATGATAGTTTAGTTTCTTGTCCGCGTTGCTCATTTCTGCCATTTTATCATTTATACAAATAGTTTATTTTGGCAGAGCAGGGCATACCGAGAGTTCATATGCGTCTAGACGGTGTGATTAAAAACTGCATATATTCTTTTTCGCCGTTTATGTCTTTTCCAATTTCAATGTTGGGAACGACATTATGTATAGTAGACTTAACTTAGACGCTTTATTATACGTAATCCGCCTTACTGAGGCGTTATCATTACGTCTTCAAGAAAAGATTTACGGGATATTATTCTCAATGTAATTTCTTTTGAGGGAAGTAGTTTGTTCACGTATAACTCCGCCCTTCAGTGGCTGATTGGAGTTAGTTAGACGTGACGCAGCCCTAGCTACATCCACTCGCGTGGATAGTAAGGTTAAGAACTCTCTCAGAGTCGCTTCGTTCTCGGAGGAGCTTCTCTTCGACGGCAACTTTTTGGCAATCCATGAATTGCTCGATTTACACGTTCTCTTGTCTATCTAGTGTTACAAGAGATTCAGACTGGGGCAAACATTCGGTGGTTGACTCAGAGAGTGCCGCCGCAGTTGCCGGACCCGAGTGTGGCTGTTATGACGGTTGCCAGTCATACAGATTGGGATATTATACTGATCCCTACGGATTCGAAGTGCCTGGGTCTTTGGGTTCCGCAGTCTTTTAGCAATCAGTTTTCTTCCGCGGAATAATGTTTTTTAGGCTTGCTTTATGTCATTGCATGAACATTATTCAGAAACGCATGCCCAAATTCCTGTCCTTTAATTCGACAGTAGTGGCGTATCTCCGGAACCAGGGAGGCACTCTTTCGTTTCCGTTATTCAATTTAATGGAAAGAATCCGTCTGTTGGTTATAGTACACCAAGTTCAGTTTTGGTCCGTCATATTCCGGGTCGTCTGATTGTTTTATCGGACTCCCGTTCTCTTACGGGTCGCTTGTTGCTGTCAGAATGGACTCTCAACAAACAAGTATTCAATCAGATTTGCTATCATGGGAGCGCCCAATGATGATTTATTTATGACACAGCTTGCTAATCAATTGCAGACGTATGTGTTGGCTTGTCCAGATCTCTGAGCTAATATTCTTAACGCTCTATTGATCTATAGGACGGAATGATAGGATACGCGTATCCTCCGGCGCTGTTGTTTTAGCAGGTATTGCTAAGATAAACAACCACAATACATTTCTGTTGATAGCATCTCTATCTTCACAGAGATCATGAGTAATTTTCTCTCTTGTCTACTGTGGGTTTTAACATGAAATCTTCCTCTATGTGAGGATCTTTTTCACTGGGTAAATCGTGTCATCTTTATCACAACCTGCAAGGTTGCAACCTTCATGTATTCCGTTGTGTGGTCCGTATTGCATTGTAAGCACTGTACTGGACGAGCTTTGGACGCGATTTCTTACTATAGGAGATCCTCTTCTTCGCTATTCTATGCGGCTAAAGTGGAGGCTCTTCCGTCGTGGTGTAGGGATCATTATGTTCATATTGTTGATCCCTCCATACTACTCATTGCTATTTTTTAGTATACTTGTTTCACAAGATCTACTGCAGCCTGTTATTATTTAGGTTATAGGTTTATATTACCTCATACCTATGCACTCTACGATAGTTTACAATTGAGTCTTTTGTCTCTTTATCTAAAGTCAGTTAGTAACTTTTTGATAAATAGACTTAGAATCTTTAGATTAAATTCCTATACGGATTTTAACTTCGGTTCTTATTTAGCTAAGTAATCATTTGAGCCTCTGGAAACAGTAGTTTTCAAATTCTGACCTTTTAGACAGTAATTCTGTTCGTTTCTCTTTTACTGTAGAGTCAGTGAGTTTCATGCACTATCGATGGATGATTTTCACTTTCATAGTTTCGGAATCAATACTTCCGTTACTATTTAGGTTGGATTGTTGCATAAGAGTTAGGCTCCTATTATCCGGAACCTATTATTTTAAGGTCCTTCCGTCTTCGTATGGGCATAGGCCTTTACTCTTTCCGGGTACAGTTTATGTATTTATAAACAGATTTCTGTTTATTACTATGGGCGTAAGCTTCTTCTGTCTTTGATGTCTAGTAGAAGGACGTTACGCTCCATTTTATTGTTAATGGATTCTATTAACTATCGGTACTGCTTATAGTATATCATTGACTTAGCAGTTGTGCTTAAGATTTCGGCTCATGAAGTAAGAGTTCTTCTACTTCTTGGGCTTACATTAATAGTGTCGCTATTATAGATTTTTGAAGGCCGCTCATTGCGCTCAGCCATCCACATTCATGAATTTTATCTCAGAAATATCGAGTCCATTTCTGGAGGCCTCTATTGTTAGGTCTATTATCTATTGCTCAGAATGTCATTCACTTAACAGTTGCTACTATAGCTAGGTAGGCTGTCTGTTTCGGCAGTGTCTCCGTTCGGCTGCCCTCTTCGCTCTGGGCTATTTGACCCAGGGCAAGAAAAAGGGGGGGGGGGGGGGGGGGGGAGGGTGTTCCCTTGGGTCACCTGTTTTACTATGAAAACAAGGGGATACCTCCTCCGGAGTTAGTAATTCTGAGCTGTTATTGGGATGGTTGTTTAGTGAGAAGTTTAGGTTTTTAAAATTCATTCAAGTCTTAGTTTTTAAAGTATAGCTTTTGAATATTGCATATGTCAACGGACATGATTGTGCAATCCTCAGACACTTTTAGGAGTATAAGAGTCTCTATTCTCTAGACTTACTTTATTTATTGGCTTACTTTAAAAATTATTAGTATAAGGATTATATTGGATATTAATAGAGTACATGGATGTATGAAGCTCAATTTTAGAAGGTGTTGTATCTTTCTAATTTATCATAAATAAGAAAGATACATGTAAGGCCTATTACTTCTTTTTCCCTACAGGGGATGACTCTATTTTATTTTATTGAGCGTATTCCATTTTGCTCTATGTCCTTGGCCCTCCAGCCTTTTTACTATTCAGCTATGTCTGGGTCATTGGTACAGTATAAAAATGTTAAAAAATTTATAGTAATTTATATATTTTTTATACTTACCAATGACCCAGACGGGGATGGCCCTCCCAGGAGTTGGGAACTCTTGCCTCCCCGCTGAGTACATAGCGCTTACCAGGCACTGGTTATTAGAATGTTTAATGGCGCCAATTTCGGAATGTCCTTGACACTGCGCATGCGCAGTGGGGGCGAAGTGTGGAGGGCCTTTCAGGACATGTTTTCTTTAGTTTTAGATGCAAATTTTGGGGATTGGGGGGCAAAATTTGTGTTTGGCCCTATATTTTAAGAGTTAGCACCAGCTATGTCTGGGTCATTGGTAAGTATAAAAAATATATAAATTACTATAAATTTTTTAACATTTATGAAGGGATTTCATTGTAACTTGTTAGGATGACTCGGTATGATATTTAGATGAGACTGTCCTATTTTGGTCATGATTGGTCAGCCGTGACCGCCGCTTGGTCACAGACCAAGATTCTTTAGCACTGTCTACAGGTCGTTTTTATGAAGGGATTTCGTTGTGACTTGGTAGCATAACTCAGTATGATATCTAGATGAGTCTTTCATATTTTAGTCACAATTGGTCTACTGTGACTCCCAGATCGGCACGTGACCTAGATTCCTTTAGCAAAGTCTACAAGTCATATTTATAAAGGGATTTCATTATAACTTGGTAGGATGACTCGTTTTGGAATGATATTTCTGTAACTTGGTAACCTTTGGTTGACATACGTTAATTGTGAGGGCCACATCAACTCAGGCCTCAAGAATGGCATGTAGGGGACAGAAATTAACATATTCTCAATTATCACAATTCTTGTCTTATTTCATAATCCTTCGTAAACATTATCCTTTTCATCAAACACTGCACACAGTTAAGTTAAGCTACAGTGTCATTGACACTTTCATTCATGGTTATAAAAAGAGTGCATGCAGCAGCCAAAATGACCATGTGGGGATGGCCTGAGAAACAGATTTTTAACTTTTTTAGGCCTAAACTTGGCTTTATGCTTTTGTTGCTATCTCTTGATATAGCCATAGATGCTGACAGTGACCTAACACACAAATGAATAAAACTTCAACTCGGCAGTTTGTGCAGCCTGTTTGTGATCACAGAATGATTGGTACTCTTTCTAGTAAGAATAGCATTTTCATGTATTTGATTATCAATATGGTTTTTCAGATTTTTTAAGCTTATTTTTAATTTGCCCCAAATTTATATTTGTTGAAAAATAATTATCTTTTAACCCTTTACCTTACACTACTAGAAGATTATACTTGAAAGAAAAATTTCTTGAAGAACTAAAAAATTTAATTGTTAACTTGCAAACAGCTTATGACCCCTCATTGGCATGAGCTCATTTTGCATATTCCATTAAGTGGGTCATAGGCTATATTGTGGAGGTGAAAATATTTTTAAAATAATGCAATATGAAGAGGGACGTTTTTGTGAATAATTCTAGTTGGATATGGCTATTGTGTTAAGTGATGGGTTAATGCATGTATACATTTTTTTTAACACTGTGGTTCAAGTTTATTTTGCTCAAATAACTGTAAATCAACCAACCGGTGCTACTAGTATATTTATGTTATGGAAGAAACTAGAATGTGGTAGAATCTGGTAGAATCTGAGATTTAGGTCCCACAAAGTAGATCTTCTGTTTCTCAGGCCATTTTTTGTAAAATTGCAGTGCAAGAAGGCTTTGCATTGCTAAAGAATTGTAAAGCTCTGTTGCACTCAAGGGACAAATTTATCAATTTTATTAACTTGAGTAAATATCAGATCTAAACCATTTAATTTTTATTTTTTCAAGTTTGCATTGGTTATAAAAAGAGAGCATGCCACAGCCAAAATGCACATACAGGAGGGCCTGAGAAACAGATGCTTAACTTTTTTAGGCTTTATGAAGAGACGTTTTTGTGAACAATTATGATTGGATATGGCCATCATGGATTAACTGGTTGAGTGCTAGAAGACACTATCAGGGCTTTCCAAAATTGAGGGTACCAGAGGAAAACCCATTAACTTGCTCATTTTTCATATTCAGTCAAACGCAAAACAATAATTTGTTTATAAAAATTAGTTTTATCACAAATTATTGAAGAGTGCCTATTGACACTCTTCAATAATTTGTAATAAAACAAACTTTTATGAACAAATTCAGACCACCAAAAAATGTAGCCCTCAACCAGTTAATGTCTGTACATATCCTTTCTGAGCTGTAGTTCAAGTTTATTTTGCTCAAATAACGTACAATCAACCAAGCGATGCTACCCGTATATTTATGTTATGGTAGAAACTGGAATCGAATAGAATCGGAGATTTACCAACAGAATAGAATTCTAATTTCTACTGGTAGAAGTTGAGATAAGAATACTGAATTTGCTATTTCCAGTTTTTACCCGTAGAAGTTGCAATTTCAGCTTCTATGGTAGAAATTGAGATTATGCAATTAACCCTCTGAACACAGTTGTTTAAATACTGAAATTCCAATGCAGTTTTCCAACAATGCAGCTGGGAATTTCTTGGTAGCTCAGTAGGTAGAGATGCAGGCAACAAGCTGAGAAGTCCTTGGTTCGAATCCCACCTACGGCAACTGCTTTGTGCCCTTGGGCAAGACTCTCAATCCCAATTGTCTACATGGGGTTACAGTGGCATTGTGTACTAAGGTGTACTGCACGGCGATGGTGCACTTGTCTTCAACCAATGCCAACCCTGCTTGTGTGGAGTTAGTACGTTCGGGAGTCTGATAGTTGCTTGCCATTGCTTGGTGGTTCTCTCCGGGTACTCGATCTTCCACCACCCAGAAAACTGTCAGACATGAGATGACCCTGGCTGTCGAAAGTAAAATAAATAAATAAATAGCTAGGAATATAACCAATTCACTCTGTCAAACAAGATTGAATTGGTTAAATTCCTAGAAGACATTTACAGATTTTAGGAAGAATCTCCAGTTCTACCACATTCCAGTTTCTGCCATGACTTATACTCTCAAACAATCCTGGAAATAAGCAGAATGTCATCTGTAGAATAAGTTCTCCAAAGTGGGAATTTTGTGATGCTACCCTGCACAGCAGGGTAGCATCACTTAATTTACCCCCCTGTGAACCTTAATCTGAATCAAGGTTTCAAGCCTAAATAGAAATAGATATCTAACAGATAAATTGGCCCTCTGTATTGGACAGCAACATCCAATTCCCCCTATGGGGCCTCATACTGCAAATGACAGATTGCTTATTTCCAGGCTTGCTCTCAGAGTATGGTTGATTGATCGTGAATAAATGAATTAAAGAGTGGAATAGTGAAGTACATTAATATGTTGTTATTCAGCCCCTTACACACCGAGGTCAAAATATTAAAATTCTAACCTGCAAATGTTTCCCATAATGCAACAATATTAAGTAATATTAACAATATTAACAATAATAACCCCATTAAGTGGAGCAATGCTTGTTTACTGTTGCAAACAAATTCGGTTTGCTGTTAAAATTGGACCAGGAACTAATGCCGGAGATCGAAGTCCACTAAGCTGGGCATTTGACCGATTGACTATAAAACCTGACTTTTTACCTTAGTTGTGGTCATGATATAACCATAGATGCTGAAAACTGCTTTAAACTCCAATAGAAAGTAGAGAGGGAACATTGAATTCTACAAATTCTGTCTTATTTGACGGTGCTCATTGAAGTCTATCAAACAAGATAGAATCAGTTGGGGGAAAATTTACTCCTTTAAATTTTAATATTTTGTCATCTGTTTGCAGTGGGTTAAAAAGATTATTGAAAATTAGTATATTATTGATTTTGTGGAGAAACTGAAAAATAAAACCTGTTGTCTTTTGTGAAATTTTGTTGTAAATTATATATTTTTATACTGTACCAATGACCCAGACATAGCTGGTGCTAACTCTTAAAATATAGGGCCAAACACAAATTTTGCCCCCCAATCCCCAAAATTTGCATCTAAAACTAAAGAAAACATGTCCTGAGAGGCCCTCCACACTTCGCCCCTACTGCGCATGTGCAGTGTCAAGGACGTTCCGAAATTGGCGCCATTTATCATTCTAAGTTTGGCCCTTCATCAGTTAACATCTGACTGATCTTTGTGCTTTTAAATCTCAGTTTAAATGATGCCAGACACATAAATATTAGTGAAATGGTGATTCTAAGGAGGATAGAAAAGGAGGAGAGGAAAAGAATGTGTGACAGAACATTATCAGGGCTGTAACTTAAAATTTTTTAATGAAATTATGTTAAGTTACCTATTTTCAAGGCAGCAGCCATTTTGTTGTCATTCTGATTATTTAGTTACACTGTTTTTTCAAGTGTTTTTCCTCTCTCCCTGTCCTTTAAGTTCCCCCTTGCTATTCTCCCATGCTTTTGGCATAATTTCTGTAATTATTATTACTAAAAATTTCTTGGGAGTTTAGCTGAATAACAGAATGAATTCTGTTCTTTCCCCATGTTTACGTCTTCACCTGCGGGTGGTTAGGCGTTGTGTTCTGCATCTACCATCTGATGTTCTGCAGTTTCTTCCCTGGAAGTCTCTGTTTTGCATCAGATGGTGTATTTTGATAACTGATTTCGGGCCTGGGTGCCTGGAGTCTTATTTTAGTGTTTTTACACTCATTGTTTACATTTACAACAGCCCTCTGTGTGAGGGGGGGATTTCTAAATAATAATATCTTTATGTTATTTCAATCATAACTAGATACATTATTATTGTTCGTAAGTGTTGAATAAATTGTTTAAAATATTTTTAAAATTTTTGTCCACACTTAGGCTTGGGATCCATTGGGGCTCAACGTTACTTTTCAGAAACTTGGGCTGTTCTGAAAAAATATTTTTTCAAAATATTTTGATTTCAATTATTTTTTCTATATTAATGGATCATATTATTATTATGTATTTTGATTGCCAGGGGTTAGTGCGAGTACCAGGACTTGTTTTCTTTTCACATTGAAAGGATATTGATCAATTGTTTTAAGAGGAAGTCTTCCTCTGACCTTATTATCATTCTATATGTGGTCAGTGTACTCGCATTAACTCCGGTTCTGTATCGTATGATTTCGATGACAATATGGGAAGCGTATGTCACGGTATGTTGTTGGGGATTTGGACACTCCGGTCCTTTCCCCGCAGGGTCACTCTACTTTATCAATTTCTATTTCAGACGATCAAGATTAGGGTGATGTATCTGTGATGTCTTCCAACAGTGTGCCTCCGTCGTCACAATTAATGAAGGGCTAGCGGAAAAGTGCTCTTGTAATACGCCAATTGCCTAAGAGGACCCTAGTAGGTTCGACGGCCTTTGACGTCCGCTAGCTCGCCCGGTGTAGCGTCCATTCACCGAATGGTTCGGCAGCCGGGTTCGTCCGTTGCGGTCTAGAAGGAATTTTCGGGTGATGCGAGCACTATAAAATTAACTTAATGCACACCCAGTGACGGCGGATCGGAGGGAGAACGGAGGAAGCCTTTTAGTCCGGTTCATAGCTCGTTCCGGTCCATCCGGACGGCAAGCGAGAGAGGCCCCTCTCTCGTTCAACAACATCTGGCCCCAGATGTTGTGGTACAAATGTGTTGTTAGCGGAGCATACGTCCGTCGCTCGGGACGCTCCGTTGTATAGGCAGTCCGCTGAGACTGCTAAGGCTTCCTCTTCTCGTCAGCGCACACGACCGCACCTTGGCTGCGTGACCGCCGATATATTACCAGCTTCGCCGATCAAGGATTCTTCGGCGACCAGGTCACACCATCCGGCAGCCAGGGATTCGAGACCGATGGACTCCGGACGTTCGCATAGGAAAAGTATGCGGGAGCCATCTGATGCGGAGCTGCCCTCGGCGAAGCAGCGATAGACTGCGCCTCCGCAGGTCTCGACGCCGGACATTCATGTGCACATAGCACAGCTTATCGCAGCATCCCAGCAGCCGACAGAAACGGTGTCGGATCGAGAATTATCCGACAGCGCTGGGTCGGTAGCCGGGGACTCGAGGCCTGCAGACTCCGGACGTTCGCATAGGAAGTATGCGGGAGTCAACGTACACGGAGCTTCCAGCGGCAATGCATCGTAAGTCCGCTACTGCACAGGCCTCGGGAACGGACGTGCTTTCCTTAATAGCACAGTTTATCGCAGCATCCCAGCATCAACTGAATCTGTCGCATATATTTTATCCGACGATGCTGGGTCGGGACGCTCCGCGGAAGCGGGTACGGACGTCCGAAAGTTTCATCCGGTCAGACGGGATACCGAAAGGGATTCGGTGGATTTCAAGCTTTCCCTTTCGGAACAACATATGCTGCGATGCCGGATAAGAAACTGATAGCGTCGGTGGACTTAGAAATTTTTGGTTCGGTTCAGGGACATCGTCCCTCAGTTCCGACATAGTCCAATAATGTCACACAAACTTTCGAATTATTGAACGACGCTATATATATTATTATTTTATGCTTGCTATCCAAGCATTTCTGGTTTCTTGTTCGAAGAGTTATGGAGATGTCTTTCAAAAGTGTGCCTCTGTCGTCATAGTTAATGAAGAGTTAGCGGCAATAAGTGCTCATGGAATATGTCTATCGCTTACGGAGTGACATTCGCTAGCTCACCCGGTGTAGCGTACATTCATCGAATGGTTCGGCTGCCGGGTTCGTCCGTTGCGGTCTAGGAAGGAGATTTGGGTGATGCGAGCACTTTAATTACTTTAGTACTCACCCAGTGACGGCAGATTGAGGACAGATCGGAGGAAGCCAACAACATAGGGGACCGCATGT
Source organism: Pictodentalium vernedei (assembly GCA_031216915.1). Lineage (NCBI taxonomy): Eukaryota > Metazoa > Mollusca > Scaphopoda > Dentaliida > Dentaliidae > Pictodentalium > Pictodentalium vernedei. The sequence goes on along the minus strand of CM062290.1, from coordinate 78,099,550 downwards.
TGTGGTTCAGATATTTTACATTCGGAGCATATGTCCGTTGCTCGGGACGCTCCGTTATATTGACAGTCCGAGAGACTGTCTTTAATGCTTCCTCATCCTCACAGCAGGGCACACGACCGCACATTGGCTACGTGACCTCGAGTATCCGATCAGTTTCGGCATTCAGTGATTCCACAGCGAATAGGTCGCGTCATCCGGTAGCCAAGGGACATGAGGCCTATACACTCCGTTCGCTCGCATATTGGAAGTATGCACGAGGTAACGATCTCGGAGCTTTCTGCGGCAATGCATCGTAAGACCACTGCTCCTCAGGCCTCAGTGACGGACGTGCTATCCGAGTTAGCACAGTTGTTTCGCAGCATCCCAGCAATTGACGGTTTCTCGGTCGAATCAGGAATTATCCGACGGCGCTGGGTCGGTGCGGTCCGCGGTTGCATCAAGCTACGGACGACCGAACGCTTTATAGGGTCCGACAGGATGGCGAAAGGGATTCGAAAGATTTCGAGTTTTTCCCTTTAGTAGTATCGGAAGATGCCTTTCATATCTTCTGGCATTTCTTCCAGTGATTATTTTTCGGACTTCATTGCTGCGATCTTGGATAAGAGACTTATAGCGTCATTGGACTCGGATTTTTCGATCGGTACAGGGACTTTGTCCCTGACTTACCGACGCAGTCCAATATTGTCATTACAACATGTGTTTTATTTTTCGACGCTATATATTTATATATATATACAAGCCTGCTACTAAGCATGATAGTTTAGTTTCTTGTCCGCGTGGCTCATTTCTGCCATTTTATCTTTTTTACATATAGTTTATTTTGGCAGAGCAGGGCATACCGAGAGTTCATATGCGTCTAGACGGTGTGATTAAAGACTGCATATATTCTTTTTCGCCGTTTATGTCTTTTCCAATTTCAATGTTGGGAACGACATTATGTATAGTAGACTTAACTTAGACGCTTTATTATACGTAATCCGCCTTACTGGGGCGTTATCATTACGTCTTCAAGAAAAGATTTACGGGATATTATTCTCAATGTAATTTCTTTTGAGGGCAGTAGTTTGTTCACGTATAACTCCGCCCTTCAGTGGCTGATTGGAGTTGGTTAGACGTGATGCAGCCCTAGCTACATCCACGCGTGGATAGTAGGTTAAGAACTCTCTCAGAGTCGCTTCGTTCTCGGAGGAGCTTCTCTTCGACGGCAACTTTCCGGCAATCCATGAATTGCTTGATTATACATTCTCTTGTCTATCTAGTGTTACAAGAGATTCAGACTGGGGCAAACATTCGGTGGTTGACTCAGAGAGTGCCGCCGCAGTTGCCGGACCCGAGTGTGGCTGTTATGACGGTTGCCAGTCAAACAGATTGGGATATATACTGATCCCTACGGATTCGAAGTGCCAGGGTCTTTGGGTTCCGCAGTCTTTTAGCTATTAGTTTAACTTCCGCGGAATAATGTTTTTTAGGCTTGCTTTATGTCATTGCATGAACATTATTCAGAAACGCATGCCCAAATTCCTGTCCTTTAATTCGACAGTAGTGGCGTATCTCCGGAACCAGGGAGGCACTCTTTCGTTTCCGTTATTCAATTTAATGGAAAGAATCCGTCTGTTGGTTATAGTACACCAAGTTCAGTTTTGGTCCGTCATATTCTGGGTCGTCTGATTGTTTTATCGCACTCCCGTTCTCTTACGGGTCGCTTGTTGCTGTCAGAATGGACTCTCAACAAACAAGTATTCAATCAGATTTGCTATCTATGGGAGCGCCCAATGATGTTTTATTTATGACACAGCTTGCTAATCAATTGCAGACGTATGTGTTGGCTTGTCCAGATCTCTGAGCTAATACTGTTAACGCTCTATTGATCTATAGGACGGAATGATAGGATACGCGTATCCTCCGGCGCTGTTGTTTTTAGCAGGTATTGCTAAGATAAACAACCACAATACATTTCTGTTGATAGCATCTCTATCTTCACAGAGATCATGAGTAATTTACTCTCTTGTCTACTGTGGATCTTAACGTGAAATCTTCCTCTATGTGAGGATCTTTTTTCACTGGGTAAATCGTGTCATCTTTATCACAACCAGCAAGGTCGCAACCTTCATGTATTCCGTTGTGTGGTCCGTATTGCATTGTAAGCACTGTACTGGACGAGCTTTGGACGCGATTTCTTACTATAGGAGATCCTCTTCTTCGCTATTCTATGCGACTAAAGTGGAGGCTCTTCTGTCGTGGTGTAGGGATCATTATGTTCATATGGTTGATCCCTCCATACTACTCATTGCTATTTTTTAGTATACTTGTTTCACAAGATCTACTGCAGCCTGTGGTTATTTAGGTTATAGGTTTATGTTACCTCATACCTATGCACTCTATGATAGTTTACAATTGAGTCTTTTGTCTCTTTATCTAAGTCAGTTAGTAACTTTTTGATAAATAGACTTAGAATCTTTAGATTAAATTCCTATACGGATTTTAACTTCAGGTTCTTATTTAGCTAAGTAATCATTTGAGCCTCTGGAAACAGTAGTTTTCAAATTCTGACCTTTTAGACAGTAATTCTGTTGGTTTCTCTTTTACTGTAGAGTCAGTGAGTTTCATGCACTATCGATGGATGATTTTCACTTTCATAGTTTCGGAATCAATACTTCCGTTACTATTTAGGTTGGATTGTTGCATAAGAGTTAGGCTCCTATTATCCGGAACCTATTATTTTAAGGTCCTTCCGTCTTCGTATGGGCATAGGCCTTTACTCTTTCCGGGTACAGTTTATGTATTTATAAACAGATATCTGTTTATTACAAGGGCGTAAGCTTCTTCTGTCTTTGATGTCTAGTAGAAGGACGTTACGCTCCATTTTATTGTTAATGGATTCTATTAACTAGCGTACTGCTTATGGTATATCATTGGCTTAGCAGTTGTGCTTAAGATTTCGGCTCATGAAGTAAGAGTTCTTCTACTTCTTGGGCTTACATTAATAGTGTTGCTATTATAGATTTTTGAAGGCTGCTCATTGCGCTCAGCCATCCATTCATGAATTTTATCTCAGAAATATCGAGTCCATTTCTGGAGGCCTCTATTGTTAGGTCTATTATCTACTGCTCAGAATGTCATTCACTTAACAGTTGCTACTATAGCTAGGTAGGCTGTCTGTTTCGGCAGTGTCTCCGTTCGGCTGCCCTCTTCGCTCTGGGCTATTTGACCCAGGGCAAGAAAAAGGGGGGGGGAGGGTGTTCCCTTGGGTCACCTGTTTTTACTATGAAAACAAGGGGATACCTCCTCCGGAGTTAGTAATTCTGAGCTGTTATTGGGATGGTTGTTTAGTGAGAAGTTTAAGTTTATAAAATTCATTCAAGTCTTAGTTTTTAAAGTATAGCTTTTGAATATTGCATATGTCAACGGACATGATTATGCAATTCTCACACACTTTTAGGAGTATAAGAGTCTCTATTCTCTAGACTTACTTTATTATTGGCTTACTTTAAAAATTATTAGTATAAGGATTATTGGATATTAATAGAGTACATGGATGTATGAAGCTCAATTTTTGGAAGGTGTTGTATCTTTCTAATTTATCATAAATAAGAAAGATACATGTAAGGCCTATTACTTCTTTTCCCTACAGGGGATGACTCTATTTTATTTTATTGAGCGTATTCCATTTTGCTCTATGTCCTTGGCCCTCCAGCCTTTTTACTATTCAGCTATGTCTGGGTCATTGGTACAGTATAAAAATGTTAAAAAATTTATAGTAATTTATATATTTTTTATACTTACCAATGACCCAGACGGGGATGGCCCTCCCAGGAGTTGGGAACTCTTGCCTCCCCGCTGAGTACATAGCGCTTACCAGGCACTGGTTATTAGAATGATAAATGGCGCCAATTTCGGAACGTCCTTGACACTGCGCATGCGCAGTAGGGGCGAAGTGTGGAGGGCCTCTCAGGACATGTTTTCTTTAGTTTTAGATGCAAATTTTGGGGATTGGGGGGCAAAATTTGTGTTTGGCCCTATATTTTAAGAGTTAGCACCAGCTATGTCTGGGTCATTGGTAAGTATAAAAAATATATAAATTACTATAAATTTTTTAACTTTTCTTTCCTGGTGCCAGATGTGAGAATTTATTTTAGTTTGTGTTAAAAAATATTACAAAGTCTTCTTAAATGGAGGACTACTTGAGCATCCATGTAAAAGAATATTTCATTATCAGTCTGTATATACATGAGTTTTTAACAGTACATTCTTGTGAAGGGAAAATCAACTTAACTGGTGCTCAGTCTTTCTATGTTGATTGTTCCTTACACTCTGGACAATATTAATCAGATATTCAAATTTACAGAAAAAAATACTCTGCAAGAGGGAACATTTTGTGATTTTCGATGAGAATATCAATTTGATCAGCTCAAACTATCATTGCTCATTCTTTTCAGTTTGGCTTCAAGCATTTGAAATGCTGACTTGTGATGTGCTGTTGAAGAGGATCTGAACACACTATGGTGCCTGTACCCTCGTTGGAACCCTGGGAAGTGGAGCAGTGCTTGATTACAGTAGTAAACAAATTCTGTTTCACTTGTTTAACCCTCAGAGTCATAGTTCCACTTTCAATCACTTTTTTATGCAACAAAACAAGTGCCCCAACATGCAGTCTTCAGGTAACCTTTCCAATTGCATTCAAAGTGTCTTGATAGTTGTTTCTGGCCAGTCTTGGCAGCCTAAGTAGGCAGCCAAGACTTGCCTACAAACAATTACAAAGCTAAAGAATATTGACTCAGAAAGTTGAGCAAAAATGTATAAAAATATCCAGGTCCTTAATGGTCCTTAATGATTAACAGGACCTGGTTTAGATTGCCTGAGATGTTAGTCTCTTAAAGTGGGTACCGCAATTGTAGATAGTTGGCTAAACTTAACTTTTTACTAGTGCTGCATTCACAATATAACCATACATGCTTAAAATGATCTTAAACACCAATCAACATAAACTCTTTCTGCAATGATTTTATCACAGAATAGCATTCAGTCTTCAAAGGCAAAGCATACTCTGACAGGAAAGGCATCTCATCTCATGTTTTCTTCACACATTTTGTTCCCACCACTAGGGTACTGAGATAAATATAAAGTCGTGTGGGACATCTGGGAGAGATATGCCTGTCTCACCCCACCCTCGTGACAGCTATCTCACCCCACCCACATGACCAACCTATTTGCATATTTAATTGGCACCGGCAGTAGGTAGAGGTGCAGGCTGCAAGCCGAGAGGTCCTCGGTTCGAATCCCACCTGCGGCAACCGCGTTGTGTCCTTGGGCAAGACACTTAATCCCCATTGCCCATGTGGGGGCACGATGACGCCGTGTACTGAGGCGTACTGCACGTCGATGGTACGCATGTCTTCAACCAATCTAACCCTGCCTGTGCTGCAGTGCGGAGTTATGATGATGGGGAGCTGGCAGCTGCTCGTCGTTGCTCGGTGGTTCTCTCCGGGTACTCCGGCTTCCTCCACCTGTAACACTGTCATGGTCATGATTAGCCATTGTGCATAAATATGTGACCTTAAACATCAATAAATAAATAAATAAATTGGCACAGGAACTATTTAATCATCGCAAATCACTTCTACACAGGTAAAACAAACAAAATGGAAGGCTGTTTTGCTTCCGTAAATACGACTGACTGTATAGACGAAAATTGAAACCAGAACACTCTGAGAAAAACTACAGCACACATCTCAAATTGCTCTATCAGTTTATCGGAGAGAAATATACATCTGATATCATTGCGCCCTGTCAACCTTAAGTACAAGTCTGGAAATGACAGGTGCAGTCTTGTCTATTTCAGTTGAGGTCGCTTCAGTGCATTAACGCTTAACATGCGATGCTAGTCTGCGTGTTTTGAAGTATGTAACTTTGGTATATACCACACTTCTCGACAAGCTTTCTGAATATGTTATTGGTTTTCTCCTAGATTGAATGCACCAAGAAATATTTTTTCCTAGAAAATATGGTATTTTCTTATTACATGTAATGGTGTTGAACCCCTGAGATGGTGGGAGAAAAAATCATCCTCGATGGGTACCTGGGTGGGATGGGTAAATCACACCTTTGGGGCAAGATATTTGAGCCATACACTCGGCAAGCCTGCTGTGTGGCTCAAATATGTTGCCCCTCTGGTGAGATTTCCCCATCCCACCCTGATACCAAGGATAATAATAGTCTCTCCCCGTGGAATCCTCTGGAAGTGGAGTGGTGATTGTCACTGATATAAATAAGTTCTTATTAACTGGTACAATAAGAGCAATGTCTGAGGTGTGAATACTGTAAAGTGAGTTATAATAAGCCTTTTTCGAAACTGCCATCTTGACTTTTAATCTATGCAAGGTCACAGGTTGCGAGGTGTAAACATTTCAAAAAAACACGTCAGCAATTGGAGAAGAGAGCGGGTGAGGTGCTTCGGATCCTATTTCGTTCATTAGTGCGAATTCAAAAAACATTTAGCCAAGGATATCGTTTAAGACAATGGAAATATTGTATGAGAACTTTCATTATTTCAAATTCAGTTCCTATCGACTCTATTGTTGTTTGAATGCACACCGTGTCATTTCTCTGTGACCGTGGACACTGTTTCGACAACTTTTGGGGATTCCCCAAGCTGAGAAACTCCGGGTGATGAGTGTTTCCTTGCTGCCCTCAAAACAAATACTCGCCTCTGTAATAAGTCTTTCAACCTGCGGTATCCCATATCCGTACCAGCTATGAGTATCCCAGGATCCCATGAGGCCACCATGGTTGAACCCCTGTTGTATACTGATAACACATGTTAACTCTTTACCCAACCCAGCTTTTGAATTTTTAAAGCATAAACTTAGATTCGAATTTTATCTTGTATTATTTAACTCTTTTGATGCTGCTGGCGGATATTCCTGCCCAGCACAGGGTTTCCTATTTCATTATTATAAGTATAATTAGGGCATATTTAAACATATTTTCCCTGTAAATTGAATGGATTTTTTCACCAATGAGTTCTGTTGTATTTAGATTAATTTTTTCATCAGGGGGCGCGGTGGCGTTTCGGTAACCGGTTCTCATCAGATCACCGAAGTTGAGCAATGTCAAGCCTGGTTGGGTGGCCGCCTGAGCGATCGATCCGGACTCCCGCGTTGTGTCCTTGGGCAAGGCACTTAACCCCGATTGTCCACGTGGGGGCACGATGACGCCGTGTACTAAGGCGTACTGCACGTCAATGGTGTGCATGTCTTCAACCAATCTAACCCTGCCTGTGCTGCAGTGCAGAGTTACGATGTTGGGGAGCTGGCAGCTGCTCGTCGTTGCTCGGTGGTTCTCTCCGGGTACTCCAGCTTCCTCCACCCGAAAAACTGCCACGGTCATGTTTAGCCATTGTGCATAAGTATGTGACCTTAAACACCAATAAATAAAAAAAAAAATTTCATCAACTCTAGTCATGGCTGCTTTAAAGCAGCCATGACTAGATTTGATGAAAAAATATCTTGAAAATACTCAGCGGGTTAAGAGTTAATCAATGCACTATTGGGTTGCGATAAAAAATCATGGCATGCTTGAACCACGATACATTGCTCATGATTCAATACATATCATTATTCAGGCAAAACAAATTCTTGCATTTTGAACGTTTTTGCGGTGAAACTTGTTATTTACATACCAACTTTGACAGTGATAATTATGTGATTAATAGTATTATTCTGTTAGATATAAAGGATTAAATGGTTAGAACATATTTTTTATGGTAAAAAAGCAACGGAAAATTTGGTCATAAAATCATATAACAAATTGAGAAGTTGGGTGTGTGGTGGCTCAGAAGTTGCTGTGTTGGACTTCAAACCAAAAGGACCCTGGTTTGATCCCCACCGGGGGGAACTGCATTCTGTCCTTGGGCATGACAAGTAATCGCGATTGCTCACGTGCGGGCATGGTGGTGCTGTGTACTAAGGCATACTGCACATCGAGGGTGCACTTGTCTTCAAGCTGTGCTCACCCTGCTTGTGCAAAGTTAGTATGTTGGGGAGTCTGACAGTTGCTTGCCAATGCCTGGTGGTTCTCTCTGGGTACTCCAGCTTTTTCCCATAAAACTGACACAAGGTGACCATGGCTGTCGAAAGTGTCATTAAACCCCAATAAAAATAAAATATATACATGGTCAGGATCAAAGTTTTATTTGTTTGAGGCTTAAAGCTGATGTGAATAAAGCCGAGTCAGGTCCATACAATCATGTATCAACAGAAAGGAATTAAATATCATAAACTGTTTTGTAATATAATTGCATGTATGACAACCCACATGCTTTTTAGCTCACCTAACTGCAAGTCAGTGGGAGCTATTGCCATCACTTGGCGTCTGTTGTCCGTGGTCTGTTAACATTGAAACTTGTCTTCTGAAAAAACCTCTGGGCCAAATTCAAACATATATTGCACAGACCATCTTTGGAGAACACCCTTTCAATTTTGTTCAGATGAAGCAGCTGCCATCTTTGGCCTGTGGTTAATGCCCAAAAAGCCTAAAAATCTTTAAAAACATTCTACCCATGAACCGCCAGAGAAAATGCCTTGATATTTGGTATGGAACATTCTTTGGTGTTGAAGATTTAAAGTTTGTTAAAGAGAAGCTTGTAGGTCAGTATTTGGGCTCTCTGTGGGAGCATACCCATTTTAGGCTCCTCCCCAAATTTGTATTTGAAGAACTGATGGGCTGCTTTGAATCAAATTTAGCAGATAGTATAATTGGGTCATAAGTACTTGATGGATGCCTGAAGAAATATTTTCACAGCCCTGTAGGAACCCCAGGAGCTAAAAATAGAAAACAGTTCATGCCCATATTTCCCAAACTATACAGAACAGAGAACTCTTATTTGGTTTGCAACATCCTCAGGACCAGTAGAATGGAATGGTAAACCAAAATTGCCATCGAGTTTGTGTTGGGGTGTTCTTTAGGGCGGTGGGGAACATTGAAAAAATGCTGAGACAGCATATTTGCAAAAATTAAAAAAGATATCTTCTCCATAACATGGTGGGGGGGGGGGGGGGGGGGGGATACAAATATGTTCAAATTGAGCCCCTCTGTTCATATTTTAATTTTTTTATATCATATCATCAAGATTTTATATCATAATCTTAACTTGGGGCAAAATGGAGAATAAGCTTTAAAAATCTTCTTCTTAAGAACCACTACTCAGAATCTTTTAAAATTTGGTGTACCTCATTGTTACGAGGGTCAGTTTCAAGTTTGTTCAAATCAAGCCCCTCAGTTCATATTTGGGCTTCTTATGGGGGCCCAAATTTTAACTTAGTGCAATATGGGGAATAATCTTTAAAAATCTTCAGATCCACCAGTCAGATTCTTTTAAGATTTGGTATACAACAGCTCGGGGGAGGGGGGGGGGAGCTAGATTCAAGTTTGTTCAAATCAAGTCCCTTAGTTAATAATTTAGCTTCCTATGGGAGCCCAAATTTTGCAGTATGAGGAAAAAATCAAGTCCTTGGCTTAATATGTGGGCTGTCTATAGGAGTCCAAAGTTCATCTTCATGCATTATTATTATTTCAATAACTACATGGACCAGAATATTGTTTTGGGGTATACAGTTTACTTAGGTCCAGTGGAATCAGTTGGACCACAAAAATTGCTATTGGTTTTGTCAAACTTTAATGTGTAATAAATATGGCGGATATACTTGTAAGGACCTGGAACCAATGCCTGGGGTGTTTGTCCTCTAAAGACAATTCTGTTAATTGAAAATAGAATTCTTTTTATATGCCCATTTTGGAAAAAAAAAAGCGATGTGTTATGTGTTCTGTCTGTCTGTCCATACGTATGTCTGTCTGTCTGTAAACTTTTCATTTCATGATGATAACTTCAGTTTGGATTTATAGATTAGGACCAAACTTGGTTTGTGCCTCCTTTATATCAAAATACAGGTTGAGAGCGAATTGGGGCTTCGCCCGATTTTTTTTGTAAGAGTTATGGGCCTTTTCTACTTAGAAATTGCCTACTAGGTGTATTATGAAACTCCAGGCTTAGCTCTTGTTCATTTTTACAAGGCACTAAAAAAAAACTTACCACAATCCGTTCCAATGAGGGGTCATAAGCTGAATTAGAATGCCTTTTTGAAAATAGTACTGATATAAATGAGATTTACACTAAGGTTGAACAGTGCACAGGGTTAGTTTCTTGGTTAATATTGAAATTTTTATAAGTAGTTAGTGTGACTAACCCTGTGCATGGCTCAAGTTCCGAATGATACAATATTTCCACTATTCCAACTACATCATCAAGGCATGCCTTCATCGAAGGCATGCTTTGATGATGTTGTTGGAACATTAGTCAGTTGTAATTATAGTTATGAAACTTAAGATTTCTTGGAAATTTATTCATGGGTTTCTGCTCGAATCAGACCTCCACTTGTATGTGTGTGTGACATGAATCCAAGTATCAAACCTGGTCTCAAAAGAAAATACATAATTACTACTTTCCCCGAAACCCCCCGAAAGGTCCACAGTTTGATCTTCTCTAGGGGTAACTGTGTTGTATCTTTGGGCAAGGCTTTTAAACCTGATTGCCCTCTTAGGGATATTGTGGGGCTGAGTACTAAGTCGTGGGTGTGTGGTGGAATTGCGGTAAATGGTTCTCGTCAGATCTCCGAAGTTAAGCAACGTTGAGCCTGGTCAATCCTTGGATGGGTGACCATCCGAGCAATCGATTCAGACTCCCACGTTGTGTCCTTGGGCAAGGCACTTAACCTCGATTGTCCACATGGGGATATGATGACACCCTGTACTAAGGCATGGTGCACATATCTTCAACCAATCTGCCTGTGCAGCAGTGCGGAGTTATGATGTTGGGGAGTTGGCAGCTGCTCATCGTTGCTTAGTGGTTCTCTCCAAGTACTCCAGCTTCCTGCACCCCTAAAACTGTCCCCGACATGATATGACCTTGGCTGTTAAAGTGTTGTTAAGCATTAATAAATAAATAAGTACTAAGGCATACTACATGTTGATGGTGCACTTGCCTTCAACTAATGCTAACCTTGCTTGTACAGAGTTAGTACATTGGGGAGTCTGACAGTTGCTCATCGTTGCATGGTGGTTCTTTCCAGGTACGCCTGCTTCCTCCACCTGTAAAACTGTCCCACACAGGATGACCCTGGTTGTCAAAAGTGTCATCAAACCCCAATAAATAAATATATAACAAGCTCTGTTAACCCTTTACCCATCGAATCGGCCACATCCGTCCGCGTAATATGCAAATTCAGCAGCTGAAAAAATACTATTTTTCAAAAAATTCCAACTAAACCATATCGTGACCCTTCGTTGGAATGATCTAGACGAGCTCGTTCCAGTGAGGGGTGGCATGATATGGTTTTGTTGAAAGTTTCTGAAAAAATTAAAAAAATATTTAAAATAATAAATTTTGATATCGTCTGCATTGAGTAAGGGGTTAAAATAGGACCCGTTAGCCAATGGCTGGTGTGGATGTCCTCTAAAATGGGCAACATGGGTATAAACAGTTGGACTTGAATTTTTATCGATGTTGTGGTCACGAAGAGCCTTTGTACAGAAATATGTGACTTTAAAGACCTGTAAATAAATATATAGTATATATTTATTTACGGGTCTTTAAAGTCACATATTTCTGAACAAAGGCTAATCATATTATTACTAGTGAGAGAAAATCAGTATCATAGACTCCACGCAAAAATACCACAGTTGGAGAAATTGTGGGGGGAGGGGAGGGGGGGGGGGGGGGGGGATGTCAGACTGCCTCAGTACTAAATTGTATTGGAAAAGCCAATTTTTGAAACCGGTGTATTCTTTAGTATATTATATTATAATTAGATGTTCTTACTTTACAATTTTTTGTTGATAATAATTTAATTCTTAATTAGGTTTTAGTTGTGTATATAGAAGATTCTTAAGTGAGCCCCATACTTTTTCATTTTTTCATAATGTAAAAGCAGTGGTCTAGATATCATACAGCAGTTAAGGTATGGCAATCGCAAAATATTTTAGTTTAATTTGTTGATAAAATCGAACAAAAAAGAAGAGAAATTATTAATAAATATTTTGGGGGTAGGAGGAGAGGTGCTCAACATTGTTTCCATCAAGAATCGCCTGGCCTTCTCTGTGTATGTTGGTAGGTTCTTGATTGAAAATTTGTTGAGAAAGGCTACTGCCATTACACTTGTTTAAAATGGTAGGACCCTGACTGTTAAAACTCCAAAAAACAAAGAAATGGATGTTTTAACTCGAAACATGTGTTTTTAGATTGAATTTCAATAATTAACTTGCTTTGAATACCGAAGCGGTAGAAATTTGATATCTGACCGAAATCTGGTGAAAAATGTTTTCGATCTGTCACAAAATTTTGGACATGATCCCACTCCCACAGTCCTACACCACCCACCCTATGAAACACCCCCTCTCCCCCTTCACAATGGCAAAAAGCTATCTATGCCATCATGAGTTCATTAATTTAATTTGAGCCACATTTTACCTCTGCTCTTGGCAAATTAAGTAGCCTTAAAATTTGGTAAGTTCCATGTGGGGACCCCGGGAAGTGAATCAGTGCCTTCCTGTGGTAAACAGGCTCTGTTCTACTGGTAAAATAGGACACGGTCACTGATACCTGTGGAGGAAGTCCTCTAAAATGGGCAGCATAGGTATAAATGATTGGTAGCTGGACTTTACTTTTTATCCATATTGCAGTTACGATTAGCCATTGTGCAGAAATATGACTTTAAAAACCAATGAATAAATAACAATAAATAAAATTTGGTGAGAATCTGTTCATATTGATGTGCTAATACAATATTTTGGTAAACAAGCTCTGTGTCACTGGTAAAATAGGACCCAGTCACTAATGCTTGGGGGTGCGAGTCCTCTGACCTTGACTTTATCTCCATGTTGTGGTCATGATTAGCCATTGTGCAGAAGTATGTGACCTTAAACACCAGTAAATAATAATAAATATTAATAATAATTGATTCTTGCAAACTTTTGTGAATTTTTGGGCTTGGCGCAGCTTATAAGTTGTGTATTAAATGGATCAAAATTTGAGATCCCTTTAGATATCTTATAAGGATTGATCATTTGTTTCTGTCTATTTCTTGAGTTATGAACCCCAAAAAACAAAGGCCAAACGGAGTGTAAATGGGCTACATTTACACTATGTTTGGCCTTTGTATTTGGGGGTTCATAACTCAAGAAATAGACAGAAACAAACCATCATTCCTTATAATTAAACATGAGAGAGGCAATAAATTTAAACACTCTCAACTTTGTGGAGTTAAAATAAAAACCTGAGGTCGCATCATGGTTCCTAGTGATAACTGAATAAAAATGGCATAGTTTTCTGAAATTCTGTTTGAAATAACGATACATTACACTGAAACATGCTCTTGTGACATTAAAACTTTGATTGATCAGTGAATTGCGAAAGTACAAAAGGGACGTCATAGGCTTCAATCTCCTTTTTTACATGACGGGAGGGTACTGTCATTCAAAACAACACTGCGTTAAATATAATTCTGATTTTGACCATTCCTTGAGAAACTGAAAACATAGCTTGTAAATATGGAGTTCGATATAAACCCAGATGAAGTTGGTTGAACTTTGTCTCAGAAAGAGTTCATTCAGACTATTTGGAAATTGGAAATTTTGGCTCGCGAGTTATTTATTTATTGATTTATTTATTGGTGTTTTAAGGTCACATACTTATGCACAATGGCTAATCGTGACCATGACCAACTCTGTTCAAGCTCCACTCAAGCAAGGTCACAGCGGTTGAAGATGTGCACCATCGACGTACAGTACGCCTTAGTACATGGTGCAGTCATGCCCCCATGTAGGCAACCAGGATAAAATGCCTTGCCCAAGGACACAACGTGGGTCATCCCGGATGGGGATCAAACTCTAGCATAGAAGGCCAACAGTCTACCACTGAACCACCGCGGTCCCTTTGCTAGCAAGTTTTATTTTGGATTATTATGACCGGCCATTGTTTACGTTTCATTTGGGTAAAACCATGCATGCAGACAATCACCTATTGCATATAAACAAATTGAACATGGAATAAAAGGCAAGATAAGGATTTCATTGTTTATTAGCTCAACTTTGATGTAAGTCAAATTTGAGGTTATGCCATGGCCTGTTGTCCATCTGTCCGTGAAGAATTCAATACGGCTCGGGCTAGAGGCCGTATTTATGAACCGATCTTTACGAAACTTCTTGAGTACCTTTGTTATCAACGTGGGACGAGAACGAGTGTTTTGGGGTGCGGTCCGAAATTCAAGATGGCCACCAGCAGCCATTTTGTACTTTAATTGTGCAATCAGTTTTTTGTACAGAACCTCTGTATGAAAGTTCTGATTCGAATAAATTTTTATCTGAATGTTTAGTAACATGGAATACATCACATATAATACGGGTTTCTTTCTCGTGCAGAAATTATACAAATTAGATGAACTTTGATTTATTCAGTGCTACTTATACACTGTAAGTGCACATGTCAATACAGCTAGGGCTGGAGGCTGTATTTATGAACCGATCTTCACAAAACTTCTTGGGTACCTTTGTTATCACCTTGGGACGAGAACAAGTGTTTTTGGGTGCGGTGAAATTCAAGATGGCTGCCTGCAGCCATTTTGTACCAAAATTAGGTACTATCAGTTTTTGGTTCAGAACTTGTATATGAAGGTTCTGATTTGAATAAATTTTTGAATGAATGTTTAGTAACATGGAATACATCACATATAATACAGGGTTTTTTCTCGTGCAGAAATTATGCAAATTAGATGAACTTTGATTTATTCAGTGTTACTTATACACACAGACATGTAAACTCTCCCGGAATGCCCGGGAAAATCACAGAATTTCAGTGTAGTTCCCGGCCTCCCAGACAGGAATCAGTTTTGGACCAGAAAACAACAGTCAAATATTTCATCCCCTTTGTAACTTATGAAAAACGTTCGGAGTCAAATCACATGTATTTGAAAATCTGGTAAGAACTCACGAAGCAATAAAATATGGATTTAAGTTAAATTTATTTAAGAAAAGGGTATTTTATGATATATATTTCCACTGTGTTCATGTTTATTTCTGGGGTTTTTCTTCGGAGATTTGTGATCAATGT
Source organism: Pictodentalium vernedei (assembly GCA_031216915.1). Lineage (NCBI taxonomy): Eukaryota > Metazoa > Mollusca > Scaphopoda > Dentaliida > Dentaliidae > Pictodentalium > Pictodentalium vernedei. The sequence goes on along the minus strand of CM062290.1, from coordinate 78,084,393 downwards.
GCGAGTGTCGAAGTGAAAATAGGTGACTTACTTTCAAAAAATTGAAAACTTCACATTTATTTAAATGCAGTTTTTGGAAACTAAAATATATGAAGAGGAATTAAATAATATATATTTATTCATTCCTTCATAGAATAGCTTTAATTCTCATGCCTTTTCCAAAATCAAAACGTAAACAACAACTATTTAGCACAGTTTAAAAGTAGGTTAAAATCGCTTAGAATGCCGAAAAATTATGACTGCATATTTAAACACAATGGACTTATTTTCTAACACTACATTTATTCTGTTATGCTGACTACAGAACTGTTAACTGTTGGCCATCTGTACCCATAAAATTTCGAATGGAATTAAAAAAAATGCTTCAATGATGAAAAGAAAAGTTTTCTGTAGGGCACAAACATCCCACATGCATGAAATTTGATAAAGATACTTTCTGAGTTCTAATGTTCTTGAAGTAACTGAACATTAGGACATCTTTTCCTGTTAACATTTCCAGACTTGGGAAATTATTAGCTAAGTAGACATTGATAAGAGCAAACCACAGGTGGAGGTACTCTGTGGGACAGTGTAGGTGGGTGGTGGTGGGGAGGCGGGGGGCTCATGAAGAAGAGGATCCTGGTGGGGGGGGGGGGGGGGGGGTAAAATCAACAGTTATTTTATGATTTTTTAACATAGCATAAATGCATCAGCATAGTTCTGGATATAACCTGGTGTTAATTGTGGTCCATGAGCTGAAAATTCACAAGTTTTTTCTTTTATTTTGTCCCCTCGCAAACTTTTCCCTGAAATCCATCCCATTTCCCGGAAAATCGCCCTCAGGTTCCCTGAAAAATTATTCTGGAGGTTAACATGTCTGTATACACAGTAAGTGCACATGTCAATACGGCTCGGGCTAGAGTCTGTATTTATGAACCAATCTTCACGAAACTTCTTGGGTACTTTTGTTATCACCTTAGGACAGGAACAAGTGTTTTGGGGTGCCTTTGTTACCACTGTGCTATGAGAACAAATATTTTGGGGTTCAGTCAGACCCACTCTGGGACTCAAAGATTTCTTTTCTAGTTTAGCATCTAACTGTCTCCCACCTTTACAATACTTTACCTACACATTTGTTACAGTCTACGGTCAACATTTATGTACAGACCGTTACAATACTTTATATGTACCTTTGTTATCAGGTCATTACCTAGATGTGTGTCATTGCTGTGTCACATACTATACATGAACATGTCGTACACAAGTTGAGCTACAGTGTCATTGACACTTTCATTAAATTTTATTTTGAAAGTCTTTTTAATATGATGAGATAAATATTAATTACTTTTCGTGTTGAAACAATATGCGCATGCAGGGTCTCTTTTCCATTCACACTGTGCAACGTAATTTTCAAGACAGATATTGGGGTGGTCGTTTAGGGCGGGCCTAAATGCATTTTTTCGGTTCATTGTGTTATGAAAAGAGAAAAAAGATACTTTAGCCAATCATTTTGCCTGAAAATGCATGAACAGAAAAAAAGGTTTAATTATATGATCTTGTACGCAAGGTGTAAACAATGCATATGTATTAAATTCTGGTGAAAGTATCATTATTCTGTTGTGACGTTCTGGACGCACACATTTAATGCTGTTATGTCATTGCTCACGATGATGACATTGAGAAATAAGTGGCAATCATGGGTGTATTATTAACCTCATATGCAAACGTGACCTAATTTGGGTTCAGTGACAGGTTGTGTGGTACCTGTTCTACCTTAACCTTTTTCCCAATGCAGACGATATCCAAATTTATTAATTTAATTACTGTTTTTTTTTAATTTTCTAAAAAAAATTCAACAAAACCATATCATGTGACCCCTCATTGGAACGAGCTCAGTGAGCTCGTTCCAATGAGGGGTCACATGATATGGTTTTGTTGAAATATTTAGAAAAAATTATTTTTTTCAACTGCTCAATTTACACATTACGTGTGCGGGTGCAGGCGATGCATTAGGTAAAGGGTTAAGACAGGATTGACCACATCAAAATTACATTTTCTGAAAAGAAACTGAAAGGAAAGGTATATACTGGGAATGTGAATGCCACTTTGCATGAAGACAACATTAATGCATTGAAGTAATGATAAGACATTGTCTTACATTGATGATAGGTCCCGGCGAATCACGTTTTTTAGCTTGAATCGAATCTCCCCCCCCCCACGGGAAGTGAAGCAGTGCTTCTTTACTGTGGTAAACAAGCTGTTTCACTGGTAAAATAGTACTCAGTCACTAATGCTTGGGGTGCGAGTCTACTAAAATAGGCAACATGGGGTATAAACGATTGACTGACGTTGAGTTTATCTCCATGTTGTGGTCATGATTAGCCATTGAGCAGAAATATGTGATTTTAAACACCAATAAATAAATAAATCGAATCTCAAATCGAATCAGACAAGGTTCGAATCCAAATCCAATCTTAAACCAAATCCTCTTCCCAATTATTATGATACTACAGCCATCATATTTCGTACCGTTGAACTGCAAGTACAATTTTCTTGTTTCTGAAAGATGGAGTAATTTATTCTTATCACACACCTATTAATGTGAAACACGGGATTGGGGAGCACAGTGGCTCAGTTGGTAGAGGTGCAGGCTGCAAGCCGAGAGGTCCTCAGTTCGAATCCCACCTGCGGCAACCGCGTTGTGCCCTTGGGCAAGACACTTCAGCTCCATTGCCAGCGTGGGGGCACGATGACGCCGTGTACTAAGGTGTACTGCACGTCGATTGTGCGCATGTCTTCAACCAATCTTACCCTGCCTGTGCTGCAGTGCGGAGTTATGATGTTGGGGAGCTGGCAGCTGCTCGTCGTTGCTCGGTGGTTCTCTCCGGGTACTCTGGCTTCCTCCACCCGTAAAACTGTCACGGTCATGATTAGCCATTGTGCATAAATATGTGACCATAAACACCAATCAATCAATATCAATAACACGGGATTTCCACTGTTCTGCCTGTACGATAAAAATAAATTTGTATCACACATGTTGTGATACAAAACAAGTTCGATTTCGTTTCCAACATAAATAGAGTAGGAACCCATCTAAATAAATCACGTCATCATTGGTCGAATGCATCGGAGTCAAGATGACTTGGAAATTCCAAGTTCCTCATTCAGATTTGTTTACCCGGGATATTTAAACAATCAGATTCGTGTCAAAAATCTACAAAATGAAAATAATATTCTGACTGCTTGTTACTTGACAAATACTTTCCACAACTGGTCATTTAATGATGGAGTGTGCTAAAATTATTAGCTATTTAAAAAGTTTTTGTTGTGTTATTCCCTGTAGTTTAGTCAATATTTGAAGTTTGATCATCGTGACACTGATGGGCATCAATTGGTTTTTACCAATTGAATGCTGTAAAAATTAAAAAGCAAATTACAGTGATGTCTCGTTGGCAACGAAGGAAATGCAGTAATTATCCAGTTGAAAAGTGCTTTTAGTTCAATTTTCGTGCAGACTGGTTGCTACATGAGAGACGTGTGATAAATACAGAACCACACATACATTTAAATGGGTTAGGAATTATCCCAGTCGATTGCTTTGGCCCAGGATAACACGAGAGTCAGAGGGCTCTCGTGATATCCTGGGTCAAAGCAATCTTGTGCATTTTGAGAAGTATCTGTGCATATATATGGAAACAAAGGTATTCTGTGCAGAGATTTTGGTATGGATCAGGTCACACATCTGATGTGCAACATACTTTCATTAATATTAATATCGTATAGTGTGGGGTTCTTGGCATTCAAATTACTCAAAAGCTATCGCTTTGAATGTATCACTACCAAAATGTTTTGAGTTTTGAATTTTCTGTTCTTAATATGAATTAGGTTTGATCCAGAAGAGAACGCAGTCGCAAAGGACTCGATTGTATCATAAAATTGAAAGAAAATGATTCTTGCTACCGCCAGTAGTTTTGTCAACTTTTGATACAGGCAGTAAACCTAAAGAGAAAAGATTCGTGGTCAAAAGTAGGATTTTAAAATGTACAAGTAACAAAATCAATTTAATACTGAATTATAGAAAGCCAGTGTTCAAGTTAAAAGAAGTAATAACATCATTTATTCAGAAAGATGGATACGGCGAACACACAGTGCAATCTCTTGTTTTTGTTGCTATTTTTATTTTCAACTATCACAGAATTATTCAATATCAAACGAAAAAATGGCCGCCCCCGATGAGCAAACCGGAAGACACAATTTTCAGTTTGTTAGATATACTGTTTCATAGGAAATTGCATGTTTCTCTACATACACGTGTGTGTTACCTATAGAGCTCACTTCGTGGCACGGCTCTGACTGCATCCTCTAATATTCCAGTGGTGACAACTCAACTCACCCGCTGTTATCTTAGCAATGGGACAAGATTCAAACGAGAATTGACTGGTTATCTCCAAGGTTGATGAAGAAAAAAGCCATATAAAATAGCTGGACAGCTTTTTATTTTTCTCGTTTCAGAGTTATTATTATTTTGGGAGTGGGGGTGGGGTGTTTGTTTCCAAGATAGTATTTTCATTTTCTGTCTCAAACCCCCCCCTACCCCCCCCCCCCCCCTCTTTTGTGGACAAGGTAAAACAATTGCTTACTGGAGATCTGGGTTCAACAGAGTGTTGTCTGATTGTGTCCAGGCATTAAACAGCAGACTTTGTTATTAAGTAAATTAAACTTGTACAGATAATTCCATCTGTGTTTCTAAAGAAGCAAAGAGGTGGCTCAGGAGGTGCAAGCTGAGAGGTCCTCGGTTCGAATCCCACCTACAGCAACTGCATTGTGTCCTTGGGCAAGATAGTTAATCCCAGTTGCCCACGTGGGGGATGGTGGCATTGTGTACAAAGGCATACTGCACGTCGATGGTGCAGTTGTCTTCAACCAATGCTAACCCTGCTTGTGTGGAGTAAGTACATAGGGGAGTCTGACAGTTGCTCGGTGGTTCTCTCTGGGTACTCAGGCTTCCTCCACCTGGAAAACTGTCCGATATGAGGTGACCCTGGCTGTTGAAAATGTGTCGTTAAATTCCAATAAATAAATAAAGAAAGAACAGTAGCTTGAAAATGTATGATAAACTAGTTTATAACCTGCATTGAGGACAAACTAACAAACAAACAAAACAGAAGGTGAAGCTAACACAAAAATTTTGAGTTGGATTGCTATGAAAGGATGGACTAGATTGAATGAATTGGTCAAACACATTAATCTGTGAAATAATGCCATGAAGACCAATTTTTCTCGATGCTGCATGACACGAAAAATTATATTTCCACTGTATAGCTACAGGCGTAATACTTTAACCCTTTACGTGACACGAAAGGCAGACAACACTTGCAACCAAAATTCTTCAATAACTAAATTTTTAGCTCACCTTCGTCAAGCCAAGCTTTTCTTATCGCTCTCCATTCGTCATCCATCTGTCGTCTGTGAACACTATGTTTTGGTCTTCTCCAAAACCACTTGGGCAATTCAAGTGATAGTTTGTGTGAATGATGGTCCAGAAGGGGCATTGCATTTCTGTTCCACTCAACATGCCCAGCCCCATAGGGAGTGGGTGGGGTGAAATGCTCTAAAATATTTTAAAAATAAAATTGCCATCAATTATGTCGGGGTGTTCTGGGGGGGGGGGGGGGGGGGATGCTGAGTCTGCCTATTTGCCACAATTTAAAAAAAAATTCTCCACAACCACTGGTCAGAATCTTTTGATATTTGGTATACAGCATCCATTGGAGAGGGGGGTGGGGGAAATGCTCTAAAATAATTTAAAAATAAAATTGTCATCAATTATGTCGGGGTGTTCTGGGGGGGGGGGGGGGTTGAAAAAATGCTGAGTCCGCCTATTTGCCACAATTTAAAAACAAATTCTCCACAACCACTGGTCAGAATCTTTTGATATTTGGTATACGGCATCCATTGGGGAGGGCGAGGGCCTTGCAGGTACAAGTTTGTGAAAATGAAGCCCCTTGGTTCATATTTGGGTTCAATACAGGAGCCTAAATTTTTAGCTTAGGGCAATATGGGGAATAATGTTTAAAAGGCTTCTTCTTCAGAACCACCAGTCAGAATCTTTTAATGTTTGGCATACATCATTGTTATGAGGGACAGATTTAAGATTGTTCAAATCGGGTCCCTAGGTTAATATTTGGGCTCACTGTGGTAGCCCAAATTTTAACTTAATGAAATATGAGGAAATTTCTTTAAAAATTTTCGTCATCAGATCCACCAGTCAAAATGCTTTCATACTTGGTATACAACATCTCTAGCGGGTTCACCTTCAATTTTGTTCAAATCAGGTCCCTAGGCTAATATTTGGGCTCGCTATGGTAGCCAAAATTTTATATTAGTACAACATTCTTTAAAAATTTTCTTCTTCAGATCCACCAGTCAGAATGCTTTCATATTTGGTATACAACATCTCTAAGGGGGTCAGATTCAACTTTGTTCAAATCGAGTGCCTGGGTCAATATTTGAACTCCCTATGGGAGTCCGAATTTTGACTTAGTGCAATATGAGGAAATTTCTTTAAAAATCTTCAAATCTTCCAGTTGGAATGCTTTCATATTTGGTATACAACATCTCTTGTGGGGTGATAGTCAAGTCTTGTGGGGTGATATTCAAATTTTTTTCAAATCAAGTGCCTGTGTGTTAATATATGGGCTCCCTATGGTAGCCTGAATTTTAATTTCATGCAATATGAGGAAATTTCTTTAAAATCTTCTTCAGATCCACCCGTCAAAATGCTTTCATATTTGGTATACAACATCTCTTGTGGGGTGAAATTCAAGTTTGTTCAAATCGAGTCCCTGGGTTAATATTTGGGCTCCCTATGGGAGCCAGAATTGGCCATGTAGCTGAAGAATTATAAATTTTTTATTAAGTACCCTCTAGAGTTGTGTAACTAATCCACATAGGTTGTCTCAAGGGGCTCTGTAGGTGAGATCCACTTTTTACATTATGATAAACTGAAGAAAAGTCCTGATGCTTGGGACTATTTTAGTCACTCCTGTGGGGTTCAAGGATTGACAATGGCTCCTATAGAGGTTGATCATTTAATGTATTTTTTGTGTCAAAAACATAGCTTATGACCCTGCACTGGTTCAGGCTCAATGAGCTTATTCCAATGGGGGTCATAAGCTGTGTTTTTGAGACCCAAAAAAGGGAGAAAAAAAATGAAAATTAAATGATTTTTATTAGCAGTGCTGGCTGTTTTGGCCTATGCGTTGGGTAAATAGTAACCCAATAAATAAACTGCATCCACCCACAAAATTTATAAACTGAGCAGTTATAAAAATTAAATTCACAAACTTACATCATGTGAACCCTCATTGGAATGAGCTTATTGAGCTGGTTCTGCTGATGGGTCACATGATATAGTTTTAGGGCTGAAACGGTTGGTTCATTTTCATAACCGACTAACCAAGAGCTATAACCGGATAATATCCGGTTATCCTTATCCATTATTTCACAGAATATGGGATCAAAACTATAGGAATTGGAAAGCAGTATTCTCAAACTATTCCGTTGTGTGGACTCGGCAACACACTGTGGAATAGTTTCTGTGATTACTCATTACTCAAGGAAACTGCTGATCCTTAAAGTCTTGAATGCCAAAGTCGATTATTTCTCAATATGTACAACGTGTCTTCGATGTGTAATCTATCACAAAGGAGAAGCAGCAGATTTACTATGTTTTAAATGTGGAATGACGATCACTATCGATATTTCGGATAACCGGCTAATGTTTTTTTTCTAATCGGTTAGGTAGCTAACTGGTTTCAAACCGATTATCCGGTTAACCATTCCAGTACTATATAGTTTCGTATTTTTAAAATTTGAAAACACAATAATTAAAATAACAAATTTTGATATCGTGTTTATTGGTTAAAGAGTTTTATCTAACAATCATATAGATTTGGGCCTGAAAACCATGAGAAACCGTAGTATCACATAATGTGTTCCATTTCCGTATCATAATGAACCCCTTCTCCCCTCCGCCACAATAAATAGAAACTTCACAATTCAGTATTACACACTCATAAATTCAAGCATATCATCATAGGAGAGTGAATAATTTGACAACAGAACTTTGAAAATTGCGGTGACAGCGTTACTCGTTGTTTGTTACAGTGCACAATATAATTTCATAAAATGTTTTTTTTAAACTTTTCTCGCCCAACATTATGTCCCAAAACTGTATTAATAATTTAAGATTTAATCTGTTTATGTGACAGAATTGTTAGATAAATGAATTATCATGATATTGTGCATGTCCTGTGATTTGCATCAGATTCTCGGTGGTGTCCAAAAATGGGATTACAACTCTGCAGCAAAGCCAGCTTGTTGAGATCCCATTCTGGACACCACCTCGAATCTGATAAAAATCACAGGACATGCACATTATCATGATAATCTGTATAAACAACACAAATGAAGGATGATACTTGCCAAAAAATTCATTAATAACTGAAAATGAAAAAATATGCATTAATAATATTTGAATTGCAGTTGTTAATGCAACTTGACAACGTCAAGTATGAGCGATTTGGGATGGGTTGCGATCTGTTGAATGTCCATAAGTTCTTTCGACCTTAGCTCGGTCCATCCACAATTCCTTTAGCATGCCCTACAGGCCATATCTCTCACCTGATCAGTTTCCAATTTCATATGTGGCTTTAGGATAATGTCCAGATGGGAGCTATCGTTTTTTTTCCGAATTTCATTGGAAAATATGGCCATCTTGGTTTTCACATACAAATTGTCAACAATTCCATTAGTACACCCTAAAGGTCATCTCTCTTGCCCAATCTTTTTCAAATTTCATATGTAGCTTTGGTGTAATGTCTCAGATGGGATCTATCAAATTTTTCTGAATTTTGTTGAAAAACATGGCCGGCAGTGGCTGTCTTGGATTTGGAATATAAATTGCTAACAATTCCATTAGCACACCCTACAGGCTGCATCCCTCGCCGATCTTTTTCAGATTTCATATGTAGCTTTGGTGTTATGTCTATACTGTAGAAACTTGACTGAAGGACTTGGCATTACTGGAACTTTCAATTTAGTTCAGTCCCTTCTTGGTCAAGTTGAGCTGCAGTGTCATTGACACTTTCTTTGTTAATACAGTGGAGCCCACTTAATTGGATATGTCTTAACTGAATAACAGTTGTAATTGAATATTATTTCCCAACACAAACTCATTTACCATACCTCCAGTACAAATTTGACCTGTTAATTGAATATAGGTTATTATAGAGTAAACTCCTGTTAATTGAATAAAAAATCTTGAAACCTGTTGAGAAATTACACTGACTCTCCCCAGTTTTCCTTTGTTTATAGACCTATTTGGCCTCAGCACATCCAATACAGGCATTAATCTATTATATCTTGTTTGACAGAGCTCATTGAGCTCTCTCAAACAAGATATAATAGAATAAATGTTAAGTTTATCTGTAGAATACAGGAAAGTGATACAATCCCTATTAATTGAATACTCCTGTTAATTGAGTAATTTTCGTTGAGAAAATGGCTATTCAATTAACAGGGTTGCACTGTAGTTGCGGGCTGGGTTTTGATGATCACATTAGGCAAAGGGGTAAAATTTCACAGTCCACAACAAACAAAAGAATTCAACAATAAAATTTTCTTTTCTTGTGCATATCAAGGGAGCTTATTCATTCACTCATTTGTCAGAGTGAAATTTATCAGTTTTTATTTCAATGGAAGTTGGTGCACACAGATTTAGTGAAAAGACAGAGTTCTTCAGTCAAAACATTGCGGTTGCTTTTGATGGTTTACTCCGGCTTCCTCCACCAGTAAAACTGTCCGACACAAGGTTGCCCTGACTGTCTAAAATGTTGTTAAACCCCACCAAATAAATAAATAAATTTTATGGTTTATTCGGAGTTTAGTATCTGGGTGGATGCTTCACTCTACATATGTTTTGTGATGATACAGTGGAACCCAGAGAAGTGAGCCAGTGCTTGTTTACTGTGGTAAACAAGCTCTGTTTCGTGGTAAAATAGAGACCCAGTTACCAATGCGAGGGGTGAAAGTCCTCTAAAATGGACAATATGGCTGTCAATGATTGCGGGCTAAACTTGACTTATATCCATGTTGTGGTCACAATTTGCCATTGTGCAGAAATATGTGACCGTACTGTGGTAAAAAAAGCTCTGCTTTACAGTTAATATTGGACCTGGTAAACAATGCCTGGGTCTGGAAGTCCTCCAACATTGGTATAAACAGTTGGTCGGACTTGACTTTATATCCATGTTGCGGTCACGGTTAGACATTGTATAGAAATATGTGACCTTACTGTAGTAAAAAAGCTCTGCTTTACAGGTAAAATTGAACCTGGTAACCAATGCTTGGGTCAACATGGATATAAACGATTGGCTGGACCTGACTATTTCCATGTTGTCATGTATAGGCATTCTTAAGGGCCTATATAAGTAATGGAATTTTGTTTATTTTGAAATTCTCACCTCTGATATTCCTTAAATACAGATTAAATATACACAAATCATACATCAAAATAAAGGTTGGGATGTATAGAACACGAAACACATATGTAATCAACAACCCATAGAGTTGACTGCTGGCACCACTGGTTCCTGGAAGTCTGCCACCGTATTCACACCAGAACTGATAATAAAATGATATTTCATCGGAACAACTTGTGGCCAAATGTGCTTCATATATCCAAGAACAAAGCTAGGCATTCTAAACACTTTGGAATACAGTGATAGGACTACATTTTGGAAAAGGACAACACTGTCTGCATTTTTTATTGAAGATGGTTTCCATGCTCGACAGACATGCGCAAATCACTCGTTACCACGAATTTCCATCGAAAAACAAAATCGTAATTCTAAGAAATTTCAACAGGTATCATGATACCTTGCATTGAATATGGCAACTGTGCAATCTCTATCAAATAACAGTATACTGTATGAAGGCGATCTTTTTCATTATTTGATTTTAGACGGCGTTGTTTTTGCATACTTTTTCTGCCCGATGACGTCGACCGGAAATAGAAAGTATACTCATACGTAAACAAAAGCAAAAGCTTTGGAATTTTCCCCAATGCAGCTCTGTCGCTGTGTTTTGAAGAATTTTTATCCCCTAGCTTTGTTCTTGGATATGTAAAGCACATTTGGCCACAAGTTGTTTTCGTGAAATATTATTAAATTATCAGTTCTGGTGCGAATACGGCAGCAAACTTCCATGAACCAGTGGTGCCTACAGTCGACTCTATGAGTTGATTACACATGTGTTTCGTGTTCTATACATCCCAGCCATCATTTTGATGTAAATTTTGTGTATATTTAATTTGAATTGAAGGAATATCAGAGGTGAGAATTTTCAAAAGAAATAAAATTTCATTACTTATATCGGCCCTTAAAAAATATGTGACCATGAACACCAATAAATAGTAAATAATAGCTTTTGAGCTCATTCCAGCGAGATGTGACAAGCCATAGGTTGAAAGAGGTAAATGGAAACATATCAAAAATAGAATTGTGATTTGTGAGTATCCATATCTAGTTTGACATGTTTACTTAACTGGTAGAGTGCTAAATTATTTTTGGCCGTCAAATCTTGTACTCATGTCTTTGCTTTGTTACAATTTATGGGAGAGTGCCTATGGGCACTCTCCCATAAATTTTACCAAGGCAAACCCTTACAAACTAAATAATATTGCCATAATGATAAAAGAAAGCACATCGACTGAATATGAGCCTTCAAAGTGTAATACCTCCGCTTCAGAATGAATCCCAAATATGGGCTTCTAGCACTCTACTAGTTAGAGATTGAAAGATTTTAAGGCTCAAAGAAAATCTTTTGTTAGGCTTGTTAAAAAATTCTTGTTTCTCAGGCAATTTTCCTTAAATTTTATGATGAGGGCGTCAGGCATTTTTAAAAAAAAAAAATTATTGATAATCCACAAAACAGGCCTGAAAGTTATTATTAATTAATTAATTATTATTTCAACTCATTTCTCTATTCTGTGGAAAAACAAATGTTTTGAGCAGTGAAAATTTCCCATACTGCACTTGCAATTTTAGCCCACTATATTTTGTTTGACAGAGTCAGAGAGCTCTGTCAAACAAGACATAGTTGGTTAAATTTTAAGTCCCCAAAATAGAAGAGATTTCCAGGCCAGCCCAGAGTGATGGGGCAGGTTTTAAATGACACGTGAGGTGCCTGATAAACTTTTTTTTTCAATAGCCTTATTTTATGGAACCAGTTGCTCTATAGAAAGCCCTACTTCCAAACAAAATGGCTCTTGAAGTCCTCGTCATTGTGTAGCTTTGTTTATTTTGTCTGTAAAGCATGTTCGAAAGTCACCCGAGTTTGGATATTAAGTTAATGTGATGCCCGTATGGAACAATATTTTACAACTGTTTTAAAATGTATATTTTTCCTTGTTGTAATCACCATACCAAATTAGGTGTTACATGGAATCTCATTTTCCTGCAAGATATATTTGTTTTTATTGATGTGGTTTATGTATAATAAAAAGTTATTTTTCCCACAAAGTTGGATTTGTGGTTGTTGACAAAAAGGTGTAACAGTGCTTGCTTACGTGTTGTACGCAAGATCTGATTTAATGATAAAATAGCCCCTGGTGACCAACGTTTGTGTGGAACTCTTCTATTATTTATTTATTGGTGTTTAAGGTCACATACTTATGCACAATGGCTAATCGTGACCGTGACCGTTTTAAGGTAGAGGAAGCCGGAGTGAACCACCGAGCATCGAGGAACAACTGTCCGCTCCTCAACATTCTAACTCTGTTCAAGCTCCGCTCAAGCAGGGTTACAGCGGTTGAAGACCTGTGCACCATCGACGTGCAGTGCGCCTTAGTACACAGCATCATTGTACCCCCATGTTGGCAACCGGGATTAAGTGCCTTGCCCAAGGACAAAACGCGGATCGTCCCTGGCGGTGATCGAACTCTGGACCTCTAGCATAGAAGTCCAACAGTCTACCACTGAGCCACCGCGCTCCCTGGAACTCTTCTAAAATGGGTAGCAAAGGTATAAACAATGCGTTATACTTTACTTCAACAAATGATAAATAAATAAATACCTGTTAGGTTCTATCATCTGGTGAAAATAGACAGAATGTGATGTGTGTTTGAATCGCTGGGTGTTTTACACAACTAGTTGGAATGGCGTAGTCATATTTCGCTCAGCCTTGATAGAAACAAATATTTATATGATCGACCCTTCTTTATTAACTCCTTGCATGCTGCTGGCGGATATTCCTGCTCAGAACACGATTTCTCTTGCCACTGAAAGAAGTATAATTTGGGTCATCTAATCAAATTTTCCCCCTGTAAATGGCATAGATTTTTTCACGAATGATTTCTTGAGTTAAATTTGGTTGAATTTTTCAACAAATCTAGTCATGCCTGTTACATAGCAGTCATGACTAGATTTAATAAAAAATATCTTGAAAATACTTAGCAGGTTAAAAGTTAAAGATGGTTATGCACATTGATGCATTAACAGAAGTGGCACCGCAAGTACTTTAATGTATTTAAGTGTATTTGTGGGGTGGGGAGGGGGTGGGGTTGTCCGTCCGTCTGTCCGACTTTTATTTGCCCTTCCAGAACCATAACTCTATAATACTTTGGTGGATTTACATGGAACTTTACACAAGGGTGAAGACCAGTGGAATGTCTCTTGTACAGCCACACCATGCTCGAGTGACAAATGTCAAGGAAACAAGATTGGGAAAATTTAATTCTCGCAGACTATTTGTCCGTGTGGAGCCATACCTCTATAATGCTTGGCTGACAAAGATGTCGTCTGCTTACACACTTTCGTAATTTACAATCCCTCTGTGCAGGGTTTCATTGTTTAAGAGGTTAATCTATATCAGTTAATCCTTTATCCAAGAATATTTTTTTTTTTAATAAACACAATTCCACTCATGGGCATTTTATCTTTATTTTCCAATAAAACAATTCAGATAGCGTCAAAAGAACTTGCACATCACAGTGCAAGTCGAAATAAGTTGTGACATAACTGCAATAAACTTAAGTATGCTGCTGCTTGTGCACTGATAAGACCAGAATCTGAGATCATGGAAATAAGGTCAATACAACTTTTGGCTGCAATGTTCAGTTGTATTTTATTAAATTCGAAACCTTATATGGACTATTGTGAGCACCACATTCAACACAAAACTTTTCATTCCAGTATTATAGGCCATTTGGCCATAGTTCGGGTGCATCCGTGGCCAGTCGGGGTTACCGTTAGTCTTGGTTTATCATAATAATAAATAGAATTTTGAACCCGTCCACCAGTTTATATCGAAATTTACAAAACTCTTTCAGTAAATCAGGTCTGGACCTCGCTAAAGCTCGGGCCAGACCTAATTTATTCAACTAGTTTTGTAAATTTCAATATGAACTGGGGACTCGTTGTAGATCCTCTATATATATTATCCCCTCGTGGGAACCCCGGGAAGTGAAGCAGTGCTTGTTTACTGTGGTAAACAAGCTCTTTTTCACTGGTAAAATAGGACCCAGTCACTAATGCTTGGGGCGTGAGTCCTCTAAAATAGGCAACATGGGGTATAAACGATTGACTGACCTTGACTTTATCTCCATGATGTGGTCATGATAAGCCATTGTGCAAAAGTATGTGACCTTAAACATCAGTAAATAAAGTAAATGTAAATATTATCGAATTTTAGGTATGAATTTTGGTTTTAATCGTGGTTCCCGGTCAGTCGGTTTGCTTGCAAGTTCATTAAAGTTTTCTTAAGTCATTGACCTTGATTTGTCCAACAATATTTATCTTGCTGTTACCTCCACATCATCTCTTCCATTATCTACTCCTCCTTCCCTGTAGGACCCCTGGAAATGGAACAGTGCTTATTATGCCACCGATCATTAGAAGTGTGTTTGGAGAGGCGAGGTGCATTTAGTCGAGAGGTCGGCGCTTCCATGCAAACGTTTCGCATTTTAACTCGCGTATCGGGTGCCGAATTTTAATGTCCATTGAAATGGCGAGAGGCCAAGGAGAAGGATATCCACATACTGGTTACAAAACACTGTTGTCCTGCAAAAGGCGTCTCTCGAGGTTTGCACCCCAAAATTTAAGTGTGTGGGGGGGGGGGGGGGGGGGGTAAAAGTTCCTTGATTTATCCAGTTGGTGGAAAATGAACTGAGTTTGTAAGCGTAAATAAAATGTTATGGTAAAAGTGTATATTTTGACAAAAATATGAAATATTGGTGATAACTGTCGTCTGAAAAGTGTGGAGACGATAAAAATGGGGTGGGGGAAGTAAAACCACGTCTAGTTTATTCAGTGCGAAACTGGAAGATAGTACAAGAGTCACCAAATTTAAATGCAAACGTTACGTGGCAACGTATATTTTTGGAGTATTTTTTTCAAGAGGTGGTAAACTGAAAGCATATAGGGTTGTTTTTGCCCAAATCGGCTTGATGAGGTGGGAAGAGTAGAAAATATTTGTACTGTCGCAAATGGAGAAAAAACAATGTATTTTAACCATATTGCGCGGTTCATCCACGCATGCACACCAGAGTTATGTCCCTTATTATACTTACAAAAATGTCCATATGACGTTTTGTATTATACCTCGAGCATTGGTTCTTGTGTATTAGGTCCTTTGGTATGGTGTTAGACCAGTGTGAGGGGAAATGATAAACAACAGGGCTATAATTCATGCGCGAATCTAAATCGATTCGCGCAAATGATTCTCGTAAAGGAAACAATGGGAATCAACTTTGATTCGCGCAAAATGTTCATTTGATTCTTGTAGATTCTAAAAGTGGCTTGAAAGCCAAGACAGTGCTCCGTATTTGCCCCCCCCCCCCCCCCCCCATAATAAGGTAACAAAACTTCACTTAGCAGTGGTGTCTAGTGAAGTCTTGGCTGCCTTTAAAGGCAGCCAAGACTACACTAGACACCACTGCCACAATACTGTATTTTCACCATCAGCCAGACCACCAAAACCCTGCATGTTGGAACATGTGTTCTACATGTACAAGTGTGAGAAACTCGAAAAAAAATGGAAACTGGGTCCTTAAAAGGTAAACACTCTTAAAAAGCTTTGACGTTTGCCTTTTATTATGACATGTACATGTTACACTCACAGAGGTATAACAGTACTCTCAGATTCAAAATATTTAAGAACTAAAAATTGATTCTCGCAACAGCAGCTCGCGAGAATCGAAACTGATTCTCGTGTTTGGAGACAAATTTTAAGGCCTGAACAAATATTGCAGGTTTCGTCAACGCTCACTCACTACAGTGGTACCCCCATCAGACTTAGAAAAACTGTCCCTGTGAACTTTTTGCACTGTTTTCATTTTTTGTCCATGGGAATAATTTTTAGCTTAACTCCTACGAAGTCAAGCTGAGCTATTGCCATCTCTTATCGTCCGTCGGCGTGTGGAAGTCTGCGAGTTTGATCACATTTTCTTCAGCACAGGCTTCACCCCGCAGATCTTGTCCGATCATCACGAAATTCCATATGCATGTTCGAAGTCATGTTTGTATGAGAATGTCCCATCATGGTCGCGATTGGTCAACCGTGGCGGTTGCGCGGGCCCGAAACCCGAAAACCTTTTAACACAGTCTACAGGTAGTATTTATGAAGCGATTTCATTGTAACTTATTAGGATAACTCGGTATGATGTCCAGATGAGAACGTCCATTTCGGTCTGGTTCAGTCAACCTTGATGGGGGCACGTTACCTAGATTCATTTAGCACAGTCTACAGGTTGCATTTATGAAGGGATTTCATTGTAAATTGGAAGGATGACTCGGTATAATGTTTTGATGAGAACGTCCAATTTTGGCCGAGATCGGTCAAGCGTGATGGCCACACAGGCATGCGACCAAGATTTGTTTAGCACAGTCTACAGTTCATATTTATGAAGCGATTTCACTGTAACTTGGAAAGATAACTCGGCATGATGTCTAAACGAGACTCTCCAATTTTGGTAATGATCGGTCAGTCGTTACCGCCGCTTGGGCACCTGACCTAGATTCCTTTAGCACTGCTACAAGTTGTATTTATGAAGGGATTTCATTGTAACTTGGTAGGATAACTCGTTATTATATCTAGAATGGACTGTCGGAGTAGCATGTGACCTAATTCCTTTAACAAAGTTTACGAGTCATATTTATGAAGGCATTTCATTGTAACTTTGTACAATAACTTGTTTTCAAATGATTTTACTGTAACTTGGTAACTTTTGTTGACATCCGTTAAGTGCGAGGGCCGCATCAATCCAAGCCTCAATTCTTTTGTACAGTCTACACGTCAAATTATTCTTGTTCAGAACATAGCATGTAGGATACAGAAATTAACATATTCTCAATTATCACAATTCTTGTCTTATTTCATAATCCTTTCATGAACACTGAGCATTATCCTTTTCAAAAAACACGACACACTGTCTAGTTGAGCTGCAATGTCATTGACACATTCATTATTGAATAGCGACAGAAAATTGAATATTTTTAGATCCATCGGGTTGGGTTGCGATGTGTCGTCCTCCCGTATGTACGTCCGTCTATAGGTGCTCCTGTCCGTCCACGATTTCTTAACCACACCGTACAGGCCGCATCTTTTCACTTTCAATCAGTTTCAAATTTCATACATGGCTTTGTGGTAATGTCTTGAATATTTTTTTCGAATGTCGTTGAAAAACGTGGCTGCCGGTAGCCATCTTGGATTGAGCATACAAATTGGCAACAATTCAATTAGCACCCACCACAGGCCGCATCTCTCACCTGATCAGTTTCAAATATCGTGTATTCGGTGTGGTGTCCAGATGGGAGCTATCGAACTTTTCTGAATTTCATTGGAAAACATAGTCGCCAGCAGCCATCTTGGATTTGACGTATAAATTGTCAATGATTCCATCAGCACACCCTACTGGCGGCACCGCTCACCCAATCTTTTTCAAATCTTATATGTAGCTTTGGTGTGATGTCTAGATGGGAGCTGTTGACTTTTTCTGAATTTTGTTGAAAAACATGGCCGGCAGTGGCCATCTTGGATTAGGCATATAAATTGTCAACAATTCCATTAGCACACCCTGCAAGCCGCACCTCTCATCCGATCTTTTTAAAATTTTGTATGTCGCTTTGATGAGATGTCTAGGTGGGAGTATCATTTTTTTCTGAATTTTGTTTAAAAAATGGCCACCGACGGCAATGTTGGATTTGGCATGTAAATGTTCCAACAAATCCACCAGCACTCTCTACAAGCCGCATTCCTCACCCGATCTTTTAACTTTTATTCTGGTTACTTAACACGAGATAACGACGACCAAAAACAAATATTGAATAATTAAGAATTGTATTTTTTTTCATCGAAATGTAGTTTTTGACCCATCCATCTCATTCCATTGAGGGTTTCAAGCTAGCTATGTTTTGAATGCAAATAATTTTTAAAATAATAAAATTTTAATGGGAATTCTTGCGAATAGGGCCCGCCGCTACTTACATACAGGGTATACTTGTCTTGCAGTAATGATATTGCCAGGGATGCTGAACGTGACTATAGAACACCAGTAAATAAATAATTTTACTCACCTCTGATGTTCTCATCCCATTTTTTCATAATATTGTCCATGAATATTGTTCTGTGAAACAGTGATCAGGGTCGATCTGCGCATGTATGTGATGGAGTGAAGACCGTTTTCGAAATGTCTCCTGTTGACTTGTGAAGTTTTCTGTTTAAAAACACTGCAATAAAAACGTGGGAGTGGAATTAAGATAAGTACAAAAAGGTCTTATAGATCATAATTGTTAGACATTAGTGAGAGAAAAGGTTTATTCCCAACAACACGAATCCTAACAAGACGAATGTCGAAAACGGTCAACCCAACAAGACGAATCCTAACAAGACGAATGTCGAAAACGGTCATCCCAACAAGACGAATCCCAACAAGACAAATGTCGAAAATGGCTATCCCAACAAGACGAATGTCGAAAATGGCCATCCCAACAAGGCGAATGTCGAAATGGTCATCCCAACAAGGCGAATGTCGAAAAGGGTCATCCCAACAAGACGAATTTAATTAAAATGATTAAATAACCCATTCATTTTGAGGTTTTCCATCATAAACTGCTAACACTGTTTACGTTTGGACAAAGAGATATCAATTAACTGGTTGAATACAGGAAGGCCATTTTGGGGATTTACCCTGAAGTGTGGGTACCAGAGCTGAAAGGCGCCATATTCTGTGGATGTACTTCAATTAATTTTTGATGTGATATTATTAAGTCTGGGAGGATTTGCCCTGTTACAGTTCATGGGAGAGTGCCTATAGACACTCTCCCATTAATTGTAACAAGGCAATCATATGTGAACAAAATTTTGACAACCAAAAAATTCTTAGCACGACACCTGGTAACTGAGGCGCCACGCTTTGTTACAAGATGCTATTTGCTAGTTTGTTTTATATCTTTTTCTATCAACAAAACTCCCCCAAACACATGCATAAAATAAAACCCTCAAATATTTCAAATAGCATACATTGTAATGTGCACGGTCTTTTTCAGTAAACTTCCCGCATATTTGATGAGAAAAAAAATGTTCGTCTTGTTGGGATATGTTGTTGGGATCGTCTTGTTGAAATATTTTACCAATTCGTCTTGTTGAGATTCGTTTTGTTGGGATACGTTGTTGGGATCGTCTTGTTGAGATATTTTACCAATTCGTCTTGTTGAGATTCGTCTTGTTGGGATGACACCCAAGAAAAGGTCTTTGGGAACTGTCACAAACTTATGGCCGAAGAATATTAAAAAATATTCGAATTTCCAATTTCGAATCGAATCGGATATTGACTTTCGAATTTCGAATCTTCGCAGATCCAAGGCCTACGAGAAGCAAACAGAGAAAAAGTGTTGACAGAACTCACATGATTATAGTCAGAAAAGGGAACAATGGCGAATACGGTCACGTTTTTCAGTAGGCCGTCATTCACCCAGACTGAAAGATCTTCCATCGACAATCGCAGCCTGTTCACTGCGGTAAACAGGCTCTGTTTTACTGGTAAAATAGGACCCAGTCACCAATGTTTGGGAGGTGCAAATCCTCTCTAAAATGGGCAACATGGCTTATTAACGCTCGCCCTGGTCTTGTGTTGATACTCGTGTTGTGGTCATGATAAGCCTTTGTGCAAAAATATGTGACCTTAAACACCAATAAATAAATCGACAATCGCGGATAGTTTGCGAATTGTAAGTACCAGTGGTGTTGATTACAGGTATCACTGTAGTAAACATTTGAATTCGTGTTACCCGCCTTGAAAAGTTGCACTCGCAAATGATGCAATCTCCAAAACTTTGCAGCCTTGGGAAAATGTTTTGTTTCAATGAACATTTGAAGTATTCTACTGGCATCTTGCATTATTGTTTAATATTCCAGGTAAATAAAGAGGGTGATTTGATGACGTTTTGGACCGAAAAAATACGATTGACTGTTGGTGTGTTTTTGTTGGGAATTCTCAGAAAAATAAGTGCACATGATCGGTACTTCCCTTGTCTGTTTTTCTCTCTTATTTCTTGCATGACCCCCTGTTTTCAGTTCAGAAAAAAGTTGTCTGAAGGGCAATACTTTAGGATATTTGAATGCCAAAATTGAAGTGATGCGATCACATTTGTTTTCGCCTGAACGTTATAATAGTCGCCTGTGGGAAATATTTAGAACTGTGGTACCATTTTCTGAATCCCCGCGGTAAGAAAGAAACTTGGCAAACAGAGGAAGTAAGTACAGTGAGTATAAACTTAGAAGATGTTGATAGCCATCGAAAATCTACTGTAGAAATGGAAGTGAAACGTACCCCTGTTTACTTTGAACTGAACTGTAACAGTACAGTATCTAAACATTAGCATGACCTTCTGCATATTCTGTAATTTGTATCAGATTCGAGATCGTGCTAACATTCAGGCGGTCTCGTTGCGATCCGATTGTAAACACGACCGAGAATCTGATACAAATTACCGGACATGCATTTGGTCATGATAATACATTTATCTAACAAGCCCGTTACATAACGCCCGTTTACCCCGTTTTTCAGTTTAAATTGTGTTGGAACTGGTCAAAATTTTGAATTTCGAATTTGAAAGCGTAAAAACAATGCATATGATAGTGCGGTGTTTAACCTACCGGAATCTGAATCTGAATGATAAGGAATTGGAACAGGGGGCTGATACAAACGGTTTTTTCCGAGTGTTTGGGTGCGAAATTAAGTTGATTGTTAGATAAAAAAATGAAAACGGCCAATCTTCAACCCACGGTATCTCTACGGAGTGTTCTTTCGAACTTAGCTATAAAGAGTAATCGTTTGACTGGACTGGTTACGTGAAATAATTCATGGAAGGTGAGGGACGTTGTACAAACACGAGTGCCCGAATGCGCACGGGTGTTTTACAATATAGTCCCTCGCCTCGAATGAATTGTTTGAAGTAACCAGTCCAGTCAAGCGATTACTCTGTTTATTACTTTTCGTTATTAACGATAATTATGTTATTTAACCCTTTATCTAACGTAACAGTCAAAAACGGCCAACGCTATTCTCAAAACTCTCCAATTAATTTTCATTATTTTTCATTTTTTGTCTCTAAAACATAGGTTATGACCTCTCATTGCAACGAGCTCGTCGAGCTCGTTCCAATGAGGGTCATAACCTTTGTCTTTGAGACAAAAACTAAAAATAATAGTTATTCAAAATTTTTTTTTTTGCAAGTGTCGTCTGCTTTTCATGTTAGGTAAAGGGTTAAAAAAAAAACAAAACAATGAAGTCCCCATTACACCCACGGCAAAACGTCTTCATTTGCGCGCACGGATACATGACACAATTGTCGATTTCATAATTCACTTGTGAAGTTATCGTTTAAATCAAACCCGGAAATCCCAGTAAATCACAATTTGGAAAGTAATAAATACAGAGTATACTGGAAAAAATTACGACACGATGAGATGTCATGGTTGAATTAAAGCCTGAATTTAAATTGGTTCATAAGTTAAATAGAATCGAGATCCGTGTTGGAAAATTTAGCGAAAGGGTTAACAATCTTGGAGCATGATACTCAAGTTATAAAATGTGACGTGTGTGACCTGAAAATAAATAACAGAGACGTGGAATATTCTCCGAGTCAATCAGGGAATCAAGTCCGTGAGTGTTTACCATCTATGCAGAGAGACAATGCAGCTATTAATCGGTCCTTCATCGATCTTCAAATGCATTCCATGCGCAATAATCTGCTTTTTTCTGGCATAAGAGAAATAGGGTCGGATATAATCTCCGAAGAAAATCTTCATTAAAGATGAAATGAAAATAGACAGGCCAATATCTTAGGAAGAGTACATAGGTCTGGGAGAAAGTAACCACATGCGCAAGACCTGCAGTGACCAAGTTTGCATATTACAAAGACCGAGAGTGCATGCAAAATAGATCCTACGCAGGGGCGGCGGAACGGTTTTCAAAGTGGGGGCTGGATCGGGCGATGAATGGTCGTCGGTGTGAAAAAATTAAATTCCAGGGTCCCAAACCCCCATTTCCATGCACCTGAGTGGATATTTTGAGATTTTTCAGGAGATGTATTTGAAAGATTTCACACTTTGAGAGCCGTTAAAAACGTCGGTAAAGCATACAGGTGAGGTTTATTTATCACCTTTGGTCGTAACGACCAAAGCTGATAAATAGACCCCACTTGTATGCTTTACCAGACGCTTACAGCCATTATACCGTCTGTGGATTATCTTGTCTGGGTGTGGATTTTGTACTTGTATGTCTGTGAGATCACGATCTATTTCAGTTAACCGATTTTTTATTCGACTGTATACATTTTAGCGTTTGCTGTCACTTACTGCAAAAAATGATCCGGAATCCATCGAAACCGAACCAGTACAAGAGAAATATAGCTGGCGAAAATATGGGGGGGGGGGGGGGGGGACTCTGTATCCGCCCCTTGTTTCACCAGTCATTGGTTGTGTTAAAATATATGCATACAAAAAACATGGCCCGACAAAAAAAGTGGAGGGGCTGAAACCCACCCCACCCCCACCCCGGTTCCGCCGCCCCTGCTACGTCCTCAAAGATAAAATCTCTTTTGTAAATGAGCAATTTATCCAAATTGCAATGGACTGTAGGAAATTAGTTATTCTGCCTCTCGCCATAGATGTGCAATCGAAAGGTCACAAAGTAAAAGTAGTTTCAGACCGCTTGTTTATAGACAACAGACAATACTTCCCTCCAACGCCACCACCCTACCGTGTTTTACACCACCCTTCAAATCAGTCAGTAGCGCCCATGGGAACTAGGGTTGCCGGAGAAGTTTATCCCTCAAATTCCCCTTGTCAAAGCACAGGAACCCTGAATTTATCGAATACATCTGTGACTCCTGGAGATCGGAGGTATTGGAATTTTGAGTTCGGTATCGGTTTCGGTATTTTTAAGGGGGTATGCCTTGGTATCGGTTCGGTATCTGACTTCACTGAGACTTGCTGATAGTACCAAAGGGGAATTCACACCAGGAAAATACAGAATAAGTTCTTGCATTATTCTCCAACAGCTCCACAAATGGCGCTGCCAATGAGCTCAACAGTGGCATTCTTTTACGAAAACAAATCAAATATACAGGAATTTTGTGACTTGTTCTAAACACACCTCAACCGCAAAGCCCTATTTCTGGCGTATGTAACCCCAGAGCATGTTCTTTGACCATGCCATCTTCAAGAGGTCATGCTGACAATAGACAAAGGGCCTGGACAGCCAAGACTTGCCTAAAATTCACTGCTAAGCAGCTGGACATGTACGTGCTGTAGTCCAGTGAGTGAGAATTCGGGAAATTGCCTAGGCCCCTGAGAGTTAACAAGAAAAATCAGCCATTTCTTTTATCAAAATGAACCCCTCTACTGCTATCAAGCCTCAACAGGACCATATAAATAGTGAAAAGAAAAAAATGAAAATTCAGTCAGTTTCGGTATTCAATGACAGGTTCGGTTAGGTTTTTCGTTATGCCCATGATATCAGTATGGGTTCGGTTTTTCGGTGTATTGTCCATCCCTAGTGATTTCGACGAAATCGATGTAATCAGTGTACCCGAATTCTATGTCTGTAAAGTTAAGCGTCGCCAGAAGTTTGCCAACATCAGATCTGAGGGCGTGTGCATGGCAGTAAGGGAGCCACATAAATACTATTTCTCCTTTAGACCTGATGATAATGAACACATCTTGTGGGTTAAATTTAAACTGGGGCAATCGGAAGCACTCTTGAGAAATATATATGTACCATTTGAAAGGTCCATTTGAAAGGTCCAAATATGAAACGGGCGATCTTCAGGACAAGTTACACATATCAATATTAGAAAAACTAAATAAAACAAACTCCCTGGCCCTGATAGGCGATTTTAACTCACGGAAAATGCAACGAACTCTCCGAAGACGTGCAAGTCAAAATGGCCGCTTGAACCATCAGCAAATCGCCATTAAGAGGGAAACTAAGAACAAAACTACCAATAATTTCGGGGAAGGTCCATTTGAAAGGTCCAAATATGAAACGGGCGATCTTCAGGACAAGTTACACATATCAATATTAGAAAAACTAAATAAAACAAACTCCCTGGCCCTGATAGGCGATTTTAACTCACGGAAAATGCAACGAACTCTCCGAAGACGTGCAAGTCAAAATGGCCGCTTGAACCATCAGCAAATCGCCATTAAGAGGGAAACTAAGAACAAAACTACCAATAATTTCGGGGGAAAGTTAACCGATACATGTGAAAGCAATAATTTATTAATTATCAACGGAAGGTTTGGTGATGACAGAAATGTGGGTGCGACAACTTGTAAAGGGGAAGACACAATCGATTATCTGATCTCCACTACTGAGTTCACCGAGTATATTACTGACTTCATGGTCGACGATTTCACTGAATTACTCTGAGACGTTCGGGATGGTTTTCTTGTAAGACGCACCATAAATATCATACAAAGAGATTATATATATATATTCGTCTAAATAAAGCTCAAACAGCACAGAAAGAAAAAAACAATTTTCACCAAGCTTTCGGTCTGACGAAGACCTTCTTCAGGGTACAGGCACAACAAAAATTATTCACACAGATGACGAAAGAAATGAAATGTGGCGATAAAAGCTCTCGTAAGCCAAGTACTGACTAAACGGATGTGTAATACAACCCGAAATAAAAGAAAACGTAAAAGTAGAAAGCAAAAAGTAACAAATACTTTTAGACACGAGGGCTTTTATCGCCTCATTTAATTTCTGTCGTCGTCTTTGTGTATTTTTTCTTGTGTCTGCACCAGAAAGAAGATCTTCTTCAGACCGAATGCTATGTGAATATTTTTTGGCTGTGCTGTGTGGGCTTTATTTAGACGAATTTCTTTTGATTTAGGCTCTTGCATCTCTTAGATCCAGCACACTTGAAACAGATTTGTTTTATCTGAATAAAGACCTTCATGTATATATATATGTATGTGTGTGTGTGTGTGTGTGTGTGTGTGTATACATATACGCTTAGTATATTATATGTCTCATGTAGTCCAGGCGTCTTCCACGAGAACCATCCCAGATGCTCGCTGCCCTATTGTGTTCTCTGCTGGTTGCGCTGTTGACTAAACAAGTACACAAGTTTGTGATGTAGAGCAATCAACAGGGGCCGATACAATAAAACTTTTACAATTGTATTTTCTAGAATTGTATTTTCTAGTTATGGCTTTAAATGAATTGAAATAAACCATTAGCATCTTCAAAGATCTGTCAACTTTCCATATCTTTTAAAATGCTAATGATTCATTTTAGTCAATTATATTAATGGGTAGAAAATATAATTCTAGAAAATTCTAGAAAATACAACTGTAAAAGTTTTTTTTTATAGTTTTCAGTTCAAAATAACCGGATTTGCAGTCACTCCAACCAGGATATCCAAAACGAAAACGTTTACATACCAACCCATACTTCAGTGAGAGAGATATTAGTATCTGGAAGTGGAACCCAAATAGTTTACGGGAATACCAAGAAACATACACCAATCAATTGTTAAGCAGCTGGAGAAAAAATTGGGTATTTTGAAGAGATCGGAAAATGTTAACTAAAAGATATTGAGAAAATAAATAAACAATACGCCAACTACACACAGATTCAAACATGTTTCAGAAGAACGCCGGGTGGTTCTCGATTTGCCGGCTTCTATTGTTTTCAATGTAGGAGTCAGTGATGTATGTTGACAACAACATTTATTGTGGAAGTTTAAGATGGATTACTGTTATAGTCTAGTTCTTATACGTACAATAAATTATACGAAGAAACTTCGTTGATAAAGGTTTCATTACAATACACAGACATAAGGCCATAACAAATCAATACCTCGTTTATCATAGGAATTTATTTGAAATTTATTTTGTTATTATTCCTTTTTTTTTTTGTCTTGTTTTTAATATATGGAAGCGTGCCTGTGGGCACTCTCCCTTAAATTGTAACAAGCTAAATCCACACCGACGAAATACATAGATAATATGAAATACATGGATAGAATGTGAATTCTATGTTACCTGGACTCCAGAATATAATGCAAATTAACTTCACGTGTTAATGAACTAATAGTATTAATAAATAGAAATAATTGGCAGCAGAATTTTGTTCACTTATTTAAAAGAAACTATAGTTACACTTTCTATGAGCTGCAGGCAAACCGAGAAAATATTTAATTAGCTAGCGGGAAGATCGAGAATTTTTAAAAGTCAGGCAGCCGGCAAATCGAGACTTATCTTGACCAGAACGCCAATGCAAGAAAACCTTGGATTAGCATGGAATGTTTGAAGATACGCAGCAACATAAGACACATAAAAACGTTTGATATTAAACTGCTCTACCGAAAATGAAGATTTACCTAAACCGTACAGAAGACAATGTAAATAAACCCTTAATCAAAGGTAAAATGCAATATAACAAGCAACTGAAGGAGAAACTCTGTCATGTTAAAACACAAAATACCAAACAATTCTGTAGAATCTATAGATTTCGTAACAAACAGAAAACTGAAAATGGAGCCCCGTCTTTGAATGAATTTTATGAATATTATAAAAATATAAACAACAGAGTAGACGAAGCCTGTTGTAATATAAACCCTGTGTAGGCCCTTTAAATAACATTGATAAAACAGAACCAAACAAACCCATCACAACAGGGGAAATAGAGAAAGCAGTTAAAAAACTAAAACAATAGGAAAGCCCCAAGTAATGATAAAATTATTAACGAATATATCTGGGCAACGTTCAAACAGCTTGGAATAATCTATTTAAAGTACTTTAATTTAAATCTTAAAACCGGGATACATCCAGTTAAATGATTAAATCAATATATAAAACATGGGTAGCTCAGTACACAGAGACAGCTACCGTAAAATAACACTTTAAAGTAACATCTCTAAATTATTTACCGGCATTTTAAGTGGACGAATAAATAATTTTCTCAATAACAATAACTTGTTAAGTGAAGTAGAAGCAGAGTTTCGCAAGACTTACTCTACAATTGATCATATATTCTCTCTACGGGCAATCACGGAATTATTAAAATTGTACATTTATTGATGTTTCTAAAGCCTTTGACATGGTGTGGCGCACAACGTTATGGGATCAACTAACAAGTAGATGGGAAATATTGGAAATAATAAAAATGTGTATAATAATATTAAATCAGTGGTTACGTATGACAGACAAAATTCTAAATGTTCTTCTTCCAGAATCGGGTTTAGGCAAGGAGAAGCTTTATCACACATTCTTTTGCTGTTTATTTAAATGATTTAGAAAACTTCTGATTATACAAACGCTGTAATGGTGTAGGCATAATCTAAATAAATAAAAAATACTAAAATTCGGAACCAGGGCTGGTGAAAAATTTTATTTGGGGACACACCTATCAAAACAGTAAATAAATACAAATACCTGGACGTAACATTCTCAAGAAAAGGAAAAGTTGCAACCGAAAAAAATATTGTTGTGCAGAAGCAAAAAAGCCAGGTACTGAATTATAAATAAGGAGCGCAGAAACCAACTCACAACCTATCTTGTTTTAGAAATATATAAAAAGTCGATAATCCCAATTCCAACTTACGGATTTGGAATTTGGAGGCTATGATTTATTCAGTTTATCTTCAGAAACGCGTAAAACCGATCTGATCATAAACAGCTGAGAGTTCTATCTTGTAGCAATAGAAGCCTGTAGTCTATTTTCTTCCTCCACAAGCTGGGATGCACGAATTGTCTTCCGCATAAAAGTTACAAATTTAGATGCTTTTGCAATAACTGTTTTGAGATGCCGAGAGGCAGTCTTTAATCTATCCTTTACAACTAGTTGCACTGTGTGAGCATAGCACGACCCATGCTTGGGTAATGTTCTAAATATTTCATTATCACAATTATCAGAATAACTTTGTGAAGCAACGTCCTGGTCTGAATTGAATTAAATTAAATGTAAAATAGTTCTAGTGTTTAGGGTGATGGTAGGTAGACAGCCAATCTGGCTATGCCATCTCCCAGCAGCATGTATTAAATGTCTTTGTTTATCTATCTATCTATCTATCTATCTATCTATCTATCTATCTATCTATCTATCTATCTATCTATCTATCTATCTATCTATCTCTATCTATCTATCTATCTATCTATCTATCTATCTATCTATCTATCTATCCATCCATCCATCCATCCATCCATCCATCCATCCATCCATCCCATCCATCCCATCCATCCATCCATCCATCCATCCTATCCACATCCATTCATCCATCCATCCCATCCACACCCATCCATCCATCCATCCATCCACACGCACGCACGCACGCACGTACGCACGCACGCACGCACGCACGCACGCACGCACGCACGCACGCACGCACGCACGCACGCACGCACGCACGCGCTATATCTCAGGCACGGTGTGACCTATGGGTCTGGGACTAACTCCAATTGAGTCGAAACACACTGGAGGTTCAAAATATAGGTCAAGGTCACTGAGGTCACCATGGGGTCATCGAGTGCATTTGTCAGAACTGCTGGAAATCACATTTTTGATCTCCTAATGCATACCTGAAGTTCATACATGCATTTTTACACTCAAAAAGTGGATGTGGCCAAAAATTTGGAAAGTGGGTCACGTTCATATCTCAAGCATGGTATGACGTATGGACCTGGGGCCAACTCTAAATTGGAGGTTCAAAATATGGGTCACTGAAGTCGCTCAGGGGTCATTGAGTGCCTTTTTCAGAATTGCCTGGAATTACTTTTTTCCCTAATGCATTCCTGAGGTTCATACATGCATTTTTACAATAAAAAAGAGTGCGAGGCCAAAAAGTTTGAAAATTGGTCACACTCATATCTCAAGCATGATATTACTCATGGACCTGAGACCACCGACACCAAATGAGTCGACACACCATGGGAGTCAATAAGTTGAGTCCCGAAAACTGGGGTCAACGGGTCTCATTAAGTGCAGTTTTCAGAATTGCTTGAAATTGCATTTTATAACCCTAATGCATTTCTGAAGTTCCTACATGTATTTTTTCTCTGAAAAAAGTGGGCGGAATAAAAAAAATATCCATTGCTGATTCCTTTAAAGAACACATTTAATGCTATTAACAGAAGTTATTTCCGGATTCTTGAGAAAAAAAATTCTGAATCCTTTATGAAAATCTTTGAACGCTATTTACCAAAACCTATTTATGATTTATTTAAAGATATTTAACTCCCGAAAATATAAGTTTCCATAAACTCTTTTTCTGTATAATTTAGTTCTGATTCTTTCACCATTTTTAACCAGACTTGAATTTACTGGGTGCAGTAAATTCTGTTTCTCTTGTAGTTAGTTGCCGCCATTGTATTGAAATTTGTGTTTATTATTCCTGGAGAGGAAGGGGCTGTTAAGTCTGATGCGCTTCTACACCATATATACAAATAAAATATTTTTAAACTAAAAAAAACGCGTTAACTGTCACCGCTTGTCATAATCAGGTTTTCATGTCAAATAGACCCTTAATCTATTAACCGGTTTAGCACTGAAAACCCATATTTTGGCTTTACCCAAAAGTGCAGGTACCTCAGCTTAAAGACTTCATTTTCTGGGGACGTGCTTCACATTATCTTTAAAGTGAAATAATTTTGTCGTAAGGGATTTGCCTTGGCTCAATTTATGGGAGAGTGCCTAGAGGCACTCTCCCATAAATTGTGACAAGGCAAAGTCATGTGAACAAATTTTGTCAACAACAAATAATTTAGCACACTACCAGTTGAAAGGCACATTTCAGAATTGTGAAGGTGGGGGTTTCTACCTCGTAAGCTACCGTGTTGTGACTTATTTAAGTACCTCCAACGTTTGCTTTGAGAATAATTTCAACCTCATCGCTATCAGGACTGCCAAAACAGGCGGAGAAACTCAAGTTTTAAATCAAGTTTGGCCGTATGGCAACCTGGATATCAGTGGGAACTTTTGCAGATGTGAAACAAAAGAAATGATCACGAGATTTCCACACAACTTCCATGTTATACGAGGACCGCTTTTGACAAGCATCTACTTCTCCGGGAAGTGAAGCAGTGCTTGTTTACTGTGGTAAACAAGCTTTGTTCCACTGGTAAAGTAGGATCCGGTAAACAATGGCTGGGTAGAAGTCCTCTAAAATTGACAACATGGGTATAAATAATTGGTTGGACTTGAGTTTATAACCACATGTTGTGGTCGCGTTTAGCCATTGTGTAGAAATATGTGATCTTAATAAATAAATCAGCAACCAAATACTTATTTGCACATGGCTTCCGAACCCAATGCTTGTAAAGAGCGGACATTAAATACCGTGGAAGATGTGTGGAGTTGCCATAAAAATAAGCGTTCTCAGCTTCCAATGAGGGAATAACGCAATGCAGATTGTCAGTACACGCGTCCAAATACTACACAACCGGCAATAATTGCAAGTTGGTTCTTATCGGAGAAATGCTGCTCTTTTTGACCCCTTGTCAACTTAACGAATCGAACATTTTCATTCGTCCTTATACCTCCCCAGTGGCTCTTGCTTCCGAGACAGAATTGAAGGACAACCTGACCCGCTCGCAAAGTTTGAAACATTCCTTCCGTCAACAAAATTTCTTTGAGAAAAGGAGTTCCTCGTGGGATTTCGCGTTCAAATTGTTAAGTTTGATATCTGAAGTATTATGGAAAACAAACCTAACATTATTGATCACCTGAACATCATAATTCTTGTCTCTCATAGACAGATACTTCAAAACGAATTCATAATACATATCCCCTTATTGTTGACAGGCCCGCATCACTTGATGCATTCTCTTGACAAGCTGTCTGTGTTCGGATATAACACAATAATACTTAACGAATTACACATCATCCAACCAATACTCTTAGACGAAATAAAGAATCATCGATTGAAGACAAAAAAAAAAATTAGCGAGAGACTTGAATCGTGTTTTTAAGTACCAGTAATCAGTGATAGAAAACAATTTAATGAATTAATTTCTCTCTTGGCTGTTTACTGAGAAAAAACAATTCTTCAGATACTGCAAAGTGCCAGTAGACTTTGGTTTAACACTTACGCTATTGTCACTTGTTTTATGATGATTACCTGTACGTTCTGGTATGCGCAATTCAAACGTACCATCTGACTGATTATTGGAACGTGCTCAGATTAATTGCTGGAAAGGCAGGCCTTAAAATTTGTCTCCAAACACGAGAATCAGTTTCGATTCTCGCAAGCTGCTGTTGCGAGAATCAATTTTCAGTTCTTAAATATTTTGAATCTGAGAGTACTGTTATACCTTTGTGAGTGTAACACATGTTCCAACATGCAGGCTTTTGGTAGTCTGGCTGATGGTGAAAATACAGTATCGTGGCAGTGGTGTCTAGGGTAGTCTTGGCTGCCTTTAAAGGCAGCCAAGACTTCACTAGACACCACTGCTGAGTGAAGTTTTGTTACCTTATTATGAGGGGGCAAATACGGAGCATTGTCTTGGCTTTTTAAAGCCACTTTTAGAATCTACAAGGATCAAATAAACATTTTGCGCGAATCAAAGTTGATTCTCGTTGTTTCCTTTACGAGAATCATTTGCGCGAATCGATTTGGATTCGCGCATGAATTATAAGCCCTGAAAGGGCTCAGACAGCCCTTTCCAACAATTAATCAGACGATAGGGTTCCAAGTATGTAATAAATTTTATTAAACTTCCTCACACACAGGCGTACATGAAGGTCCTCCACATATGACTAAAGTGGGCGTGCCAGTAAACTTGGGTTGAACCGATTAACCACCAAAAGCTGAATAAATTGGTATGATTGATAGATCTTATTCATACTTGGTACAAATATTGCTCATGACGCAAAGGTGTGGCCCGACTTCTGAGCCAGGTCATATCGTCAAGTTCAAAGTCACAGACAGCAAAGCTTTGATATTGTTATACAGTCCTTGTCCAACGCATATAACTTGGTATGGTTGACAGATTTGCTTATGACTCAAAGGTGTATCATGACCTTGATCCATTGCCATATCATCAAGGTCAGGTTTATAATCAAACCTGGAAATCCCAGTAAATCACACTTTGGAAAGTAATAATCTCTAATAAAATCCATTTAAACATAAGAAAACGACGTTTTCGCCATCTTTTGATGCTCGATAACTTCCTTCTTGTTCATTATATCAACACCGTGCGTACCCTGGCATATAAACTGGTGGACAAAAGTTTGGAATATTGGCATTTGCAACCCAAAATTTTATACTGTTAACTAATAATGAAAATCAAATAAAAAACTGAAGGATCAGTCATTACTCCATTCCTTTGAATTGTTGACATCATCAAGCAGAGCGTGTAGTGTTCATTGAAGCATGACTTCTAAGTCGGTCAGTTGGTAAATGGACCTTATACCTCGACCGCTACACATGGATCATTCTTGCAATCGCGAATATTACCAGTAGGGTTTAATCCCGGGAACCGGAAGTTTCTGGTTCTCGTTCAACCAGTTCCAGTTAAAACCGACTTAACTGGTAGAGTGCTGGAAGCCCATATTTGGGCTTTATGCAGAAGTGTTGGTACCACAACTTAAAGGCTTCATAATCAGTGGATGTACTTCATATCACCTTTGAAGTGAAATAATTTCATCTGTTAGGATTTGCCTTGTTACAATTTATGGGAGAGTGCCTGCTGGCACTCCCCCATAAATTGCAATAAGGCTAAGATATGTGAACAAATCTTCATACCAAAAATAATTCAGCACTCTACCAGTTAAGCTGACTACACATCACGCCACGGTTCCATTTTTGCAAATCAGATTTGAATTAACAGAACAATGGAACAGTTTGACAGTTATGTGCGAAGTTAAAATTCCTCGCCATCAGTAGAGGAGTAACATCTCATCAAACAGGTGAACTTAAAGTTTCAAAACGTTCGAGAGTCGTCATATTCTCGGTACAATTTTGGTTTATTTGGGTATGATTGTCGTTATAGAGGACTTCTCACCTTCGCCAAATATTTTAACAATACTCTGACAGTATAGTACCCATTGGAGCCTACACCTGCAAGCTCATCTGTGTTCGACTTAAAACAATGGATACTGTGATTGGCAGGTATTAATAACAAGGTTTGTGTGTTCTCAGTGATTCTCACCAAACCTTCTGTGCTTATTAGTGCAACGAAACTTTAATATCATCCTAGACTATATAACTATAACCTGTACACCGAGTATATTCAACTACTCGCATTTCACAGCTTAAACTTTTAGTGTTATTTTGGGAAGGACCACATGTTGATATTACGGATATTTATACCAGTGTACAGAGAGTTAAGTACTAGTACCACGTTATGCTGTGAGAACTATTATAAGTTACCTCCGCCAGCATGTATTGTATATTGAGATTTAATACACGGATGTCGGTCTTTAAGCAATGAATCGCATGCGAGGTGCTTAAATGAGACATCCAGGTATTAAATTTCCATAGACCATACATGTTGGCGGAGATAGCGTTTTTGTCCCGTTTGAAACACAATAGAAACATAGTGGAAACAAATTTGTGGGCGCGTTCCGCACGCTCCGCAAACAGTTGGACCAAACGCGTGAATAATTGTTTTGTTTTTACATGCATAAAAGACAGCAGATAGAGTTACACCCCTTCTCCTTGGAAATGCATAAACATATCGGCTTTCTTGTTATTAGATTTGCTCTTATTTCATATTTCTCGAATTGCTTGATTTAATTATTCGACTATTTAATCTATAACAGCAAACTATGATTGAATTGTCTGAAATCTAATGATATTTGTGACTATTTTCAGGGTTTGGGGTTCGATTTTTATATCGCTGGGGGCTATCAAAAGCGGAAAGCTTTCATTTAAACCATATACCCCCGATGTGTCGCGTGCGCTTGTATCCTGGATGTTGCACGCT
This sequence comes from Pictodentalium vernedei, assembly GCA_031216915.1. Taxonomy (NCBI): domain Eukaryota; kingdom Metazoa; phylum Mollusca; class Scaphopoda; order Dentaliida; family Dentaliidae; genus Pictodentalium; species Pictodentalium vernedei. The sequence goes on along the minus strand of CM062290.1, from coordinate 78,049,908 downwards.
CCCCTATACCTTGGATGATGGGTGCGCCCTTTGCCATGGCTATTTGTTCAAGGCATTCTGACCAATCAAAAGATAGAATTTACCGGGGTATAGAGACAAAATAATATAAACTACTATTATCCTACTGTGAGTGAAGATACAATGTATATAAGTTTTGTTATGAGGTTGCGATTAGATCCCCGTCAGGGGTAACTATGTTGTGTCCTTGGGCAAGGCACGTGATCCCGATTGCCCGCGCGGGCCGCGTTGGCGCCACACTGTGTACTAAGGCGTAAGCACGTCGTCAACCAATGCTAACCCTTCGTGTGAGGAGTTAGTTCTTTGGAGGGTCTGACACTTGCTCGCCGTCGCCTGGTGGTTCTCTCCGGGTACTCCGGCTTCTGCCACCTGTAAAACTGTCGGATACGAGGTGGCCCTGGTAGTCGAAAGTGTCGTTATAAATAAATAAATTTGAGTACTGTTACCACATTTAATTATTATTCCTATGCTATAAGCACCAGTACACTGTTGCCATGTTATGAAGTTCGTGCTATTAATGTGCTACATGTTCCGTTACCACGTAAACTAGTAGGTACTGGTACTAGAATATATGTACTCTTCTCATATTGTTTGTGGAAATACGTTGTTGTAACAACTGTATTCACCATTAAGCATCGAGACTGTTCTGTTGATACTGTTACCAACCAGTGTATGCTGTAAGTACTACCCCCGCACCATAAGCACAATTGTTACACCCTGAGTACTGGTATATTGTCATATGTTAAGTCACTCGTTCGGCCAGTTTCCCGATAGCTTATCTACTCGATGATATTCTGATCGTTCGAGCAATTGTCCAGTCACTGATCGATATCTCATTGGAGGTACTTGGAATAGGCGTGAGAAAGTCTGTAAGAGGGAGCAGATTTTATACCATGATTACCTATTCTTCTATATATAAAAAGCCACATAAATTTTAGCTTTACCCACAAACCGCAGTGAGCACGCCAGCAATGGGATTTCAGTAGTTAACTTTTACACCTACAGTAGAGCTACATCCAAGTTGACCTTTGGTGACGTCGACCTAAATGCAAACTTGTTTAAGTTTATCGCACGCCGCCTCACGAAGGCTGGAATGAAAGTGACAATTATTTATTACATATTTGAATGGGTTTAGCTCATAAGATGCCCAAAATTAACAAGCAATCCATATCTCAAAAAGGTATTTTATACTACTCACATGTTACTAAGGATCGCCTCCAATTCATCGAGATAATGTGTACATGAAAAGAAAATGTGTACATATTTTCTTTGTTTATTTATTGTGGAGCAATGACACTTTTAACAGTCTGGGTCAAATCAGATTGTACAACTGTATGGGTAGAGGAAGCTAGAGTACCAACAGGGAAGAACTCAACAATGCTGAATAACTGTTGCACAATCTAATTTATCAGCTCGTACACGCATAGCATTAGTTGAAGGCAAGTGAAACGTGGTGATACAGCGCGTCGACCATAGATGTACAACATGTCAACGTCACACTTTCCTTCAACCAATGCTAACTGTTTGTGTCAGGATGGTAAATTGGAGAGCCCAATAGTTACTCACCATTGCTAAGTGGTTCTCTCCTGGGACTCTGACTCCCTCCACCGGTACAATTGCCCGACATGATATGATACAAGCCGTTGAAAGTGCCGCTAAACTCTAAAAAACAAATAAATAAACACAAAACTATACACATTTGACCTTTTATGTATCAAATATGTAGACGGACAGGCGTGATCCGTAGCAAAATGTGAGTAGTATGTTATGTTATTAACATGAAAAAGACCCTGTGATTTGCGCGTTTTTTAAATTACATTTCGTATCGGCGATAAAACTGGCAGCGAAAGTACCGCCCACCGGCACTCATGTAAACCAAACCGTTTCACACATGTGCATGTCTGACATACATTTAAACTCTTAATATTTTGATGATCATGGTATAAATAAAACATACCCACAGTAGCTTGGTGTACCAAACGTTCACCACTCGTGATGAAGTGGTGTTAACCGCGCGCCAAAGGCTCGCGATTAACACCACTTCATCACGAGTGGTGAGCGTTTTGTACACCAAGCTACTGTGGGTATAACCACTTCACCACTCGTGGTGAACATTTGGTACACCAAGCTACCGTGGGTATATTCTATATGTATTCCAAGTGCTAGTAATAATAGAAACCAAGTGTGATAGTGGTATGAACTGGGGACTGTAGCGCTAGTAGTATAATAATAGGTACTAAGAGTCACAGTGCCACAAGTCAAATTAATGGTACAAGGGTGCAAGGATGATAGAACATTATAGCAATGGTGAATACAATATAGGCCAATCATTCGATAGATAGCGGGAGTCATGGTGGAAGCCGCTGGCAGTTCTACTAGGAGCTGTGTTGGAGCTTGGAATATCACTTACGGTGAATACAATATAGGCCAGTCATTTGATAGATAGTGGGAGTCATGGTGGAAGCCGATGGCAGTTCTACTAGAAGCTGTGTAGGAGCTTGGAATATCACTTACGGTGAATACAATATAGGCCAATCATTCGATAGATAGCGGGAGTCATGGTGGAAGCCGCTGGCAGTTCTACTAGGAGCTGTGTAGGGACTTGGAATATCACTTACGGTTTAATACAATATAGGCCAATCATTCGATAGATGACGGGAGTCATGGTGGAAGCCGATGGGTGTTCTACTAGGGGCTGTGTAGGAGCTTGGAATATCACTTACAGAATCTCATCAATGGAATCCCTTTATAGAATTCCACTAAGAGTAATCCTTTGTGTGAAACGTTCATTGTTTTAGAATCCATTTTTTCCCAGATGAAAATAAGAGTTGTATGTGGAGTCACCCTTAATTACTCGATAGCTTATTTTCTAGATAAGGTTCGAATCGTTCGAGCAATGATTTTTCCAGTCACTGCTCGATTAACGCTTCAACTTATTCTCAGGAACCCTTGTATCAGATATTATGTGGCAGTGGGTGGGGCTTAGAGGAATGAAGATATATGATTTATCGAAGTCAGGGGTCGAGAGCAGAGGTAGCTGGGACTAAATCAAATAGTAGGATGAGCGTGACAAAATAGAGACTGAAGTAGGTAGATAATCAAGAATTCTGGGAGGTTTGGGGACATTGTTGGGTTGTTGTGGTGAGTAATCATACTATTACACTATGGAACGCACCCTTTAGGGTCTATAGCACCACGTGCTATTCTTGGACAAACCGGGTCAAATAAAAGCTGTTTCGGTGATTTTGGGCTGTTTTTGATCATTTAAGGTAAGTAGTATGTAATGTGGTTTTGAGGGGCAGGTTGGATGACCTCGGTGGATGACCTCGGAAGTGACGTCATGTCACGTGACCTAGTGGCGCCATGTTGTGTTGTCATGGTAACCCGCGTGAGCGGCCATGTTGTGACGTCATCCCCATAGTGATACGTGGTGTTAGTACGCATGCGCAGCGCGTGTTGTTAGGGTGATACGTGTTTCCGTCGTCCATTTTGTATACTGGAGGCCGCCATCTTGGTTTCTATGGTAGCACGTGATTGGTATGTTTCCTAAGGCCTACAATAGGATAGGGGTATGTTCGGTGGGTATGTTCGATTGAATCGGAGTAAATATGATTACCACAAACAACCCGACAATCCCCCAAATCACCAAAATTTACCCGAAATCACCGAAATTGATTTTATTTCCCCAATTTATCGGTTTAGCACGCAGTGCTATAGTACTAAGGGGTACAAGGGGTGCATTCGACTGAAGTGGAGTAATTTTCTGGTTCGGATTTTCCCAGAATCCCTTTTTGGATCCCTATCCCATGACGTTTTTCCCTATTAAGAATAGCACGTAGTGCTATAGGACAAATTTACCCAGAATTCTCCGCTTCTATCTATATATGCAATAGTTTACGTCTATCTAGCCATGTTCCTTTGTTCTAGAGTATACTCCAGTAGCGTAGAAGAGACTATTATTTGGAACAGTTTATTTTATTATTACTATATTTAGCAATTTCTGGTCTATTCTTGTTAGTTCTGACCCTATTCCGTGTACTCTTGTTGTTTCATTTATATAACTAACCAATCAGATTGCTTGATTTCCCATAACCTGTATGCAGGGTTATCTCCCTTGTGTATAACAAAAGCCTATATCCAATGGCCATATCCCATGGAATCCCATTTTGGAAAACACCTGTGGCTATGGAATCCCTTTTTTGTCATATGTGCTTATGTGAAAAAGCACAATGTGACCTAGCACAAAGGCACGTGCTTTATGTGCCGATATGTGCTTATGTGAAAAAGCACAATGTGACACAATGTGCCCTATCACATAGGCACATACGGGTATTTGAGGATACCTTTGGCCTGGTATTGTATTATTTGAGGATACCTATCGAGGATACCTACTGGAGAATCCCTTTTTTGGTCATATGTGCTTATGTGAAAAAACACAATGTGACACAATGTGCCCTAGCACAAAGGCACATGCTTTATGTGCCGATATGTGCTTATGTGAAAAAGCACAATGTGACACAATGTGCCCTATCACATAGGCACATACGGGTATTTGAGGATACCTTTGGCCTGGTATTGTATTATTTGAGGATACCTATCGAGGATACCTACTGGAGAATCCCTTTTTGTCATATGTGCTTATGTGAAAAGGCACAATGTGACACAATATGCCCTATCACATAGGCACATGCTTTATGTGCCGATATGTGCTTATGTGAAAAGGCACAATGTGACACAATATGCCCTATCACATAGGCACATACGGGTATTTGAGGATACCTATGGCCCGGCATTGTATTATTTGAGGATACCTATTGAGGATACCTATCGAGGATACCTTTTGGAGAACCCCTTTTTTGTCACATTAGGCTATGTAAAATCCCTCAATGGGTCTAATGTAGTCTTACCAACCGCTTCCATCTTGTCGCCAAAGCTCCAAGGCCATTACAGGTCTATGGCCTATCTGTCCTATCATTAGCTTCTACATCAGTCTTGTTCCATTGCGGCCTTGTACCAGTACTATTGGCTTCTGTTATTCTGCCCCATATCTCATCCATTACTTCCTAGCTATACCTATCTCAGTCTCGACTATAACATTGATCAAGGTTGAATCAGATTTCCCCTGTATACGTATAAGGCATTCCGTTATTGAGATGCCTAGCCGAGTCCGTAAAATATGGATTCCGTGTTTTAACATCAATACTTGAGGGTATGGAAAGGGTTTGATAACACTTAATGACTACAAGACTCTGAACAGAGACAACCAACCACTATAAAACAATAAAGGTACAGATCCAACACAACCAATTGTGAACATAACAAAGTGAAAGAATGTCAAACTAGTTGGATTGATCGAACTAGTTGGACAGATTGAACAGATCTGATCAAATACAATCAAGATGGAAGTGAATTGACCATAACAAAGTTTTCACCTGAATGAACTCAAATATAACCAAACTCGAAGTTAATTGACCATTACAAATTGAACAAAGTTCTGAACTATAACCCTAATGAAGATATTAACACCCTTTGAACTGTTTTAATGTACTTTATGTAATTAAAACCCTTGAACTGTTTGAATGAACTATATATAATATAAATAAATAGTTAACCCTTTGAACTGAATGAATTTTTTGAATGAACTTTTTATATCTAATATAAATAAACACCCTTTGAACTGAATGAATTTTAAACTTAATGAAAATATAACGAAAGGTGATCTGAATTTTTAAACTACAACCCATTGAACTGGATTCTTCCAATAGGGGAGGGAAATACCCTCGAGTATTGATGTTAAAACACGGAATCCATATTTTACGGACTCGGCTAGCCATCTCAATAACGGAATGCCTTATACGTATACAGGGGAAATCTGATTCAACCTTGATCAATGTTATAGTCGAGACTGAGATAGGTATAGCTAGGAAGTAATGGATGAGATATGGGGCAGAATAACAGAAGCCAATAGTACTTGTACAAGGCCGCAATGGAACAAGACTGTTGTAGAAGCTAATGATAGGACAGATAGGCCATAGACCTGTAATGGCCTTGGAGCTTTGGCGACAAGATGGAAGCGGTTGGTAAGACTACATTAGACCCATTGAGGGATTTTACATAGCCTAATGCGACAAAAAAGGGATTCTCCAAAAGGTATCCTCGATAGGTATCCTCAATAGGTATCCTCAAATAATACAATGCCGGGCCATAGGTATCCTCAAATACCCGTATGTGCCTATGTGATAGGGCATATTGTGTCACATTGTGCCTTTTCACATAAGCACATATCGGCACATAAAGCATGTGCCTATGTGATAGGGCATATTGTGTCACATTGTGCCTTTTCACATAAGCACATATGACAAAAAGGGATTCTCCAGTAGGTATCCTCGATAGGTATCCTCAAATAATACAATACCAGGCCAAAGGTATCCTCAAATACCCGTATGTGCCTATGTGATAGGGCACATTGTGTCACATTGTGCTTTTTCACATAAGCACATATCGGCACATAAAGCATGTGCCTTTGTGCTAGGGCACATTGTGTCACATTGTGCTTTTTCACATAAGCACATATGACCAAAAAAGGGATTCTCCAGTAGGTATCCTCGATATGCATCCTCAAATAATACAATACCAGGCCAAAGGTATCCTCAAATACCCGTATGTGCCTATGTGATAGGGCACATTGTGTCATATTGTGCTTTTTCACATAAGCACATATCGGCACATAAAGCATGTGCCTTTGTGCTAGGTCACATTGTGTCACATTGTGCTTTTTCACATAAGCACATATGACAAAAAAGGGATTCCATAGCCACAGGTGTTTTCCAAAATGGGATTCCATGGGATATGGCCATTGGATATAGGCTTTTGTTATACACAAGGGAGATAACCCTGCATACAGGTTATAGGAAATCAAGCAATCTGATTGGTTAGTTATATAAATGAAACAACAAGAGTACACGGAATAGGGTCAGAACTAACAAGAATAGACCAGAAATTGCTAAATATAGTAATAATAAGATAAACTGTTCCAAATAATAGGCTCTTCTACGCTACTGAAGTATACTCTAGAACAAAGGAACATGGCTAGATAGACGTAAACTATTGCATATATAGATAGAAGCGGAGAATTCTGGGTAAATTTGTCCTATAGCACTACGTGCTATTCTTAATAGGGAAAAACGTCATGGGATAGGGAACCAAAAAGGGATTCTGGGAAAATCCGAACCAGAAAATTACTCCACTTCAGTCGAATGCACCCCTTGTACCCCTTAGTACTATAGCACTGCGTGCTAAACCGATAAATTGGGGAAATAAAGTCAATTTCGGTGATTTCGGGTAAATTTTGGTGATTTGGGGGATTGTCGGGTTGTTTGTGGTAATCAGATTTACTCCGATTCAATCGAACATACCCACCGAACATACCCCTATCCTATTGTAGGCCTTAGGTAACATAGCAATCACGTGCTACCATAGAAACCAAGATGGCGGCCTCTAGTATACAAAATGGACGACGGAAACACGTATCACCCTAACAACACGCGCTGCGCATGCGCACTAACACCACGTATCACTATGGGGATGACGTCACAACATGGCCGCTCACGCGGGTTACCATGACAACACAACATGGCGCCACTAGGTCACGTGCCATGACGTCACTTCCGAGGTCATCCACCGAGGTCATCCAACCTGCCCCTCAAAACCACATTAAATACTACTTAGATAACTACCAGGTTGTTCGTGGTAATTAGATATATTTCCCTTGAATTAAGTACACCATCCAAACATTCTCCACCCCCCCCCCCCCACCCCGACCTTTGGGAGGGTTTTTGTGTCACATAACAATCACGTGCCACATTAAGAACCAAGATGGTGGCCCCCGGTATACAGAATGGACGACGGAACACGTGTCACCCCAACAACACGCGCTGCACATGCGCACTGTCACTTCCGGGTTTCGGCAAACAGAGAACGTCCAGTTCCAAGCATACTACTCACGAATCGCTGCTTACGACTCTGAACCCTAAGTTTGGGTTAAATTTTCTGTGGGGGGGGGGGGGGGGGGGGGAGGTTAACGACACTTTCGACTTCCAGGGTAACTTCGTGTCGGACAGTTTAATGGGTGGGTGGAAGCCGGAGTACCCGGATAGAACCACCGCGCAACGGCTAGCCGCTGTCAGCTCCTCAACGTACTAACTCCACACAAGCAGAGTTAGTATTGAAGACAAGCGCACCATCGGCGTGTCTTAGTACACGGCGCCGCCGTATGCCCCCACATAGGCAATCAGGATTAAGTAGATTAAGTGCCTTGCCCAAGGATACAACGCAGTTACTACTGAAGGAGATCGAACCGTGGACCTTTCTGGGTTTGAAGTAAAATGCCGTAACCACTGAGCCACCGTGTTCCCTCATCATTCAAAAACTCCGCTTCAAATCACTCCCTTATATATGACACAGTTTTCTCGATTGCGTTCGACGAGTAACGGATGCGATTTAGACAAATTGCTTGCGCCCAGTAACGACGCGACACGGAGAACAACTCTGGATTGATTTATATCGGCCGAGATCGGTGTCACATAAGCCGAGCTTGAAATCATATCAGTCGAGTTTGATAATGGCAATTCTGGGAAAGAAAATCATACATAATGAATAAAGCGTGGTATTAATAGACTTAAGACAGGGGCTGAAAAGGAAACAAACCCTGCCACTCTTTAAGAGTAGCAGGGTTTGTTTCCTTTTTAGCCCCGATCTGTTTGGTCTGGCCCTGGTGCGGACATTTTTCCTTTTCAATAAGTCACTTGCCGCGCTGAACAAGGGCTAAAGAGGATCCATGCCCTCTTGGAAATTGGGGTCAGGAGTCCTTGGTAAATACCCGTCACTTAAAATTCTTATCTGGAGCTCTTGTGTCGTTTCGTGCTTTACGATCTGGTGTTTTGTATCTCAGTCGCAGTTGATCTAGAGGTATATTATATTCTGCGATTTACTCTATTAGCGAACTGGACATAAAACTCGAGAAACTAATATCTGTTACAAGAGTCTATATGTGGGCTAAAACAACCCTAGCAATTTTTACCTCAATACCTTCTAACACGTAGGAGATTAGCTGCTTGAGGCGATATCTATTGAGTTTGAATTCCTCAGCAAAAATGTTAAAGTGTCTGTCTTGGCAAATACTTAAACTATTTGCACTGGCTGTCCTTTCAAAATTGTGAGAGTTGAAAACAAATGTAGGGGGACATAATGTGGCAAGAAATGAGAGCAGGAATATAACTATAGGGCACTTTCTTTCCTGGAAACACTGGAAACAATTATCCTTTGCTCATGTATTATCGCCTGGTAACAATTCTGCTCAAGTATTATCATCAAGTAACAATATTTGGTATTGCAATCGTTTAGAATGTTTAAATACTGCAAGTACTAACATTTTTGGAAACGGTGGAAACGGTGGAAACAGTGGAAAGAATATTTAGAAAATGTTTAAATCCTGCAAATACTAACATTTTGCAAACGGTGGGAATGATGGAAATGGTGGAGACAGAGGAAATGGTCAGTGGGAATGGTGGAAACGGTGGAAATGGTGAATGTTTCCACCGTTTCCAATGTTCCACTGTTTCCACCGTTTCCAATGTTCCCACCGTTTCCAATGTTTCCAACGTTTTCAGAATTTTAGTACTTGGAGCATTTATGATTTATCATGCAAACACTGAAATAAATTTTAATACCAACTGTACTTGCTGGGTTGTTTGAAAAAAAAAGTAACAAAAATCTCATTGTTTCCAGAGTTTCCTGGAAACAAAGTGCCCTGTAGTTTTATTTCTGCTCTCATTTCTTGCCATATCTATAGGGGGACAAGTAAAACATGTCTTTTCAACTGAGTGCGAAAATGGGCGTTGGTTTGAGAATCACTAAATTTGAATACAGAAAACACACGGCAACATATATTGTTTTCCTGTTCATTTTTTAATCAGATCGCATACTAAGTGGGAAGAAAAATGAAAAATGAGCAGCCGAGAAGACAGGAAAATGTCAACACTGTCGTCAATATTAATCATTTAGTGTCTTGTTACCTATTGAATTGCCTACATCAATGGAAAGTCAGCGGAAAATTCTCTCGATACTTGTTGAAATCTTCTTGTATTGTTCAAATTACTTGCAGTGCAGTGTACAATTCGCTTGGTTGTATCGTTATCATTTTAAAGCATCACATGACAAGTTTCTTGGCAATCGATTTGTCACTTTCTTAACGGGCGGGGTTTCCTTCCAGTGTTTAATTATTTACGAAACGAATTTTCTGTCAACGATTTTCCAGCTTTTCATAAACATATCTCGACACCTTGCTTTGATTAATTTTTAACGATGTTTTTTTTTCAACATTCGATCCTGTTAACAGCTTTTGTCCGAATTTGTTTATCGTATCTTAACTTGTTGTATAAAGGAATGTTTCTTGACCTATTTAGGCATCTTGGATCTTGTGATAAATATATCTCATCAATCCCTCTCTAGTTCATATAAACTCTCAAGGCACTAGTCTAACTTTGTAAGAAAGCTGACGCTGGTTAAAAACATAGGTTATGACCCCGCGTTGGAACGAGCTCGACAAGCTCATTCCAACAAGGGGTCACAACCTATGTTTTTGAGACACAAAATGAAAAAAATAATGACAATTAATTGGCGATTTTTTAGAACAGTGCTGGCCGGTTTTTGCCGTTATGTTAGATAAAGGGTTAACAGCCCACGAGTTTATTAGCCGCCAGGGACGAAGTCGTGATCCGCTAATAAGCTCAAGGGCTGTTATTGTGAACCATTTCCGTTGAGCCGTTGATATACTGTAAGCCCCTCAAAGTCATGTTATTTCTATTAATGCCACTTTTCGTACAGTGAGTACATTGCATTTATATTATGTGGGAAATTAGGGCTGCACGATATTCAAAACTGAATACAGGTATCGGTATTCAAAAAAATACCGCGGTTGTTCGGTATATCGAAAACTATTCAGATATATGAACACAAGTACTACAATCGAGACTCGAGGCATCACAATCGGAACGAATTTGCATGCCTTGATGATGCAGTTCGAAAAACCTTTACCCAACGCAGACGATATCAAAATTTACTATTTTCAAAATTAGTTTATCAGATTTTAACCAAAGATTTCAACAAAATTATATCATGTGACTCCTCATTGGAACGAGCTCGTTCCAATGAGGGGTCACATGATATAGTTTTGTTGAAACTTTTGAAAATTATGTTTTCAACTGCTGAATTTGTGTATTACGAGGTCTCAAGCAGACGATTCCTTGGATAAAGGGATAATATTATTCATTCGGAGCTACAGTTAAAAAACTCAAGACATCTTGAACATTAAAGTGAGGGTAAATAAATAATGACGATAAACCGATATTTTTGTAATTACGCCGGTATTCAATCGATATTGGTTTGAATACCGGTATATATCGGTTTATCGATATACCGTGCAGCCCTATTTGCGGGCGATACGATCTCAACTCATAAAGTAAATAGCTACTCATTGAATGTGTGTGGTAGGCTAATCAACCAAAAGGCTGCACGCCGAATATATTGATTGGTCTTCCCCCAAGTGACGAATATAGATACAACCAGTTGATGGCTCTTAACTGGCATGGAAAATACTAACAGGGTCCCAAGGGTTGAATTTTCGGGTCTGAAATATTTTAGTTATACGGAAAGCGAATCGTAGGTTCACTTTTCCGACCAAATAATATATTTAGGACGATTGAACGTGAAAAATATTCATTTTTCGTGAATCAAAGCTAGAAATGTTGCTCAAACGGGGCTTGATTTGATCGACATTTTGATGACATCACAATCAGAAATGTAGATTCGCCACAGTCGTAGTTTTTAAAAAATTTTATTGGTATTTAACGACACTTTCGACAGCCAGTGTCAACTCGTGTCGGACAGTTTTACGGATGGAGGAAGCCAATCTTCCCGGGGAGAATAACTGAGCAGCGTCGAGCAACTTCGGGCTACCCCAACGTACCAAATCCGCGCAAGCAGGGCTAGCATTCGTTGAAGATAAGTGCACCATCAACGTGCGATTAGCTTTAGTACACAGCGCCATCTTGCCCTTTTCCCAGGAAATCGGGATTAAGTGCCCAGTTGAAGGACACAACACAATTACCCTGCATGGGATCGAACCGTGAATCTTCAGGTTTGAAGTCCAATGCCGTAATATTGGTTAACCGCGCTCCGGGTTTCTTTGTTTGTTTTTTATTACGTCGAGTATAGTTCAACAACTCTTCTAAAAATATTTTTGTATTTTCAATGGAATTAAATACTAACCGATTGGAATATCTATCACAGGGGCAGGAAAGATTACCCACATATCTTTGTAAGTGAAAGCATACCACATCAACGGTCGTCTGCGCGTAAATTTCCACAAAAAGAGGTAAACAAACTGCCCATACCAGCGTCGAATCGCTATCAGAATTAGACTGGTGACCTGCGAGCATGTAGTTTATGGTGGGAATTTTTTTTTATCTCGTCCAGTAAATCAGGTTCGGGCCTAGCGTTAGTCTGCTCCAGACCTAGCTTACTGAACTCGTTTCATAAATTTCACCCGAAACCAGGACTTGTGGGAAGGTCTCTATTTTTGCAACCACTCCCATCCCCCCCCCCCCCCGCCCCCACTGTCGGAGCTACGTGGATGAAAGTGCATGACCCACACTGGATAGTAGTTAATCAATCAGAGATACCCGTCTGTAGCAGGAGCGTAGCCAGGTTCAATGGTAGATTGCTGAACTATTTATAGACATCAAAATTTGTTCACGTATCTTTTCCTTGTTTCAATTTATGGGAAAGAGTGCCATCTCTCCCATAAATTGTAGCAAGGCAAATCCTAAGGGATTAAAGATCATCCACTGAATATGAAGCCTTTAAGTTGTGGTACCGACACTTCAGAATAAAGCCCAAATATTGTGCTTCCAGCACTCTATCTGTAAAATCAAGTGGTGAGGGAGACAAAATATTTTTCTAGGTAGCAGAAAAGTATTTTGTCCCCACTACACCATTTCAAGGGCAACTACAAAATATTTCTCCCTCCTTTTCATTCACCTCGTGTTGGGTCGAGAATGCGTATCCACGAGGGCAGATTTTAACTTTTCATTTCATTTGGTGCGTTCCTGAGTACTTTTGTTTAAATGCTAATATATCAAGAAAATAATAAGGCATAACTTGAGCAAAAGCAATATCCGGGTTCGGGTTCATGAACAATAGGGCCCTGCGAAGCTTCGAAATTCGATTCGATTTCGAATCTTAAGCTGGTATTCGGTTCGATTCGAAATCGGCTGTCCGATTCGTTTTCCTTCGAATCTTTTCATTCGAATTTCGCTTGGTATCAGTCGTCCATGTCGTCACACACAGTGTATAGCTGAGATTGAAATTGCACGTAAATAATATTGAAAATAAAGACTGAGTGTAATTTCCGCTATATTAGGAGGAAACTCTCTAGGCGTGGGTTCGAACCCCCGCTATGCCATTGTAAACAAAACCAGCGTCCTTGATTCTATGGCACGCGGAAGTTTGAAAAAGAGAAGTTCTCGCTAATTTCCTTGCAGTGCAGTTTGTAGAATTGGTGCAATTACTTGAATAACCAAATGCTGTAAAAGGTGTCACTTGATATTAGGGCACTGTGAAGCGTCGAAAGTCGACTCTAGTCGAAATCGTCCCGATCATTCGATTCGATTCGAGTAGGGCCCTACGAAGCTTCGAGATTCGATTCGATTTCAAATCTTAAGTTGGTATTCGGTTCGATTCAAATCGGCTGTCCGATTCGTTTTCCTTCGAATCTTTTCACTGGAATTTCGCTTGGTATCAGTCATCTTTGTCGTCTCACACAGTGTATAGCTGAGATAGAAATTGTAAATAAACAATGTTGAAAATAAAGACTGCGTGTAATTTCCGCTATATTAACATAAAAAAGCACCTGTACCCACCAGCCATGCTAATTCCAGCTTCACTAGTCACTACCACTGCTGAAAGCAAATTTAAAGTTACCAAGTAGTATCGACGATCAGGTCACAGTTGCTAGCGCCAACCTCTTGTTCTGTCCAGTACAGATTTCTCTCACCGGTTTCTGTTTTTGAACAGAAATCCTCACTGAGAAATATTCTAACCACATCATCAAGGCATGACTTCGACGAAGGCATGCCTGGATGATGCAATTGGAATATATTATCAGGCGGGACTTCTTGACGTCTGTATTCTATTCGAGGTTCCATTCGATTTCGAATAATGGATTCGATTAGATTCGAATCGAAAATATGTGATTCACGGGGCCCTAATGAACCAGTTGGGGAATTGCAGGCATATATGTACGTAGGGTTCACCTAGTTCAGGAAAAATGGGTAGAGGGTCGTGGCCACTCTGCTGGTCCAGAGTACTTTCTCACCTAGGGTCGGCCCCAATGTTACTGCTGGGTGAACCAGAGCGAGCAAGCACGGTAATTGGTATTTTTCAAGGATTCAAGATATAGGACGCGAATCCAGATCGAAGTCGTCGCACTCCGTTTAGAAGTCCTTTGCGTGAAACACAGGGACAGTTCGCCTCTGAAATTACGTGCAGACTATAAAACAGAGCTTGACATTTTAGTGCTGGTTAGTCATCTGTGCGCCAAGAGACTTGTACTTCGTGCCATTAGGTGATAATGAATTCCACTTTTCTCATTACCAGAATACCGGACAAAGGCCATCCTTTCATTCTCTAGCGTAATCTCGCATAAGATCCAATTTACAAGTCACGCCGCATGAAAGACCAAAGCACTGTCAACAATAGAATATTCCCTGATTCCAGATGACCCCGTAATCATCAGGTTAATAGCTCACGCGATTCATTTATCTTGCGAACAAAACAGGTAATTATTCCATCAATCGACATGCATACGATTTTTCACTGCTATGCTTCACTCAGATTTAGTATTTGTGTAATTATTTCGCGTTGTGTGGTATAATTTTTACATTTAACACATTAGCCGCAAAATCATAAAAATTCGACGCACGTACCACACTGCTTTTTTTTCTTTTTAAGCGTCCAAACCATCGGTTATGCCACTTTAATCCCAAGGTCCCCATCCTCTTGAGTGCCGAATAATAGTACAGGGCAAAATAATAGTACAGGGTGGAAAATTTCCTGAAAATTAATAATAGTACAGGGTCGAATAATAGTATAGGGTGGAAAATTCCAAGATGTGAGTCAGCCACTATGCTCTGAACCGTTTTCCGACGTCTGATGCTCTTGAAGTGGTAAAGGTCTAAATTACTTTCGGTTATCATAATTTTCACATGGATCTGACTTGTTGCAATTTATGGGAGAGTGCCTGTAGGCACTCTCCCATAAATTGCGACAAGGCAAAACCTTATAGACTAATTAATTCTGCTTTATTGATGGTATGAAGCACATCCACTGGTTATTAGGTCTTAAAGTTATGGTTGCAGTACTTCAGAATAAATCTCCCTCTACCCATTAACATTTTCATTGCATCCTGTGTTTGCTTATGCATGTATGTACCTTACTAGATTGTTTTGGCGAACTTCTTGAGATAAGCAGCCGCTCTGCACATTCGATTTCTGAAAATTAAAAATCCTACAGGGTCAAACAAGGATCATATAGGCGGGAATTTTGTTCTAAAAAGAAGAATAATCATACATGTATGATAATAAGGCACTCAAGAGTACAAGCACAAACTGCCCATTTTATAATACTCTGAAAAAAATTGTCAGTAGCTTATTTTTCCTTGCGAACTCTACTGGTAGGATGCGTTCATCTTAACGGTGTTTTACATCGTTGTACATACAGGCAGCCAGCAATGATGTAGAAACATTGTTAAGTCCCCCGCAGCTGTGTACGTTTATATACGGTATTCTCGGGTGCCTAATAATACTACAGGGCAAAATAATAGTATAGGGTCAAAGAATAGTACAGGGTGGAAAATTCCAAGATGTGAGCCAGCCGCTATGCTCAGAGCCGTTTTTATATTTATTTATTTATTTATTGATGTTTTAGGTCATATATTTATGCACAATGGCTAATCATGACCGTGACAGTTTTACGGGTGGAGGAAGCCGGAGTACCCGGAGAGAACCACCGAGCAACGACGAGCAGCTGCCAGCTCCCCAACATCGTAACTCCGCACTGCAGCACAGGCAGGGTTAGATTGGTTGAAGACATGCGTACTATCGACGTGCAGTACGCCTTAGTACACGGCGTCATCGTGCCCCCATGCGGGCAATGGAGATGAAGTGTCTTGCCCAAGGACACAACGCGGTTGCCGCCGTTTTTATAACACAGAAGTCTGTTGTTCTTGAAGTGGCGAAGGGCTAAATTACTTTCAGTTATCATAATTATCACATGGATTTGACTTGTTGCCTAAAGGCACTCTCCCATAAATTGCACCAAGAAAATACCTTATAGACTAATTAATTCTGTTTCAGCGAGGGTATGAAGCACATCCACTGGGTACTAGGTCTTAAGTTATGGAATCAGTACTTCAGAATAAAGCCCAGATATATGCTTCCAGGTTTCTACTCATTAACATTTCCATTGCATCCTGTGTTAATTTGCACATGCACCTTACTAGTTTGTTTTGGTGAACTTCTTGAGATAAGCGACTGCTCTGCACATTCCATTGCTGAAAATTAATAATCATACAGGGCCAAATAAGGATTATACAGGCGGGAATTTTGTTCGAAAAAGAATAATCATACATGTATGATTATTAAGCAATGAGGAGCAGTTATTTACGTGGGCGCGGTGGCGTTGCGGTAACCGGTTCTCGTTAGATCACCGAAGTTAAGCAACGTCGAACCCGGTTAATCATTGGATGGGTGACCGTCTGAGCGATCAATTCGGACTCCCGCGTTGTGTCCTTGGACAAGGCACGTAACCTCGATTGTCCACATGGGGGCACGATGACGCCGTGTACTAAGGCGTACAGCACGTCGATAGTGCGCATGTCTTCAACCATTCTAACCCTGCCTGTGCTGCAGTACGGGGTTACGACGTTGGGGAGCTGGCAGCTGCTCGTCATTGCTCGGTGGTTCTCTCCGGGTACTCCGGCTTCCTCCACCCGTAAAAATGTCACGGCATGATTAGCCATTGTGCGTAAGTATAGGATCTTAAACACCAATAAATAATAATAATAGTCATTTACGTAAAATAGGTTGATGGGACGAGCTCATCAAAGCAAAACTAAAATCACTTCAGAATCCAGACAAGACTACAACTTCAGTCCACGTGAGATTTAATTTTGACATGTCGCCTTGACACTCTAACTTGACATTGGCAAAATCACGTTCGATTACAGTGCTAAAAACTGAAGTCAAACGTCAATCGATTCTAACATACAAACGTAAAAAATACGTTTTGCTATAATTAGCATCCAATATTGACCTACATTTTTGATATCACTTTGATTTTAGTAAAGTGAAGATCAGATCTCAAAATCTCCGAGGATCGCGTTCAAATCTCACAATTTGCGGGTGATAAGGGTCTCTGGAACTCTAATAATACTGCCAATCTACTTCAAAAACCCCTTCAACGCGCTCTCAGCGATGTAGAGCAATGGTGTACGAAATGGAGAATTAAACTAAAACGCAAAGAATCACGTTCACCCGTAAGAAAAATAACCGTTACTTTGACCTAAAAATACTGGAAAAAATCCTCCCTGAATGCACAGAGGCGAAATTCCTTGGCATTACCATTGACCAAAACCTATCTTTCAATAAACACACCAGTAGTATAGTATGTACCCGATCGACCCTTATTACCCGGAGCTTTGGGGGAGCAACTAGTGTTAAATTTCCATAGGAACCGGAGCCGTTTGGGGGAGCAGACATGAGACGTGTTTTTCGCGTCATCCAGCTAGATCCACCAAATGGTGTAGGTACTGTATATATAGTATGCTATGGCATGTATAGTGATATATGTACGCATGGGGCTATAGGTATATATTATGGGTAAGTGGTGGAAAGATGATGGGAAAATTGGGTTTTCTTGAAGGTTTTTTCCCGCGAAACGGTTGACGTTGCTATTGACGTCGTGACGTCATGATACGCGCGCGACGTCATAGAGATGTTGACCACTGTTATTGTCCAGTATACAATCTGACATAACGTAATTAGGGTCAGGGAGTGTCGGGCTTCTCGTATGGGGTGGCGGCGATATGGTAGTAGTGGTATATATCCATCTTGGTATACTATTAGCCCTTGGGACTTCATATTATCCTATGCCTGCTATAGCTTAGTCAAGCAGTAGGGTGGGTAGGGCTAGTGTGGTATTGCGAGATAGTCATTGGTGGTTTAAATTGGACAGTATAGGATGAATGGTCTATTGGTCTATTACCCCCCTTAGTACTACTAACCTACCGAATCATTTGTATTATCTTATGGCTGGTACTGGTAGTTTAGTGTTAGGCGGTACTGGTAGTTTAGTGTTAGGCCAGGCAGTATTGTACTAGGTTGTTTAGAACGGGTGGCATAGGATGAATTGTATATACCCCTGTAGGTCCAGTCCTCGATATTATTAACCAGCCGATTGCTTTATACTAATCAATGACTGGTATAGGGAGTACGTTATGGCAGGTCAAGTGGTATTGTGGAGTGGGGGTGGGGGTAATGCCTGGCAGTTTAGAACAGCGGTATAGTATGGACGATATATACCTCTGTGGGCCCCCTGCAGGTCCCATGTTAGCCCTTAGTACTATTAATCCACGTGATGCTTCATGTTATCCTATGACTGGTATAGGTAGTATGCAATGCTAGGCATAGAGGTATTGTGGGTAGGGGTACTGTCTGGTAGTTTAGAGCGGCACTATAGTATGGCGGTATATACACCTATAGGCCCCTGTTAGTGCTTGGTACTATTAACCAACCGATTGCTTTGTTTTATTATATGGTTCCACCCTAACCGTTGATAGTATTAACCTACCAAATGCTTTGTATCATCCTGTTACTGGTAAGGTGGTACGTAAAAGCAGTAGTTCTGACCCTATTCCAAGTATTCTTGTTGTTTCATATATATAACTAACCAATCAAATTGCTTGATTTCCCATAATCTGTATACAGAGTTATCTCCCTTGTGTATAATAAAAGCCTATATCCAATGGCCATATTCCCAGGCACCCGAATTTCGACACCCCCTTTTTAGGAAAACACCCGTGGCTATAGAATCCCTTTTTTGTCATATGTGCTTATGTGAAAAAGCACAATGTGACACAATGTGTCCTAGCACAAAGGCACATGCTTTATGTGCCGATATGTGCTTATGTGAAAAGGCACAATGTGACACAATGTGCCCTAGCACATAGGCACATACGGGTATTTTAGGATACCTATGTCCTGGTATTGTTTTATTCGAGGATACCTACTGGAGAATCCCTTTTTAGGAATCCCATTTGTGGAATCTCTTTTTGGAATTAGAGATGGGTTTCAGTAGTATGTGATGTGGTTTTGAGGGACAGGTTGCAAGACCCCGGTGCAGGACCCCGGAAGTGACGTCATGTCACGTGACGTAGTGGCGCCATGTTGTGTTGTCATGGTAACCCGCGTGAGCGGCCATGTTGTGACGTCATCCCCATAGTGATACGTGGCGTTAGTGCGCATGCGCAGCGCGTGTTGTTAGGCGATACGTGTTTCCGTCGTCCATTTTGTATACTGGAGGCCGCCATCTTGGTTTCTATGGTAGCACGTGATTGCTATGTTACCCAATTGTTCTGCAATAAGACAGGGGTATGTTCGGGGGTGTGTTCCTTTGTAGAAGAGTAAAGCTGATTACCACAAACAACCCGACAATCCCTCCAAATCACCAAAATCCACCCGAAATCACCGAAAATTGACTTTATTTCCCCATTTTATCGGCTTAGCATGTAGTGCTATAGTACTAAGGGGTCCTGTGGGGTGTGTTCCTTTGTAGAAGAGTAATGTTCTGGTTCGGATTTTCCCAGAATCCTCGTTTAATTATCCAAATAACCCCTCAACCCCACATCACATACTACTGAAACCCATCTCTAATTCCAAAAAGGGATTCCACAAATGGGATTCCTAAAAAGGGATTCTCCAGTAGGTATCCTCGAATAAAACAATACCAGGACATAGGTATCCTAAAATACCCGTATGTGCCTATGTGCTAGGGCACATTGTGTCACATTGTGCCTTTTCACATAAGCACATATCGGCACATAAAGCATGTGCCTTTGTGCTAGGACACATTGTGTCACATTGTGCTTTTTCACATAAGCACATATGACAAAAAAGGGATTCTATAGCCACGGGTGTTTCCTAAAAAGGGGGTGCCGAAATTGGGGTGCCTGGGAATATGGCCATTGGATATAGGCTTTTATTATACACAAGGGAGATAACTCTGTATACAGATTATGGGAAATCAAGCAATTTGATTGGTTAGTTATATATATGAAACAACAAGAATACTTGGAATAGGGTCAGAACTACTGCTATTACGTACCACCTTACCAGTAACAGGATGATACAAAGCATTTGGTAGGTTAATACTATCAACGGTTAGGATGGAACCTACAGGGGAATATACCAACCATACTCTGCTGCCGTTCTGTATTATCAGGCATTGGCCCCACCCCAGAATACCGCTCAATAACATGAAGCACCTGGTGGATCAGCAGTACCAAGGGCCAGCAAGAGACCTACAGGGATATGCATAGCCTATGTTATACTACCGTTCTAAACTACCAGGCATTACCCCACCCCCACAAAATCACTAGGTCTGCCATAACGTACTACATATACCAGCCATATAATAAAACAAAGCAATCGGTTGGTTAATAGTACCAAGCACTAACAGGGGCCTATAGGTGTATATACCGCCATACTATAGTGCCGTTCTAAACTACCAGACAGTACCCCTACCCACAATACCTCTATGCCTAGCATTGCATACTACCTATACCAGTAATAGGATAACATGAAGCATCAGGTGGATTAATAGTACTAAGGGCTAACATGGGACCTGCAGGGGGCCTACAGAGGTATATATCGTCCATACTATACCGCTGTTCTATACTGCCAGGCATTACCCCCACCCCCACTCCACAATACCACTTGACCTGCCATAACGTACTCCCTATACCAGTCATTGATTAGTATAAAGCAATCGGCTGGTTAATAATATCGAGGACTGGACCTACAGGGGTATATACAATTCATCCTATGCCACCCGTTCTAAACAACCTAGTATAATACTGCCTGGCCTAACACTAAACTACCAGTACCGCCTAACACTAAACTACCAGTACCAGCCATAAGATAATACAAATGATTCGGTAGGTTAGTAGTACTAAGGGGGGTAATAGACCAATAGACCATTCATCCTATACTGTCCAATTTAAACCACCAATGACTATCTCGCAATACCACACTAGCCCCACCCACCCTACTGCTTGACTTAGCTATAGCAGGCATAGGATAATATGAAGTCCCAAGGGCTAATAGTATACCAAGATGGATATATACCACTACTACCATATCGCCGCCACCCCATACGAGAAGCCCGACACTCCCTGACCCGAATTACGTTATGTCAGATTGTATACTGGACAATAACAGTGGTCAACATCTCTATGACGTCGCGCGCGTATCATGACGTCACGACGTCAATAGCAACATCAACCGTTTCGCGGGAAAAACCTTCAAGAAAACCCAATTTTCCCATCATCTTTCCACCACTTACCCATAATATATACCTATAGCCCCATGCGTACATATATCACTATACATGCCATAGCATACTATATATACAGTACCTACACCATTTGGTGTATCTAGCTGGATGACGCGAAAAACACGTCTCATGTCTGCTCCCCCAAACGGCTCCGGTTCCTATGGGAATTTAACACTAGTTGCTCCCCCAAAGCTCCGGGTAATAAGGGTCGATCGGGTACATACTATACTACTCACATCAACGATATTGCCAGCAAAGCGATCAAACGTATTAATTTACTAAAATTGCTAAAGGGTATACATCATGGGCAGCCAACCAGACTATTCTTCTTAAACTATACAAAGCCTTTGTGCGCCCTGTACTCGAGTATAGGGCTATCATCCTAGCAGACCTAAATCAAACAAATATGGGGAAACTCCAGAAGATCCAAAATCATGCGCTCTGTGTCGCCCTCCGTGCTTCCTAGGATTTACCTATCAAAACACTCCACGATAGAGCCGAAATCCCAACCATAAAGGACCGCCTGGCCTCCCTAGCCTCGAAAAATCACGACCGGTTAGCCGACAGCCATCTAATATCCGAACTACAGGTAATTTGCGAAAGCCGACAAAAACCCCAAAACGCCAAAATTTAATGTAACAACGGTGTAAGTAGGCACCAGACCGCAGAGGTTAGGGCAGGCAGGACCCCAGGGGTGTGGCTCTTTTGTTAAGGCCTGCCCCCCCCCCCTATTTCGACCAGAAGATTCCTAAAAAAGGCAAGTAAAAACGGGTCAACCGTGATCTTCTACCACAAAGAGCTGTCTTCGCCGACTCAGCTAAAATCTCTAAAATTTAATGTCTAATAACTAACAAATACTGGGAAAGAGAAGATGGACATATAGGCAGTTATTACGGCTCAGCCGGGATCTTCTACCAGGAAGAGCTGTCTTCACCGACTCAACAAAAAAACTAAAATTTAATCTCCAAAAATAAACAAATACTGGAAAAGAGAAGGTGAACATACAGGCAGTCGTAACTGCTTAGCAGTGATCTTCTACCAGGAAGAGCTGTCTTCACCGACTCAACTAAATCAGGAGGAGGTATAGGCAGGAAACACCCCCGGGTGTGGTACTTTGGTAAAGGCCTGCCCCCTCCCTCCAATTCTTAGCTGAAAAAATCAATCCGGGAAATCATAAACTGAACAAAAGAATTGTACTAGCTGCTGCTCCTCCCAGTGATCGACAACCATCCAAAAATGCAATCACCTATCTTAATAATCAGCTAATTCTGTCTTTTTCTTTTAGCAGGTACACCAAGATGTTTTCTTTTTGATCGCCAGCACCCCAATAACCACTATGGAAACTATAACCGATATGGAACACAGTAACCGCTATGGACTCTGAACATCCTCCGCTCCATCCCTAGAAGTGGTCACCCACCTCAGGGAGGCGAGCGTTGGTCCTGTGCCTCGCTTCTACCCCTTTTTGCAAGCGTCCGTAGCGCGCATACTTGACCCAGCCAAATAGGTTCAAGAGCAGGCCTGTCCCCGAACCAGGGAAGTTCGGGTCTTTCTATGGGTTGTCCACGGAAGGAGACGTTGTTGTCGTCTAACCAAAAACACATCCAACTGTAAAGCCAGAAAAACGGATTAAAACAGCCTGAGGCAGATTATAATTGCCAATGATGGCCCACCATCGCTCCATGATCTATCTTCGAAGTGACACACTTGCCCGAAAACAAAACACCACAGCGCCCTCGGGGAGAGGTAGCACCTTTGTGAGAGGATCCCCTTTCTCTCTAGTCCTCACCCGAGGGTTCAGTCAACGACGTATACAAAGACAACCCAACACTTTTCCTAATCATTTAGCCTTAGACATCTGCTGAGTACTTGATCCTTTTACTCCTTCCACACACCTAGATACGTAGCTTCCTGATCTCAACAATCACCGAGGGTCAAAAGAGGCTTGCCCTACACCGTCCCTGTGCGCTTCGGTGCGCGAAACCATTTTCATCCCCAGGTGAACGTGTAATTAATTTTACCCCACAGATAGGCAATCGCGCAATGATAAACAACCTCGCTGAGAACGCACAGTAACACAGCATGGTGCTGTTTCGCTGCCTGCGAACTCAGTAGAGTCAAAGGTCTCCATAAATCAATGCCGAGGGCTTCAATGAGATACCGCTCAGAATCCCCGGGGTATTCGTTGATAATATAAAAAGTAGTCACAAGATTCTGAAAACGAGTGTTGATCGTAAGGTTCAAACTCCAGCCCGGTGGCTGTTTTGTGGCTATGGACGTGTTAATGAGTTGTGGGACTAGCGGGTCCTACATATAGTTTAGAATAGGCGAGAAGTTATTAGGCTAAGTGGCGCAGTAAGGCTTTGAGGGCCATAAGCGAAGTTTAACGTATAACGTGAAGTAAAGTCATTTGGAGGGAGCTATCGAGAGTTCGAAAATTTTACTTAACTAAAGGGAGCTATCGAGACCTCGAACAGTTGAATTAATTGGAGCTATCGAACATTTGACTTAAGCTAGGAACTTTGAGTGAGCTTAGTGGAAGCCAGGCAAACCGCATGCATGAACATTATTGGCTTGATCGGTAGACGGAGAGTGGTTTAGGCGGTATAAAACTGTGAAGTGGCGTGACAATACGTTATCACACGTGCAAAGTGAGATGTATTGAGTTGGTTGGAGGAGTTGACGGAAAAACTGTTGGTAGTGAGGTGTATTCAAACAAAATATATAAATTTCTATACGCTACCCCTCACCCATGAACCCATTCTATTCAAGGCACTTCAGCGAATTTATTTTGCCCTGTTCTTTCTTAACCCTTAGAACCCTGGTGGTATCGTCCATATCAATTCAATGGCAGTAATTAGAAGAGGCCTTAATTCATTATTTGTGGGCAGACCAATTAACATTTTCAACGTGCAGCATCAGGGCTGCACGTTGAAAATATTGATTGATTTTCCCCGTACATTCACTCACCAGCTATCATACTCAATGAACTTATAAAGTATCATGTTCATGGGCCGGAAAAGGGGCCTCTCGGGTTCAAATGGCTGATCATAACTTTGAAACCGTTTGGAGCTTTCTATTTTTATTCAATAAAATCTTGAAAATCAATGTGGTCATATATGTATAGGTGATGTATAGTGGCCATAGGGGGTTTTAACCCCAAAGAAAAACTGAAAAAACACACTCTTTGTTTATATGGTAATTATATTCATACAGTTTAAAAGTGTTGCAAACCA
Organism: Pictodentalium vernedei; assembly: GCA_031216915.1. Lineage (NCBI taxonomy): Eukaryota > Metazoa > Mollusca > Scaphopoda > Dentaliida > Dentaliidae > Pictodentalium > Pictodentalium vernedei. The sequence continues at coordinate 78,024,925 of CM062290.1, read as the reverse complement.
AACCTAAATTTCTATATATTTTTTTAACCGCAACTATTCATCGATTTTGAAAGATGCATGCGGAGAATCTGATGCCCGATATGGATTTTGTTTCTTCACGTTTAAATAATTCATGTACTCATTTTAATGGTACTTAGTGAGCTTTTGAAAAATCACCCCTGTAGATACACGGATCATATATATATATACTGTTGTTAAGATTCAGGTACTGAATGACTCTAAATAAGTTGAAATCGTATTTCCATTCTTCGATGTTCGTTCGTTTGTTTATTGAGGTTTAACGATACTTTCAACAACCAGGGTCACATCACGTCGGAAACTTTTACGGGCGGAGGAAGCCGGAGTACCCGGATAGCGGAAAGCAACTGACAGATTCCCCAGCTCACTAAGTCTGCCCAAGCAGAGTAGAGCGAAGCAGAAGTACCCGGATAGCGGCAAGCAACTGACAGATTCCCCAGCTCACTAAACCTGCCCAAGCAGAGTAGTGCGATTGAAGACAAGTGCACCATAGACATGCAGTACACGTTAGTGCACAGCCCTATCCCATGTGAAAAATCGGCATTAAGTGTCTTGCCCAAGGACACAACGCAGTTACCGCTGGTCATAATCGACCCACCGACCTTTCGGTTTAAAGTTCAATGCACTAACCACCACACAACCGCGCTGCAGCCTATTATTCAATGAAAAGAATTCTGTCATTTTTGCGTAGAAAATTTCCCCTGAAATGTTCATCCCCTTTACTGAGGTTTAATACCGATACTTTCAAGAGTCAGGGATATATCGGTGGCTGAGTGCTAGAATGTTCTATGTCCCATAGGGGACATAGAACATTCTAGCACTCAGGCGACGATATTGTACGGACAGGTTCACAAGTCGTAAAAACCGAAGTATCCAGATAGAAACTCCAAATAGCGAAAGTAAGTGACAGATCTTACATCTTACCAATCTATGGACCTGCGAATTGCCAATTTTGATTGAATCGAATATCGAATCGAATTCATGAAAACGAATCGAATTTCGAATCGAACTTCGAATCAAATCAGAGTTAATGGATACGTCGTCAAAAGAAAAGTTTTTTTTCTAAAATAATTCCCCCGATTATTAAAAGATACACAGTTATGTAGAGTATATTTTTTCGCCTCATCACTTCCCATGCTAAAACCTGAGATATAAACCAATATACTCGCTGTTGATTGAAACTATTCGAATTGTTGCCTTTGAAGCCGTTAAAAAATACGAAATTTCTAAAACGAAACAATAATTCAACACAGAATGGAGTCAATCCGCGTGTAAATTAAAGCCTGCTCTTCTTCTGTTTATATAATAAGCAGGGGTATTCTTTTAGAAAACCGTTGCTTTTGACGATGTAGCTAGTAACTGTGGTCGAACAGAACAATACTCAATATAAAATAATGTGATGATGTTGTGGGTCAAATCATTCATTGAAGTTGAACAGCTTGATAACTTTTCAAAGTTCGAAACTTAAAATTTTCATAAATGATCACTGGTCAATAAGTTGAAACGAACAGTTGTAGCGGTAACAGTGTTTCTTGCGATGTAGCTACAACTGTTATATAGCTGTAGCTACATCGCTACAAATACTGTTACCGCTACAAGCCAATTGCGATTCTACTCAGAACTATTACAAAATTATGGCCGAAGTATATTCGAAAATATTCGAATTTCGAATCAAATATTGACTTTCGAATCGAATTTCGAATTTTCGCAGGAGCCTATACCAATCGCAATCATGCTGTGATCTTAATTCGACTCTATTAAAGGTATGATTCCAACACAAGCAAACATGATTAAATGGCGCCAAAGACAATTGTAATGCAAGTGGCCATTTACTTTCAAACTGACGAACACTCGATCTGTTGCACTAATCATTGCCCACCACACCTTTATCTCCCACAGTGGTGAATAATAATAATAATAATAATAATAATAATAATAATAATAATAATAATAATAATAATAATAATAATAATGCAATGTTAAAGTCCAGAATCCACAACAGTGCTCTCTGACTTACATTATTATGTATATCCGCTACACATCAAGCCCTTTGCAAGCTATAGGAGTAACAACCCATGGGAGTAACAAGCTTTTGGAGTAACACACTGCAGACTATACCGTAAGTTTGTGTATCAGAGCCAAGTAGTGCGAAAAGGCTTAGCCTTCTGTCCACTGATGTCAAAATAACGAAATTACAAGTTACGACGGGCTCATGTGCGATTGCTCCTGTCAGCACCCGTGTTTTCTATTTTACGGAAGCTAAAAAATGCACTTGTTGAAAAATATTGTGGAGCACTAATATACTGTGAGGGCATATAAATGTGTGTTGTTTTGAGAAAGCAGCACTCTGCAGGCAGTGGCAATTTACTGTCATAATTCAGCAATTCCTTACATGTATACATGTAGCCCCTTGAACCCAATCGGCCGCTTTTCTGGTCAGGGACATGATATCACCCTAACAACACGCGCTGCGCATGCGCACTAACACCACGTATCACTATGGGGATGACGTCACAACATGGCCGCTCACGCGGGTTACCAAGACAACACAACATGGCGCCACTAGGTCACATGACTATGACGTCACATGAGATCCTGCAATGAGATCCTGCCAATGATCCCTGAAACGTGCTCGGGTGCGATTGCTTCCGTCGGCACCCGTGTTTTTTTTGTTGTTTTTTTTTTCAATAGAGTCATATCTCTTACAATCCATAACAAAGTGGAATTCGTTTTCTATATTACCATTGTTACAGACCTTACATAACCTTTTATGTACAGGTAATGTAGTATGTCTCGCAAGTTTGAGGACTCATTGGCAGGACCCCGGTGCAGGACCCCGGAAGTGACGTCGGTTGCCCCACTTACTTTCACTTTGTTCATGAAAGAAAAATGTGAACCCCCACCTTAATACTTTTCTAAATGATATTTACAATGGTGATAAGAAGGCCGGAAAAAAACAAACTTAGAACCTGTAGAGAGGTTAAAGACATTTTTTACATAGAAGTTTATTTACTGAACACAACTTCGGAACACGCAAAAAATATGTTCACCCGATTACGTATTAGTAATGATTGAAAAGGGTAGACATATGCAGCCCCCATTACCTGTACATGAAAGGTTATGTAAGGTCTGTAACAATAGTAACATAGAAAACGAATTCCACTTTGTTATGGATTGTAAGAGATATGACTCTATACGTGCTGACTCTTATCGCAAAATCGAGAGAGAAATCCAGATTTTGTTGGTATGAGTAGCTCTGAGAGATTCGTATTTCTTATGAAAAATGAAATCCCCGCACTGTGTGGTATCATCTGTAATATGATCCGACAAATGTTTGAATGTAGAGAATGCTTACTTGCGGCATAACACCAATTAGAATGAAATCATTAGCTATAACATGCACCAACTGAACATTAGTGTTTATGGTTTCAAACATATTTTGCTATTTCCTGGTATTATTGTTACTAATTTCAATGACATGCAATCTGCCTTGTTTTTGTGTTCTTGCAATAAATATTATCTTATCTTATCTTAACGTCATTAAATAGGATGGCTGTTCAGTAAATGCGTGGGGCAGAGCCATCAATATTTCAACATGCACGTTGAAAATATTGATTGGACTCTTCTAATTGCTGCCATTGAACTGGCTGGCATGGAGGATACCACTAGAGTTCAAAGGGTTAAGGTTTCAGGTGTTTGGTGACAGTATTCCCTCGAAAATTCATATACTACCATTTTAAGGGTGCAATTTGCTACCGTCTCTGAATTCACGGGAGCTTAAAACTGCATTCATTTCCAGCTCTGGAATTTAGCACAATTGGAAACTACTGAGAGCACTTTCCAATGATGTGTTGCAAAGAAGCATGGCTTCTATTCTTTCTACCAGTGTACGGCGAGACAAAGGCAAAGATATGCCAGCTTCTCAACACCACTGCCTTGGAAACATTTATGATTTGGAGGGTAATGCAGTCATGTGGTTGGGTACGTTATTCGCTCTGCATAATTGATTAAATGGAGTATTTCCTAATGTTGCCAGTGCTCACGTCATGCATGACTGACTAATAATAAAAACACTCTGGCCAGCCGCTGATTTGTCGCGGTTCTCGGATGAAAAGGCCTTCGTTACCCCTGTGCTCCTAACTACCTCCCTATTGCCAAATTTATTCTCTCCTATCAACACTCGGCGACAAATTGCTTGATGGCATCCCTTTCCCAATCTCTCCGATTAGCATATTAACCCTCTCCTTTGAATCACTCACTAATCACATGTCCTTCATTCTCCCATCCCACTCCCCCATTTACTCCCAGTGAATCTTGTTCTTTCAGACTGGTATTTTGGGCATTCTATTAGAAAGTGTTCCAAGGTCTCCACCACTCCTAAATTACACATCTGGCACTCATTTTCACTGTTTCCCCCAATTTTCCCCTCATCTCCATTGACCGCGACCTCAGCTTGAACAACAGTGAACCCCCCCCCCCCCCCCCCCAAGGTACCATCGAGGTACTCTTCAAAACCAGGCTTCTCTTAATCACGCAGGCTACCCAAAGACCTCTTTGATTTGACCCCCTCTCGCCAATTAAGCTTACCATCCTCCTTGACACTTTCTCTACCCTCGGTTGCCCCCACGTCCAGGTCCGTGATCTCCAGTGAGTAGTTCTCTATTAACTCCCTGACTTGGACCATCCACCCTGTCTTGATATTTGAGTTGAAAATACTCTGGAACATAACTTTACACCATCGGCTGATGGGTGTCTCGAGAAATGCTTTGAAATTTGTTGTGACGTATATGTACTTATAAGTTTTCCATTAATGTAGAACTATGTTTCGGTTTGAAGTCCAATGCCGATAGCACATGACCCCTCCCCCCCCCCATTCCCACCCCCAACACACTGAGATCAGAACATTGAAATTTCAAACAGCATTTTTTATCCATTATGCAACTATGAATATCACCATTTCAATCACTGAACTATGTGAACCCTTTTACTGCCACACCCACTTTAGCCATAGAGGACCTCTATGTACGCCTGTATGTGTGGAAGTTTAATAAGATTTATGCCATCCTTGAAAATCTATCATCTGATTAATTGTTGGAAAGGGCTCTCTGAGCCCTTTCCAAAAATTAATCAGATGGTAGGTTAGTTTGTCGCATACGAGAACGTACAGACAATCATCATAAAATGGGTGACAATAGTCGCTTCCGGCAGCGTAACTGTTGAACAAGATTGAATTGGCTAAAGTCCTTGTTACATTGTGGGAAATATTTTCAGCGTGAAATTTTAATATACGACTCACATTTTGCTAAGGATCACCTCCTATTCATCGACTGACGACACAATTTGTTCCTGAAAGAAAAATGTGTATATTATTTATTTATGTATTTGTTGGGTAGCAATGGAACTTTTAACACTCTGGGTCATATCATACTTTGCCAATTTACGGGTAGATGAAGCCATTGTCCCTTCGGGGAAGCATTCAGCAGTGCTGAGTAACTGTCGCACTCTCTAATTTATCACCCTGGCACAAGAAGGGTCAGCATTGGTTGAAGGCAAGTGAACCGAGGGCATACAGCAGGTCAACCATGTATGTACAACATGTCAACGCAACACTTACTTTCAACAAGTGCTAACTCGTGTGTCAAGTCATCAAATTAGAGAGCCCGAAAGTTACTCGCCATTGCTCGGTGGTTCTCTCTGGTACTTCAACTCCTTCCACCAGTAAAATTGTGCGACATGATACGATTCAGGCTGTTAAAATTGTCGTTAAACCATAAAGAACAAATAAACAATCTTAAAACTATACACTTTTGACTTTTTATGTATCAAATATGTAGATGGGATGGTGTGATCCTTAGCAAAATGTTAGTAGTAATCGTCGCCTAAGTGCTAGAATGTTCTATGTCCCCTATGGGACATAGAACATTCTAGCACTCAGGCGACGATATTTCGACAAAAATGCGATGGTGTGAAGTCAAACTTGAAAATGAAAGGTTAAGAGAAAAGTACGATACTGCGAAAAATTTGAAGTGCGATAAAGCAACTGAAAACGATAGTTCTAAATCCAAAATAAAATTGCACTTCTTCCTTCCAGATGATTCCTTTTAACTTTTTACATCGGGGATCTAAAACATGACATGTGGATCGATTGCAGGACAAGAACACTTAATGATACTAAGATAGAATAATAACGGCTCTCATAGAATGTTAATCACATGATCAACGTGCCATTCTGTAGTTCAATACATTTAACCCTCTACTTAACGCAATGAAGATATCCATCCAGCGCTATTCACTAAAATCGATTTTCAGTTTGTTGGTTTTGCTTGTTTATTGGGGTTTAACGACACTTTCAACAGTCAGGGTCACATTGTGTCGGGCAGTTTTACGGGTGGACAAAGGCGGAGTACCATGAGCGAACCACTAAGCAGCGGCGAGCAACTGTCAGATTCGCCAACTTACTAACTCAACACAAGCAATGTTATTTATTTATTGGTGCTTTAAGGTCACATGGGAGCACGGTGGCTCAGTGGTAGACTGTTGGACTTCTATGCTAGAGGTCCCGAGTTCGATCCCCGTCCGGGACGACCTGCGTTGTGTCCTTGGGCAAGGCACTTTATCCCGGTTGCCTACATGGGGGCACGATCAGGCCGTGTACTAAGGCGTACTGCGCGTCGATGGTGCACATGTCTTCAACCGCTGTCACCCTGCTCGAGCGGAGCTTGAACAGAGTTAGAATGTTGAGGAGCTGACAGTTGCTCGTCGATGCTCGGTGGTTCTCTCCGGGTACTCCGGCTTCCTCCACCCGTAAAACTTTCACGGTCACGATTAGCCATTGTGCATAAGTATATGACATTAAACACCAATAAATAAATAAATATTTAAGGTCATATACTTATGCACAATGGATAATCGTCAACGGGACAGTTTTACGGGTGGAGGAAGCCGGAGTCCAAGGACACAACGCGGGTCGTCCGGACGGGGATCGAACTCGGAACCTCTAGCATAGAAGTCCAACAGTACACAAGCAGGATTAGCATTGGTTGAAGGCAAGTGCATCACTCCACCGTCGAAGTGTGGTACGCCTTAATATACAGCGCCCCTTTGCCCCAACGTGGACAATCGGGACTAAGTGAACTCGTCTTTCAGCTTTTGCTATTTTTTGAATGTTTGCCGCAAGAATATAGCTGATGATCCCCTCAATGGAACGAGCTCGCTGAGCTCGTTCCAATGAGGGTGCCATAAGCTATTTTTGAAAGCATTTTTTATTGTTTAACGACACTTTCGATAACCAGGGTCAACTTTTCGCCATAATATAAGTGCAGCTGATCAGCTGATTACCCATTTTTCACAGGTATGTTGAAATTGTTTTTCTCTATAAAGTTAGAGGAAAATGGTCCGGAAGACCATTTCCCTGCAGAGCAAAAAGATAATAATCAATCATTGACAATCAACATTGCTTTTAGATATCAATTTGATTTTTGTTTTTTGCTTCTTTTTTATTAAAATATGATAATTTATGTACAAACATATAGGAATTTCAGGTATGTTTAGCTTTCTTGGACTAATAACGCTCCCATGACTGAATAAATAAATCCCCTATAAAATTCCAAGAATTCCTATTATTTCACCCCCAAAAATTATATAAAATGTCACGTCCAGCAAGCTTGTCAAGGATATCATTATTCGTGTTTTTTTTAAACGAACGGTCATTACATTATTAAATTGGAGCATGGCAGCTCGACCTGGCAACTACGATAAATAGACAGATAGATTTTAAAGAGTGTTTTCTGTGTACGTGGTTTCCTTGCCAATGTTGAATACGATCGAACTTATGTTGTATATTATTCAAGGACGAAGCTTTTTAAAGTTAATACATATTTAAACAGTCTTCCACTAGTTGTCAAGACCTTTTTAAGAGACTGGATGAATTGAACGAACTATCCGTCGCTTTTACAAGTAGAATAGATTCAATAAATGGATAATAGAATCATAACTATTCCTACAGGCATGTTCCAGGGAAGCGTTACTGTTGGTCAAAGCACACTTCAGTGCATAACGATCAGTTTTATTGATGTTTTAGGGCCAGTGCATGCAGTTACTGTTTGTTGAGACAGCGCAACGCAAATTTGAGAGAGCGGGAGCGAGAGAGAGGGGTAGAGATAGAGAGAGAGAGAGAGAGAGAGAGAGAGAGAGAGAGAGAGAGAGAGATAGAGGGGGGGGGGGGGGGCACCATTATCCTTACCAAAATATGTTTTTAATCCATAATACCACCACCAGAGAATCGAGTCAATGTTGGGGGAATGAGGGGCGGGGGTCTCACACGAGTTACAAGATAAAATGTAATCACCTCCAACATGTATTTCTCTTTTTGATTCCCTCCCGCCATTTCAATCGTATTGGTAAGTAGCAGGAAATTAGTACACATATTTATTACTCTTAAAATGTGACCCAAGATTCCCTCGTATGATTTGTCTCTTCTGCGACATTTAAAGTGAGAAAAGTGAACATTTTTGCTCCATGTTTAACCCTTTACCCAACGTAAACGAAATCAAAATTTATTATTTTAAATAACATTTTAAAAAATTTTTCAAAAAATTCAACAAAACCATATCATGTGACCCCTCGTGGGAACGAGCTCGACGAGCTCGTTCCAATGAGGGTGTCACATGATATGGTTTTGTTGAACTTTTTTGAAACATAATATTTTTTTCAGCTGCTGAATTTGCAAATTACGCGGGCGGGTGTGGCCGATTCGTTGGGTAAAGGGTTAACAATATTTTGGCCCTGTGGGGAACTTTGTTAAACATCGGGAGTCAAAAATGTGCATTTTGAGAGAGAGTCGTGGTTCAGTGGATAAGTCTCTCATGCCAGAGGTCCGGGATCGATCCTCGGTCGGGAAAATTTCTCGAGGTGTCCGAACACTCTCTGCCAGCATCATTTGTGGGGTTGATGCTGCCACAGCGTACCGTCCTATCGGGTGGGGACGTAAAATGTCTGTCCGATGTGCGGAGAGAGACACACTCCGTGTGCAGGCTAAAGGTCCCTTCGTAATATTCGAGAAGAGCTAGGCCACGAAGTTGCCGCTACGAAGGTTATCACACATACCTGCGCCATTGGGCCAAGGACAGGCGTTAATATAAGTTGCATAACTTGTTCGCCAATCTTTGTAAAACAAATAAGCTTAAAAATGTGCATTGTCTCAATGTAATGATGTATTAGTGTCAAATGCAGCTTTATCAGTGTGCGCTTGGGTTTCCTTCTATGACTGTGCCCCAGCTCAAAATGCTTCATGTATTCGTGTCCACCCCCCCCCCCCCCCAAACAAAAAGATTAGGCCCACCCTCCTCGACGTCGCATCCACCACAGCCGTAATATTGCCTTCCGGTCTGAGATAGTTTAACTCCTTACATACTGTTGGCGGATATTCCTGCCCAGGACAGGATTTCTCTTTTCACTGAAATAAGTATAATTTGGGCACATTTAATCAATTTTTAATTTTTTTTTAGTCGAGTTTTTCATAAAATCTAGTCATGACTGCTTCATAGCAGCCATGACTAGATTTGATGATAAATATCTTGAAAATACTCAGAATCAGAGAGTTAAGAGTTGAAAAGTTCATGAAAACAAAATAGTTCAGAGAAGAAGTAACCAACATTCATTTTATACAAGTGCTTGATACTTTGAAAAAAAGTCAGTTTTTTATTCAATAAAAGAGGCAAATGTTCAGATGACAATTTCCTCAGAGCCAGACAGCGTCGAATTAATTAAATAAGAATGATTGAGTAGAAAAGTTGTTATTTGTCTGAAATATAAATGACTTTTCTCTGATTTTTTATTGTTGACAAGGGGGTATGCGAAGAAACTTTTTAGGGAGGTTAACTGCGTTCGTGGAATTGTGATTGACGCCCTAAAACCGTGCAAGTGTGTGTGTGTGAAATTAATCAAATTATATGTAGCACCCCAACGCTCTTTGAACGAATTGTAGCAGTTGCAACCGAGAGTCTGCTGTTTAGTTTAAACAATATTTATTTCCAGTTCTCAAATATATACAATTATATCAGTTACAGTAAGTGTGGATCCAACACCAAGCTGTAAGCTCATACGAGATTGTTTCCACCAGTAGAACACTTGAACATAAAACAGTCGAGAAGACAGATACACATACAATCAAGATTACCATCCAAACCCTATAATGGTAAATTATTCAATACACTTTCAAGTTATAGTTATGATTTGATAGTAGGTTTGGTAAAGGGGGAAATAAGAGATAATTGTATATGTTGTTAACTAAATAATGAAGATAAGAAGAAAATGGGAAGAAATGGTAGAAAAGGGTTTTTGGTTAAATGAGTTTTAATACATGCATGCTGCTGAACCACATCCGTTCCGTACTTTGTTTCAGTTGAGGTATCTGGATAATTGTCGGTTTTTAAGATAGTTTTTCTTCAGTAAGTAACTTTCATTAATGTTTATCAAGAAGTATTGACCGCTGACTCAGGACAGAAACACAAAAAAGAATGTCAGAATGAGACAATGGTATTCAAATAGGCACGTATATTTACATAGGAGAAATGCCACAAATTTCAAAAAGTTAAATGTGCTTTTCTACCATTTGCAGTGATGGTCAAGAACTACAATCCAACCAACACAGGCACAAAAGTCACATTGTGCAACTCCCATACGGTCAGGTATAGAGTTAGGTATTCTGTGATAGACCAAAACTTACACCCATTTGTATGTAAAGTATCAGGAATGAAGGGTTCAGCAAGCCAGCTAGTATTTTACCAGATAACTACAGCACATGGAGAGCGAATTGCAACCAAACCACCCGCAGAGCGGAACTATCATCCAATGTATCACTTCAAGTTCTGGACATTACGACAAGAAGCACAAGCCATGCTCGGGCCTAGTGGAGCGGATTAGTGCGATTTTTTATGAAAATAGTTCACTTGATGATACAAGCATGAAATTTTCATCATGTGTTCTTTAGATATAGTAGAAAAACCTGAGATAGTTGGCCACTGAAAATTCGGCCATTTCCAAGATGGCCGACATTTCTAAAAATAGATGGGCGGCCATAATGTTTTTGTCAATGAAGTTTTGTCAGGGCTTTATAGTCTGGCCGAGGTGACTTGATATCAGGCTCTACTTGAAGAAAATTTGCAACAAAGGTGTCATTTTTAAAGAGAGATACTGTTCTCTGGTATCGCAATCGATCAAGCTCACGAGCAAACTAATGCCATAGTTGAGGGTGACGGTGGAGCTATTGGGTTAACAGAAGACCCAGCAGCACTGAGGCGATGGATGATAGCGGGGCCGGAAATAAGCAGGGTTGTCGATGAATTTGCAGATGCAGCTGGCAAATCAGAGTTGAAACGAAACAGAAGACACCATGACGATACCCCTGCTGCTCAGAAGGACTTTCAGGATAAAGTCTGTAGACTAATTTCAACAATATCTGTGTATGGCAGTCCATTTGAAGAATATTCACAAGACCTATATTCCCTCGATGTCAAAGAGGTTGCGGATAAAAAGGTCAACGAGTCGATGGCTCAGCTTTTACCTGTTGGCAGAAAACAGTATGATAAATTCCTGAAAAATCGACAACTAATGGGCAAGAGAGTTTTCATGAACCCTTGGCAAAAAATAAGCTTTCCCTTTTCAGCAAAAAATCAAGCCTCATACTACGGTGGGGAATCTGAAAATAGAGAGTTTGAAAAATGACTGTCAACTTTTTTCACGACTTTTTATATCATGCCAAAATTGACAGTGTGACCTTCAAAACCTTTTTCAACATGAAAACCAACAGTACCCACCATCATTATCACACAATGGTATGCTCAACTCTGGAATAAAATCACACCTGATGAACATTTTAGAGACAGGGATAGCTGCTCGAGTAGAAACATTATGATTATAGATGGTGCGGCTATGGTCAATGCAAAACCACCTGGAACCGCTAAAACATTTGATGACTATGCTGCTGAGGTTATTATACCATACATTGTAAGATGTGCACAAAAATGTATAAGAGTAGATGTTGTTTTTGATGTATACCTCGAAAGTAGCCTCAAAGCAGGAACTCGACAGAAAAGGGGAGCTGGGTTTCGAAGAAAAGTGGTCGGTAAGAGTAACGTACCAAAGTCGTGGAGCAATTTCCTGAGGTGTGATGAAAACAAAACTGAATTGTTTGAATTTTTGGCAGATAGAATTGTAAATACTCAGACAAACAGCCTTATAGTTGTCACTAAAGGGGATGATGTTGCCTGTAATAAGGAACTGAACACAGATATGCTGTCACCCTGTAACCATGAAGAGGCAGACACCCGTATGTTTGTTCATGCCAAACATGCGACTGTTGTTACAGGTTTTAATAGCATGACTGTTGTTACTTCCGACACAGATGTTGCTGTTATAGCCATCTCCGTGTTTACTGACCTTCAGATTAATTCAATGTGGTTAGCTTTTGGGAAGGGACAACACTTCCCCTGGCTCTCAGTACACGCCTTTACCAAATCAATTGGACCTCAGTCAAGTGCCTTACCTTTCTTTCATGCTTTTACAGGGTGTGATACAGTGTCTGCCTTTGTGGGAAAAGGAAAGAAATCTGCTTGGCGGGCATGGAATGTGTATGAGGCTGCAACAGAGGTTTTCTGTCGACTCAGTTCACCACAGAATGAAGTTACAGAGGCAGACATGAATATCTTGGAACATTTTGTTGTTGTCATGTACGCCCGTTCAAGCACAACATGCAGAGTAGACGAATTTCGCCTTGATTTGTTCGCTCGAAAACAACGTCCATACAATGGCATACCACCAACTAGGGCATCTCTATATGAGCATGTTAAAAGGGCAGTTTTCCAAGCGGGTCATGTTTGGGGCCAGGCTTCTTCTCCAGTGCAACAGTTACCAGATCCTTTCAGCTGGGCTTGGCTTAAACACAACAATTTGTGGGAGTCACACTGGACTACACTCTCTGCTATAGCAGAGTGCTGTCAAGAACTACAGAAGTGCTGCTGCAAGCGTTCAACATGTACTGGAAATTGCAAATGCTACCGCACAGGATTGTCATGCACTGCACTTTGCTCCTTTAACTGCCAAGAAAGCAGTTAGTATCAACAAATACACCTGTGATATATACGGGCATCGATTCTAAATGCATGAGATACAAAACATTGGCATTGATATTGCAGATTATGAGGTTTATTTTGAAAATACGTGTACGTTTAAAAAAGAAACAAATCCCTGGTAACTGCACATTTGAGCATACCGAGTTATTTCCCTTGCCATATATTTCCACAGCCTTTTAAACCACAATTGTCGTTGCTATTCATTATTTCAATTCATATTCAGTCTTGGTTTGCACAAAGGAATGATATAACAGCAGAAAAATTGCTTTAATGCTATATGTTTCACTCATATATGCTGCACTCACATCACCAATAGTGCAGATATTTTCACTTCCGGTGGCCATCTTGAAAATAATAAGATATTTCGTGGCCAACTATCCTAAAGTACTCTATATACCAAAAGTGACTTCCATGCTAAATCTCATGCTTGTATCACAAACTGAACTATTTTTATAGCAATCCGCCCCACTACAACGGAACTCCGGGTTCAACCCGGAGGTCCGTCGGCCGGATCCTTGCCTGCTCTTACCGTGCTTTGCAGCAGATTTGCAATTATTGCTTGGGTGGAATTTCCACTCCACGGGCGATCCATCCACAACACACCCTCCGCGCACTGTGTCATGTAATGTAAGTATAGTGAAGACATTCTGCAATTTGAACAATGATTTTTTCAGAACAGTTTTTCTCTCAACAACCTGCAACAACGCTTATTTTACAGCCTCGATTTGGACTTATTCCCCAACTAGGTGGGTGAATATGCGAACAATGACAATACATTACTTATCACATGGATTGGAAGCGTATGACATATTATAAATTATCTAAAATTACTGGCGATAACATACTCTCCAACTTATTCAAGGAGTCGCTCAAATGTAAACTTCCAAAACTTTGGATAACTCATGTATCTCGTTATGATATCAGAGTTACCGATGCTAATATGTTAACTAATAGTAATGGGAAATGCCTGAAAGATGTACTAGAATCTCAGCATAGAGAAAGATTTACTAAAGATATGTTCAATGATGATAAAATGAAAGGCAGTTATAAGTTACGAACTTATCGATTAGTTAAAAATGAATACAAGCTTGAACCTTATCTGAAATTCACCAGATCTCGACAGGCCCGTGAACTGTTTACTAGACTTAAGGTTAGGGTTAGTAAACATAATTTAGAAATAGAAAAGGGTAGATAAAAACAATCCCCAACGCCCCTAAATGGTAGGAGATGCCAGGTATGTGATACCGGTGAAATAGAGCGCGAAAACATTTTGTTATGGATTGTGAGGCATCTGTCGAAATTAGGGAAACGGGGTTCGAAGAAATTATAAAAGAAAGCAAAGAATTTAAACAATTAAATGATTCGGAGAAATACTGTTATAAATTGAAAAACTGTGATAGTAAATCGATTAATATTATTTCTAATATGATCTGGTCATTCTTCTGTAAGCGAGATGACCTTGCTGAAGAAAAAAAGTCATTAGTACTTCATATTGAACATCATGTTTATTATGTCTTTTTATTTATTAGGTCTGTATTGTTCAACTGCCATTATGGTGTAATGCATTAAACTATCATATTAAAATTAAATTACTGAATTTCTGAATAAATATCATCTAATTTGGTTTATTTCAGCTGCATCGGCTTCTACGGAAGTGTACCCAGAAATGAGAAAAATGTTTTCCTTAATCTACACTCTAAAATCAGTTGGGTTAAAAATTAACCCAAATCGACTGGGTTGAGTGAATATGAACCCAATTGGGTTCATATTCACTCAACCCAGTCGATTTGGGTTAATTTTTAACCCAACTGATTTTAGAGTGTACCCGGGCAAATTAGTAATCTGTCGTGGCAGGTTTAATAATCTGCCGGGGTAGGTTAAGTTATCTGCCCGGACTGATTAAGTGATAAACCCGGGCATATTAAATAATACTCACAGGAAGCTTAGTGAATCTGGATACAGACTACTTGGTACTGGGTCAAAGTCCCAAATGTCGTTCACACCCGACCTGTTTACCCAATTCGAGTCGCCATCAAGTCGTTCGCCCTAAGCCATTTTGCCTCTGTGAGTCATTCGAGGAAGTTACAGTGAACTATTCTTACATTTTTACCCGGCCAGTCTTTTGAAACTTCATTATGTCAACCTAAATTCTCTTCCAAATCGGCTTTAAAATATATCTTGTTATTCGCAAAATGAATGACAATGGGTCGAGGTGCCCGATACCGAGTGATCTGTGGTTTGTATCAAATTAACTCTTTTTACGCTGCATGCGAGTACTATTTAACCTTTAACCACACAACCAGAAAATGTTCCTTTTATATGGCTTTTCCGTGAGAACTTTACCGGTAGGATGTATTCATCTTGACAGTGTTTTACATCACTGTTGGATGCCTCTCCACTGCAAAAAATATAGGTTCTCTTTAGAACCAAAACTGGTTCTAATCTTGTCCCTGAGATGGAACCAGTTCTGTTTAAACAGTATTTATTTCAAATCAAATAAATTTACCAAGATTAGCATTAAATTTTAACAGAATATTACATGAACTGGAGTAGATTCAGCAGTAAACTTGGAGCTTATTCAACGCAGTCGCCAAACATTTTGGAACAAAGGAGATATGAACAGTTGGCATATCGAACCAGTTTTGGTTCTGTATAGAACCAAAACTGGTTCGATATGCCAACTGTTCATATCTCCTTTGCTTAATAATGATTTGAGACAACCTCGTATAAGCTCTAAACTTCCGACTGAAACCCCCTCAATTTATGTTTAATTCTGTTAATATTTAATGTTAATCTTTATAATAAATTTATTTGATTTGAAATAAATACTGTTTGAACAGAACTGGTTCCATCTCAGGGATAAGATTAGAACCAGTTTTGGTTCTGAAGAGAACCTATATTTTTTGCAGTGTACAGTCAGCCAACAATAATGTTAAAAGACTATTAAGTCATCTACAGCTGTGTAAATGTATATGGTAGTTATTAAAGTAAAGTAAATCTGATGAAAAAAGGGACAATCTGTTCCTTCAGATTACTAATTTTCTAATGAAGTTTCATTCAACCCGAATACAGTGAACCATTTACGATAGTGCGATCGAAGATAGTAAAAAGTTTCTGTTCAAAAAACTGTTGGGTACTTGGTGAACAGAGCAGCTGTACAGAGAAGGAAGAATGTAAATCGAAACACCCTGTTATGAAAAAATCATGCTTCACACATGGATGTGGCTAGAATTTTCCGACTGGGGTGGAGGTGTAGGGAAGTGAATTCCCAACTAGGGGAGGGTCTGGGACGGGGAAACACCCTCCCGGTCCCTCCCCGTAGTTGGAAATTCACTACCGAGAAAGATTTTGAAAATGAAGCCACGAAAGGGGGTATAAAATTGATTCTAGTAACTAAAATTCCAACACATTTATGACAGGATTATCAGGTAATTATTATTTGGTATTTTTCTGGGATTTGAATATGTGGTAAACAAATGCTCAAGCTTAGAACATCCAATAATTCACAGTGTCCTAATATTAAATCAGATCTTATACAGGAATGATCAGTTTTCGATGTTTCATCTTTTTGTAACTGTGGATGATGAAATTAACTCAGAATAACGATTTTACATGATGTGATTTTTTATGAACTATCCCTATTAATAAACCGAAGCACAATATAAAAAGCATAAAATACAGCATAAAATATTATAATATTAACTGATTAAGTATTTTTCCACCGTAAAAGGGCAATTCATGAGTAGTTCGAAATTCAATCTATCTGGTTTTTAGAGCTTCTTTGTGGATGCTCATGTCTCCTTTACTTTCCAAAATTCTAGCTCGGTTTCAAATTAGTAAAATTTCTAACTGTTACTATTTACAACTACAGTGTACACAGTGTCGAGCTTCATAAGTATGCATGATGTCAATCAGTACGAGATTTCTATAGTACGTTTACTTATCGTAATAAAAAAATCCTCGAAAGGCACTTCAAGAAAATCACATCATGTAAAATCGTTATTCTGAGTTAATTCCATCATTCACAGTTACAAAATGATGAACCATCGAAAATTGATCATTCCTGCATAAGATCTGATTTAATGTTAGGACAGTGTGAATTGCTCCAAGTTCTCAGCTTGTGTATTTGTTTAGCACATATTCAGTTCCCAGAATAATACCAAATAATAATAACCTGATAATTCTACCATAAATGTGTTAGCATTTCAGTTACTAGAATCAATTTTATGCCCCCTTTCATGGCTTCGATTTCAAAATGTTTGTCTGTACTGAATTTCCAACTAGGGACAGGGGTCGGGAGTCCGGGCTCCCAAGAAATGGAGAGTGATCACTCGCCTGATGATCGCCTATATTTCTAAAGTGGGGAGCGATTGATCACGCGCCTCTTAACTGGTTTCCCCTCCCGGTCCCTCCCAATAGTTGGAAATTCACTACCCTACACCCCCTCCGCCCACTCGGAACCTCTAGCCACGACCCTGAATGCACTCGAATCATTAGTTAAAAACTCCACATTTGTACTCATTGTCTCGGACGACAATGAAGTGAGCATGGGTGATAGCTAAGCTTTATTTCGGTGTCTTCCAACTAGACCAACTCCCACTAGACCAATTCCCTCTCGACCAATTCCCAAAAGGCCAACTCCCACAAGACCAATTCCCTCTAGCCCACTTGTTATCTTATGTATTAGAATAGGAAAAGAGATGATTACATGATATATATACCTTGATATATACCTTGTGTTAATCTATTTTCCTATTCTTATAAATAATGGGGACTAGAAAAAAATACTTGGTAGTAAAAACTTGGGCATGAGTAGAATGTCCCATCAACAAATACCGTACTTGCATCACATAAATGTTTGAGTCCTTGGGTAGTGCCAAAAATAAGAATACTGTTGTCACCATTGTTATTCAAAAGAAAGTTTTCACCATCTGTTGTTTTGAACCATTCACCACTAACGCATATCTCTGATTGTCCTTCGGTAATTTTGGATACTTCTTGTGTCTTTGCCGATATAGAGAGTTTTAATAACAGACACCAAGCTCAATAAACATCAAAGATCAATGAACAACACACAAATAGCTATAAAAACAATGTATTGAAAAGCAAAAGTGTTGAAATATGTCCCTTGCAAAAGTAAAGCTTGATAATTCCTTTTCTCGTCTTTTTTATATCCGGTATTCATCTATTCTAATACATAATTTAACAGTTGGTCTAGAGGGAATTGGTCTAGTGAGAGTTGGTCTTTTGGGAATTGGTCTACAGGGAACTGGTCTAGTGGGAGTTGGTCTAGTGGGCATGAACCTTTATTTCTGGCGATGTCTGTAAATGTAATTTTGTTTTCGACGATTACATATAACACCACAGCTTTACGTTCGAAGACATTCAATTGATTTCGACTTGAAGTTTATGCACTCGAGAATTAGAAACTGGTCGTATACTTATATATTCAACATGAATCGATCTCTTATTTTAATTTACAAACCGAATGGTCCAATATCTAAACTGGTGTGAAGTGTTTCTGGGTGATTGTAGCATCAGTGACTTAATTAGAACTCGTACTTCTAAAAAAAAATCCCAACGTTATTTGAATACCATAGATATCTGCTTGAGTGGGTATCAAGTAATGAAACCATTAATTTTGAATTACTCATTGAATAATTAAAGAAGTCACCTGTTAACAACTATACACGTGAAAAAAGATTACGCAATGTTTTTACCAACTGACCTCAGTTGTTCATTACTTTACTTACTTAATTATCCAAGCTCTAATTCAACCAGCAACATTCTCAAACGAATCTGACGATGTTAGGACCAGGAACTAGTCTAGACATTAAAGTAGTTTATTGTCTGTTTTTAGAATGAATCGGACTAAATATTTCAGTTGGTCGGAAAAGCGAACCATTCTGGTTCGCTTTTCCTACCAACTGAAATATTCCATCCGGTTGGATTTAAAAAATACTATAAATAAACAATTCATTTTTCCGAAATCAACGCGAGAAATGTTTCTCAAACGAGATTTTATTTGACCGAATTGTTAATGACACAACCATTGCTATAAGACGTATTTGTTTACTAAATAATAATATACATGGCGGCTCTTTCCAACTGTTGTTTTTCGATTACGCCGCGTATTTCCACTAAATTGTTAATATCTTGATGTTTTCATTGCGAATTAAATATAGAGCCCTACGGAGCATCGAAATTCGATTCGATTCGAAATAATCTCCGTGATTCGATTCGATTTGAATTTTGCAGTTTCAAAACTTTTCGAATCGTCGAGATATTCTAAAAATCCTATAAAGTGTCTCCTCTTGAACTCTTCTTCTATTATCAGGTCTCCTGTACAGGAGGGGTGGGGGTGTCCTGTACAGGAGACCTGATGACAGAGGAGGAGTTCTTGTAATAAGTTCCCCTTTGAAATTACATTGATTCCGTTCTGGAATATTCCGCTTTTTTGCTTGATTTACACGAGTCGACGTTGTACACAATACTTGAGTGAAGACTGACAATATTACGGTACTAAGAAGCTGCAATATCCACAATTTGAAAAGCGGTGAGATTCGATTCGTGAATCGATTCGGTTCGAAATCTGATGCCCGATTCGATTCGAGATTCGATTCGACCTGAAATCTGAGACTCGCAGTGCATTAATTAAATACTTGTTAATTGGAATATCTATAGCACTAGAATACGAATTGATATTTGCACATCCATGTGACTAAAGGGACATCATATTACATCAATGTTCGTTTGCGTGCAAACTCCACGAAAAGTGAGTAAATAAACAGCTCACAACGGCGTAAAATTCCTAACAAAATATTAACTGATGGCATGAGAGCGTGTTAATTTCAGTCGTTCCTACTTGGAACACTCTGCTTTCACAATATAGTTCCACCGTTACTGGTCAGTGGCTTTTATAGAAAATTTGTTTAGTTGGCTCTTAAGCTCACGACTCTGAAAAGTGTTTCAAGATATTTCTTTTCTTACTGATATTAAAGTTGACCAATTTTCCGAAAATCAACAATTTGATATCACGAAATATAGTTCACAGTATACTATGAAGATAAAAGACCTCACCAATTTCTAGCAAGAAAATCCAATTTAGAGTCTCACGTTGTAGGCTGCCCCAATCTGGTCCTCGACACAGCATGGCTGATGACATACTCATCTACCAGATGGAATTCCGCCTAAGAAAAAAGTCCCACTTTCTAAGATCATTAACATTTAACGAGAAGAAAACGTTTTAATGGCAAAAAAATTGGTGATTTCAATTTCCCAGAGTTTTAGTAAAAAAGAACAGAAGAAAAACGAATATCTTAACCCTTTAACCAACGTAACGACCAAAACCGGTCAGCGCTATTCTCAAAAATCGCCAATTAATTTTCATTATATTTGCCGAGCTCGTTCCAATGAGGTGTCATAACCTATGTTTTTGAGACAAAATATGAAAAAAAATAGTTATTGAAGAATTTTGTTTGCAAGTGTCGTCTGCTTTTCATGTTAGGTAAAAGGTTAAGAAATGCCTTATAAAATAGATGACCAAGTGAGGATATCTGCGTCCTAAGAGTCCAGGAGTCATGTACGTCTATTTATTCAACTGAAATTTACAGATGGATAAGGGAAATTATTCTTTCAATACTCCGAAAGAATAAGTTCAATATTTCGAAGCGTGTAAAACAACTGAAAACATAAGGTGTTTTTAAACCCAGTAATCAGGGATGGTCATATCAGTTATTCGTTGCCTATTCCAAACTGTTTGAAAATTTTCATTGGTTTGGAAATTGATACACTCTGAGGCACAGCCGAGGGGTGTATCAGTTTTTAAACCAGTGTCAGTTTCCTCTCACCTTGGCATAGGCACAGATAACGACGAATTTATTCCTTTACTGATTCCTTTGATTTTTACACAAATTTCAGTTCATTGGAAGAAAATACAATCCATTGTATTTTGTCTGACAACCCTCTTTCAGCTCCCAACAAAATATAATGGACTCTACGAGTATATATTTCATGGTGAGATGAAGCAGAGATAAGCGAATCATTTCATAATAGATAGTTTAATCCTTTGCACTGATGAGCATGTGAAGAAGGTTAAGATAGATGCTCAGTGGATTTTAACCACATGATAAAACAGCAGAAGAAAGTCAACCGTTGCTGTCCAAATTTATTTGTTTATTAGGATTTAACAACACTTTCGACAGCCAGGATCACCTCATGCCGGACAGTTTTACAGATGGAGGAAGCCGGAGTACCCAGAGAGAACCACCACGCAATGGTGAGCAACTGTCAGACTCCCCAACATACTAACTCCACACAAGCAGGATTAGCATTGGTTGAAGACAAGTGCACCATCGACGTGCATTACGCCCCAGTACATAGCGCCACCGTGCCTAAGGCCGAAGCTAGTGGGGGTGCAAGGTGGTCGAACCCCCCCCCCCTCTCCTATGACAGTCTCCGTTGGAAATTTTCAATGGTCCTCAGGAAAAAATTCTGATCGACAAAGCCCCATCATACGGATGTCCATTTCTGAAAGATTCTTTCGATCGTTCGTCAATATTACGAGTATTGACGAAAGATCAAGAGAATCTGTCGGAAATGAACATCGGCTCGACATTATATTCCCCTTCTGCATTATAGTCTAGCTGCAAAACTCCCGATTCCTCGCTCATTCTCAGAAACACCGAAAAACCACCTTATCTTAACCATGCCTTATTGAGCTGCTCTGCTAGAAAAGACGGATATCAAAAGCCAAGATACTTTAGAATCGTTATCAGAGGCTTATCTTTTAAAAATTTTCTCGGAGAAGATCCTCCGAACCCCCACCAATGGGAGGGGCAACACTCCTTGGTGGGGAAGAGTATGGGAGTGCGTCGCCCCCTGAGGGGCGACCCCCTCCCATACTCTTCTCCAGACACCAATTCGATGCTGCGCTCCTCGGGTATAACTTCGGCATACAGTTGCCACTTCGCCCCCTATGTCGGGTGATTTCAACGTTCCTAACTTCGGACCTGGGGGTATTGACTCACGGGTGATATGTCTAGCTGTGTATAACACACAGTTACCTCCTCTCTCTTCATTGGCACCTTATCTAACAGAATTGGAAGATAGCCTTGTTATTCTTAATTAGGTCATGGACCGTGGCCTCCTCGATGGGATGAGTACGACTCGACCCCTCCGGTCGAGATGCCACGACCTGTGCAATGCCATGAACTGTATAAAAGAGGAAACATCTGGAGGAAAGGTCGCATCATTCATCGGGTTAATTAGAACTGGGTGGAGTCGGCAGCCCTGGCAATCTAGAAAATCAAGGAGTGCAAAACAGTTGCCTTCCTCAGATTGCCTGGGAGTGCATTTGCACCTGAAATTTTCAATGCAAAAACTTGTATGCTATTTTGGTTATATTCACTTCAAGGTATTAGTATTGTGACTGAAAAATTATATTACATTCAGCTACATAGTGGAAAAATTGGCACACACATCTCATTATTCCAAATGTTGCATTCAATTCTTATGTGACTGTCTTCTACATTCAAAATGTATCGAAATGCAACACAGAATGGGTCACAAATTATTGCAAATCAATGCAACATTGACAAATCGTACCCTGAGTTCCAATGTGTTCTATGTGCCAGTAGGCACAGAGAACATATTGGAACCCAGGGGACGAAATGATAATTGATTTTAAAGGCAGTCCCAAACAGGCCTGGCATTCCAGAAAATCAAGGGGTGCAAAAAATTTCCCTCCTCAATTTTTTCTAGGCGTGCCGTAGACGTGCAGAACTCCTACACTCCTAAAGAATGCCAGGCCTGGTTCGGCTGAATGTGTGTTAAATAAGAGTGTATTAAATAAGAGAGAAAAAAGGCTTAGAAAACATCTGATGATTATGTCATCTTCTCCGTGAAAGGTTTATATTGGTAATGTTCTGTTATCCATATCAGACTGAACATATATTTACACGCACTCCTACATCATGTTTTTGATAAAAGGAGATTGAAATAAAAAATTGAATTGAATTGAAATTGAAATGCATTGATATAAATAAAGTATTGTCAATATCTGTGCCATAGGACTTTGCATAGTTGAGTTGTAAGAAAAGAATGAGTGACAATTGAAGCAATTGGCGATAACCACCATCACTGGCTCCCTACTTCGCTCCACGCTATTGTTTGGGAAACTAACTTGACGTATGCCCACCCCACGTGACTAAACATGGGGGATATTGATAAAGTCTATATAACAGATAAGCACATATCGACATAAACAGAGTTAGGGCGCACATTGTGACTAGCACACCCACGCACATTCAACCAAACACCAGTCACACGTTTTACGGAATCCCTTCTATGGTCTGCCTAAGCCTATAGAATTTCTTTTTCATCCACTGTGTGTTTTATGACACGCATTGTGCTTTTTCACGTTAGAACATATCGGTCTTTCAAACATGTGTTCATGTGCTTTATGTGTTGTGCTTACATTGTTAAGTACCACTTGATCATATCTCGATACCACCAACAGACAGTCTTCTATATTTATTACACGCCTGTTTTATGTAATCCACATCTGCAGCAACACTAAACCATGCGGAAAATGAAAATCTGTTGACGGACTATTTTTAAATAGAAGCGAAATTTCACTGAAATTTTCTACAAATCGTGCAGCGCAATTACAATTTGAATCCCCAGCAATAGCCCAAAATCGTCCTCCGATTTCCAATGTGTTCTATGTGCCAGTAGGCACATAGAACACACTGGAACTCAGGGGATGAAATACTAACACGCGTTTCCCTCGCAGATTTGGTTGGCGATAAAATTAGTTCTTTGTATTGATAGTTGTCAAATGAATTGCTGAGTGTCCTTCTAATAATTGTTTTATAGTCGTGAAGGTGTGTAATAAACACAGAACGACACACGTGTGTGTGGCGTCTCGTTCTATTCTTCGGCGTTGGCACTCGTGCCATATCGTTTAACCCATTCACACGCGTGTGTCGTTCTGTGTATGTAAGGTATGCTGGCATGCACTTGACCAAGGTACTTTATAAACTGATACGGGCTTAACTGAATGGGGTGATCTGTTTAAGCCTTCTAAGGACGTGCCTGAGGGCAGAGGTTAAGTGAGAGTCAAAGATAGCTAACAAGTCTGTAGCAGTGGTACAGGGGGTGAATACTTTAAAACTTATAATTGTATTTTCTAGAATTGTATTTTCTAGTTATGATTGTAAAAGGGTTAAAATAAACCTTAGCATTTCTAATATCTGGCAATTTGTCAGTTGGCAAATTGCCATATTTTTAAAATGTAAATGATTCATTAGTCAGTTATATTAACTGGTAGAAATACAATTCTAGAAAATACAATTGTAAAAGTTTCATAGTATTGGCTCCAGAGCCAATACTATAAAACTTTTACAATTGTATTTTCTAGAATTGTATTTTCTAGTTATAACATTAAATGGGTTGAAATGAACCATTAGCTTTTTCAAAGATGTGGCAATTTGCCAATTATTCATTTTAATCATTAATAGGTAGAAAATATAGGTCTAGAAAATACAGTTGTAAAAGTTTTATAGTACTGGCTCCAGGCCAGCAGTAATTGTGGAAGGCTCTAGCACAGAGCAGATAGTTGTAGTCATGGTACAAGTAATCAGTTGTGAGGACAATAGCATTGGGTGAAGGCTGTAAACGTTGATCGTAGGATAGACAGTGGAATTCGCGGAAGAACCCAATGGTAGAACTACGGAAAGATAGTGAAAGGAATACCGCGTAGTGCAACATCAGAGACAGTTGTATTAGAAGCCAAGAGAATAGTCCTTATAAAATGCCTTTCATAAATTCCCTTCTGGGAAACGTCTGTGGTTATAGAAGCCTCATGTTTCTCTCTTTCTAGCAATTGCTCGACAGTACATTTGCTCGATAAAATCTGAGCCGTCGCCGCATAGCAGGTTCCAGCCACTGCTCGATTGATTCTTGGACTTAATCTAAGGAGCAACACAGGCCCTTGTGTCGAACAATAATAATCTGGTCGTGGGCAGGGCTTAGATAAATAGAGGGGTCTGATTGGTCGATAGCAGAGATAGCTGGGACAACATCAAATGCTTGTGCGAAAGTCGACCCACCATTAGGTCCACTTAAATGGAGCTTACTGTTTTTCTGTTTTATTCATGGAGGGGTTTTTAGTAAGATAGCCTTTATGGAGAAGAACAAAACATGTAGGAAGGGAGCGCTCTCATTAACCATTCTTAGGAACAGTAGACGACACTTTCCAAAAATCCCTGGAATAACTAAAAGACTTTATTTTTTGCCTCAAAAACATAGTAAATGACCCATCACTGGAACGAGCGTATTTAGCTCGTTCCAATGATGGTCATATACAGTTTTGGGGGCAAAAGCATAAGGAATTTAATGGCGATTTGGTTGAATAGCGCCGGCTGATTATGAACGTTATGCGAGGCAAAAATATTACCTCTTCTCACAGACTACTGGTAGTGAAAACATTTGATTTCAATAAGGTTTGCGATTCGACGTGAATACTTTTTAGCCCTTCCATTCCACCGACTGAAAATGCAGCCACTGTAATTGGAGAAATGAGCCTACAAGTCTTCACTCCTAGAATGTCAAATTTCTGGTTCTTCATGCAGACTTCACATGTAATATTTGTATTCAGCACCAGTTTAACTCTGTTCAAGCTCCGCTCAGGCAGGGTTACAGCGGTAGAAGACATGTGCACCCTCGACGTGCAGTACAACTTAATACACGGCGTCGTCGTGCCCCCATGTAGGTAACCGGGATAAAGTGCTTACCCAAGACACAACGCAGGTCGTCCGGACGGGCATCGAACTCGGGACCTCCAGCACAGAGCCATCACGCTGAGCCACTGTGCTCCCCCTACGCAATCATTATATGTTAACAGTAATTAATCAAACGAGGTCGATTTGGTGACACGTTTTTAACCGGGATCTGTTCGTAGATATATCCATAGCCTTACTTCCGTTGAGCAAAGATAAAAGCTGTTAGAAATAATACAATAATGAATGACAAAAAAAGGATTTTCGTTCTCAATCAGTAATTACGAAATTGACAAAAATGATTTGGTCGAAAACAAAAACGTTAGAAGATAACTATCTTCGTTAATACCCGCCGTTCTACTCCTCATTATCTTCTTGTATCTCGAAGAGATAAGTGGACTATCAATTTTGTTAATGGACGGACTTTATTTAGTCGAGAAATGTATGTTAATTAACCATTTACTCAACCCGAATAGCAGATGGCACTTGCAAAAAAAAAAAAAAAAAAAATATTGAATAAATAACAATTTTCACTTTTGCCTAAAAAGCAGCTTATGGCTCCCCATTGGAACGAGCTCAACAAGCTCAGGCCTGACAGTCTAGAAAATCAAGGAGTGCAAAATAATTGTCGTCGTCAGATTGCTTGGGAGTGCACTTGCACCTGGAATTTTCAATACATATACTTACATGCTATTTTAGTTACAGTACGTAGAGGGCGGATTGTCACTCAATCACCAATGGAGTGGAGGTATCAGCCAAGGTACTACTCTCAAGTTTCGTACAGAAACACAAGAAGCACAAGCCAAGTTTCAACCAATGGATCTCCGGGCTTAATCCTGAGGTCCATTGGCTGGAACATTGCTTATGCTAATTACAATTTGCATCAAATTAGCATTTATTGCTCCACAGGTGATTTAGTGACAATACCCTCTCTATGTACTGTATATTCATTTCAAGGTATTACTATTGTGACTGAAAAATGCACTTTCTTCAGCTACATTGTGGAAATATTGGCACACATATTTTCAAATGCCATTTCGAAATGCCACACAGAATGGGTTATGAATTATTGCGAATCAATACAAGACTAACAAATGATAACATATTTTAAAGGCAGTCCCAAACAGGCCTGGCATTCCAAGGGGTACAAGAAATTGCCCACCTCAATTTTGTAGGCGTGCAGCAGGCGTGCAACACTCACGCACTCCTACAGAATGCCATGCCTGCAAACTCTTTCCAATGAAGCTTCGTTTTGGCGACAAAAATGAAAAAATAATAAATTTTGAATTGGGATTGAGTCTGACACTTACTCGCCGCTGCTCGGTGGTTTTATGCGGGTACTCCAGCTTCCTCTACGTGTAAACTGTCCGACACGATGCCGCCCGGGCCGTTGGAAGTGTTGTTAAACCCCCAATAAACAAACCCCAACAGATTTCAATGCCTCTAAAACGCAGTGTCTCCTGAGATGGAGTGATCATAAAATTGAACTTTAACAACATTCGATGAATGACATTTTGGTCATATTCAGATGGTCTAATAAATGGAGTATCCCAACTCGATCCAATTTTGAAGTAAAATTTACGAAGCTCGTTCAACAAATTAGTTCTTGACCTCGCCAAAGGTCGGTCCAGACCTAATTCACTGGATGAGCTCTGAACATTTCAGTATAAACTGGGGATGAATTGAAGATCTTATATACTACATGGTAAAAAAAACCCAACGGATGTCTGAATCGTTCGAGAAACAACAGAGCGCTTCCTTGAAGGACCCGAATTTGGTTGGTAAAAATATGCGTTATTTCACTGGACTCCAAAATAGTTCACAATAGTTCACAATGACGTAGCTATTTTGAAGTTTTCAGAAATAGAAATTTATTGCAACAACACTTCCAAATACTACTACTGCTCTCTCTCTCTCTCTCTCTCTTTCTCTCTCTCTCTCTCTCTCTATGCAGCTGCATTGCCGAAAAGTCAGCGAGAAACGCCGTCGCCCAAACTGCCCCTCCCCCTCCTGCGAGGACGTGAAGTCAATCAAGGCGATAACTCCCCCATTCGATGACACTTCATGACGTGAAAGCGGTTACTCTGTGACTGCAGTCACAGCGTAACAGTTGTCACTTCATGAAACGTCATGGCGTTTACATAGCACGAAAACTAATAACGCTGTATCAAATTTTCAATCTCGGCACTTGTTTTTGACAGCATCCTCTAAATACGTTGCAACTATTCAATTTGCATTGAACTGATGTTCATGGGAAAATAACATCACTTGAGAATCCACTGACAATACAGTGTTAATTGAAGAAAATTTCAGTTGTGATGTAAACATTACACGTTGTTTACACGAACGTGCAATAGGAACTAATTTGAAATCCTCTGTTTTTAGATTTGTCATCACAATACACTATGACCCAGATAACTCAACAAATAATAAAATTTATTACTTTCCAAAGTGTGATTTACTGGGATTTCCGGGTTTGATTATAAACGATAACTTCATAAGTGAATTATGCAATCAAGAATTGAGTCATGTATTCGTGCGCGCAAACTAAGACGCTTTGCTTATAATGGGGACTTCATTGTTTTTTGTAACCCTTTACCTAATATGAAAAGCAGACGACACTTGCAAAAAAAATTCTTGAATAGCTATTATTTTCATTTTTTGTCTCAAAAACATAGGCTATGGCCCCTCATTGGAATGAGCTCGTCAGCTCCTTCCAATGAGGGGTCAT
Source organism: Pictodentalium vernedei (assembly GCA_031216915.1). Taxonomy (NCBI): domain Eukaryota; kingdom Metazoa; phylum Mollusca; class Scaphopoda; order Dentaliida; family Dentaliidae; genus Pictodentalium; species Pictodentalium vernedei. Next base: position 77,996,264 of record CM062290.1, on the reverse strand, counting down.
AACCTATGTTTCAGAGACAAAAAATGAAAAAAAAATGAAAATTAATTGGCGATTTTTTGAGAATGGCGCTGACCGTTACGTTAGGTAAAGGGTTAAATAATATAATTATCGTTAACAATGGAAAGTGATAAACAGAGTAATCGCTTGACTGAACTGGTTACGTGAAATAATTCATTCGAGCCGAGGGACTATATTGTAAAACTCGTGCGCATTCGTGCACTCGTGTTTGTACGATTCCCTCACCTCTCATGAATTATTTCACGTAACCAGTGCAGTCAAACGATTACTCTCCATGTGTTAGTATCAACAAATACTTCAGACTTTCTCGGAACAATGGTTAAATATCCTCACCACTTCTCTATGTTTTATCCATTCCGGTATTTAATGCTTCATCTCAACGTAGATTGCTTCCAATTAAGATTTGTCAAGTTGGCGCAGAAAAATATGTCACTGGGAAACTACGAGGAATTTAATTGAATATCTTAAATCAGACAACAGGAGGTTTTCCAATATTAAATCCTTTTTGTTGCACAATTAATCATTCTCCGTTATTGGTTTCTTGTGAGACAGATCCATTCATTCTTCCATCTAGCAAGCCTTCAAAGGGCACCTAATAGATTTACGAGTCAGGAACTACTTAAAGGCGTCTCGATTGTCCAACACTTTTCGTGCTGGAAACTATGGTAACCAAGTGATAAGATTCAAGAGAACTGTGACTGTTGGTGATCGAGTTCTCTATAGCTACCATTATGTGTTTTTGAGTCAGTGCAGGGTGGGTATCTGCCAATCGCAATTTCGGACGGAATCGAACCAGGCAGAGAAATTCGAATCGAATCGCGTCTCGAATCGAACTTCACCGCTCTTCAAGTTACGACTATTGCACCTTCCCCTTTACAACCTTACATTTTGTGAGCCTCCACTGAAGTTTTTCATTATGCCCCCGACCTCCGAAGGAAGATTCGGGGGTATCTAGTGAAGCCCTTCGTCGGCCCGTCCGTCCGTTCGCCCGGGAAATAATACGGGTTTTATGAGTTGTTTTTTTTTTTTTTGCCCGGACAGGCATTATGAGCTAACTTCCAGATTATGAGCTTACGTACAAATATTATGAGGTTTATGTCTAAAATATGAGACTTAATGAGGCAAGAATCGATTTGTAGCGATTTTTCAGGGTTTATGTTAAGGTTTATGGTCAATTAACGGGTGAGGTTAGCGTTGCCCCCTCTTCAGGTTTTTCTTGTGGATCTAACCATGTCTATTCCCCCCCCCCCAAATTTCCGGATAAACGATTTTTTTAGCGGTTGTCCGAATGTTTTAAAATGAGCAATTTTCCGACAAAAAATTAAGTTTTGCAAACGTTTTGCATTGTAATTGCAAAGCCATTGGTCGGATTTGGATCTCCTTCAGTAATGCCGATAGACCAGCATGGAGGAATGGATATGCACAAGGGACGGGTTCCGTCCTATAATTTTTCCCAGAGTTATGGCCCTTTTTCACTTTTCGACTTAGAAAATTTTCATACATTTTCATTTCCCACAATACCTTTAAGGCTACTCCAAAAATGCCTGCGGGCCGGGACAGTGGCCCACGTTTTGCGTTGCCCTTCTACACGGCTATTACTCTTCTTCCAGTTCCATATCTACTAATCCGAACGGAACACTCGTTCCATACGGATTTCCGTTGATGGATTATTTTTCCACCCGATTTCATGGATCCATTAAAAGTTCGGCCCTTTTTCGTAATCAGCCAATCGAAACGTTGCATTCTGGCCTAGATCAATTCGGAAGTTAAGGTGACAGCCGATAAATCGAATGTCAGTTGGAAAATGTTTTTGTCCAAATCAACGAAATTAAACTAATTCTATAAATGGGAGTGATTTTATAACACTACACTCAAGACCCGACTTTGAAGCGATTATTTCTCAGAGAACGGCAGCTCATTTCTTAAAAATTCGAATAAATCGCCAATTTGGAGACAATTGTCATTTATAGTTTTTTCTGTTTACGTATCGATCTGTCACAGGTGGTGCCAATCACACCTGAGTTTTGTGTTTTTGTTTCAAAGAGACGATAAATAAATAACAAGGAATTTTAAAGTTCGAAATTTTCTGTGTGTGATGCTTGATTTTTTTTTATTAATGGATGCTATGTCAAAGAGGCGCGTAATAAACACAGAGGCGCGCGGTGGCTAGTACTTGGATGAAATGTTTATTGTAAATTTGCTCATTTCATGTAAATTGTGTGTTTCTTTTTGTACATTGGTGAATAAATTATGTATCAAAATCAATATCAGATAATGAAAAATGTGCTACACTACGCGTGGAATCCGGCCTACGTAAAAGAATGTCATGCAAAAACTCATCTGATTGGCCGTTACGCATCAGGTTGGCGTTATGACGTGAATGAAATGCTTCGACACAAAACAGTTTCGAATAGTAAAGTAAACAGACCATCGAAGGTGATATTTTCCTTTAACCCCTACCACACTAGTGGTATCTTCCATACCAGTTCAATGACATCATTTAGAAGAGTCCATATTCATTATTTAGGATAGACCAATCAATATTTTCAACGTGCAGCCTCCGGGCTGCACGTTGAAAATATCGATTGGTCTACTCCACACATTACTGAACAACCATCCTATTTAATGACGTCATAACGAATCATGTTCGTGGCCGGAAAATGGTCTGCTCGGACACAAAACGGCTAAAATATCAGATTCATTCATTTAATTCAAGTTTACTCGTGGCATAAATACAGTACATGACTCATGTAGAGTACAGGGGTTAGGAATCAACGACCCTTGTTGGACATTTTCCGAAATTTTACTCAAGTTTAATAGTGGTGTAAATATAGAACCCAACTCAAGGGTCAGGAGTCAACGACGCTTGTTAGAGTTGTTCCTACATTTAACTTTTGAGAAACTCCGTCTCGGATCGTTGATTTCTGTCCCCCGTACCCCAGCCTCGCTGTGTTCAACCTTAATATCGTGCATATCATGCACAGAATTTACTATTCGGGTTAACTTGACTTATATTAACAACCGTTGTGTGCTTTACAAAATGACGCGAAATCCAAATAACACTTAAAAAAACACAGATAACTTAAACCCACAAACTGTAGTACGATGGGAAGTTTCAGTCCGAAACCACGTGAACTTATGTCATTTTTTCAGATCTTTTTCTGAAACTGTGTAAGGTGTTAATAGTGACGTAATCACATACGATTACTGGGAAGTCCTTCTGCGAAATGACGACTCTCGCACGTCTCGTTCTCACCGCCCACGTCATCCTCAGCTGTATCTGTTTTTAGGTGAGCTTCACCACACTCGCCTAAAACGTGTACTGCGAACCAAATTATACCACCCAATAAAACCACTTCGTAACGAAGTATGTATTTACAGTAAAACGCGGAGAGCAGTTTTTTTCATTTGACAGCAACTCAGCTTTCATCCCCAACAATTTACATCAGGTCATTGCTTTAAGAGGAAACATATCTCCGCTGTAAAGTGTGGAAGCTCTGAAGTCGTCAGGTAATTGCTTCAAGTCCATACTGACGCCTGATGGATAGGTTGTTATTTTGACAGCACAAGACAGCAACAGGTTGTGAAGAGGTGAAGACAACGAAGATTAATAATTGCGAACTAGCTGTTGCGTTAAGTGCACTTCTGCAAGCCAGAAGACACAAGTCTATTTTTGATTGGATACGCATACTGGTCATAAATTTGTTTTTAAAAAAGTGCGCTGACGACAAAAGCGAAAAAAAAAACACTTCATGTATGTTTGCGCTGTGTAAAACAGTGCACGTGACACATTTTTAAGTGACAGCTTCACGATTAAACGTACTGCACTCTACCATAATTTAAAAATATCGATTTGCCATCAGTAAGTTAGTAAGTAATATCTTTATTTTGCAGTATGCAGTGTACAATTTATCTTTCTATAAAATGCCACAAGCATATTATATATGCTTGTGGCATTTTATAGAAAGATAAATTGTACACAGCATGGCATAGCCAAGAAGGCTGTCTTCCTGCCATTTCCATAAGAAACAGTAAATGGTCTGACATCAAGGACAGGGGGCAAGTTGCACTAAAGTCTTTGAAAAGAAATCGACATTATCAAAAATTAGCTCATGTTTTCATCAGTACAAGGAAGTATTATCTGTGTTGTGGATGTCAGGTATATTGAGATCAAGAAGAGACAGGAGTACAATCGGGGCACCCAGAATCATTGCTCCTCTAGAAATGCAACATTGTTTTTCTTTTTTTTAAAATTACTGTTAGGAATTATATAAAAATTTTCCACCTCCATAATGCTAGTATTCCGCGAAACAAAATAATTCCCTCCGCTGTTCTTGAAACCTACGTTGAAACGTTAATGGATATTAATTTAATATAAAAAAATAACAACACCAACAACTTTTCACTCTCAAATTGTAAACATTTCTCACGTTCATAATATTTTAACGAGTTTATTTCGTGTTTGTTGATACTACTTTCACTGTGATTTGCCGATTGTACCTACAGTGAAAAAAACCCCGATTTTTAAATGATGTAATTGTTTGTCTTGTGTCTGTTAAGACGAGAAAATACAAAGACTACGTTTTTGCTGTTTCTTTATATTTTTAGCGGAAGTCTACTATTAGTTACACAGTCAGCAAGTGACCCTCGGGGCCAGATTTTTGGACGGAACACTCGGCAAGCCTCGTGTCCGGTCCAAAAAAAACTGCTTCCTAGGGTGAGATTATTATTATCTCTAGTGGGTGAGGGCGTGAGATGGGGAAATCTCACCCGATGGCAAGATATTTGGACCAGACACGAGGCTTGCCGTGTGTCTGGACCAAATATGTTGTCCCGAGGGTGCGATTTCCCAATCTCACACCCACCCCAATTAGAGATAATTCCCCCCCCCCCCCCCACCAAAACACTCTAACGTCATAAAAAGTAATTCAGGGGCACGTGCAGCAAAATCGAACAATGTTATTGTCCATTTCTGAAAAAAAAAACTGATTTTCTTATCGAAAAGAGGGCACGAAACTTTTGTATATACCACAGAATTAAATCCCAACGCCGGTAAGACACGGGTTAAAGATTTGCAGGAATATGAACATTGACAAATTCCAATGACGTCATATTTTGAATTCTGCAATGCATTCACATAACTTTTCGACGGAAATTTCGTGCAACTCGCTCCACTCATAAAGGCGTTCATACAAAATGCATATCAAAAGTCAAGTGTCCTTTGGGTTTGCAGTCTGTGTTTTTATTTCTATTTTCTTCGACAAACGTCCGTCTGCAAATATTTCCGAAACGTGACACAATGTTGTTTGTTTACAGAAGAACGTGCGATGATTGAATAGTCCTGTGCTCATTATTATTATTATTAAACATATTTTATTTGTTATAACAAAATTGATTGGATAACAAGTGCCGAGCACTTAGATAACATCCTTTCCTTAATATACATTTGAAAATTTCAAATTATGTTTACAAATATTTACAAAAAGTTACCTAAATTTGCATGCAATGGCAAAGCAAACGTATGAATAATTAAAACAATATTGTGTATGTACACTCTTCAAGATGAATGTTGATAAGTATTCGACTTTACAAGAGTCAGAACAGATAGGTCAGAGGGAGGCGAGAAGAAAGGTGAAAGGTAAACTGCCACATCGCAAGACTGCTGGCCTTGGTCAACTAGCCAACGTGTCATATTACGGCACAATCGCGATTCCAGCGGAAAGCGATTTAGGCGGAGCCCCGTAACCACTGCTATAGCCAGGACATACAGGACAACATGCGGAATGCACAAAGCCGTGACTGAAGGAAATGGAAGTGGAAGTGGAAATGGACACTCATGTTATAGGACATTTGGCTGGGAAGATGTTGTCATACTAGTCTGCCTGATTACGGTCCAGTCTTAAAAACTCTTCGTGGCCTTAATGAAATTTTGTACACTTCGAAAAAGGTGGATGTTGACGGATTCTGGTAGGTTGGAAAATACCATAAAGAAGATTGTTGATCGATCTTATTGTAAGATGCGCAAGATTTCTCTGTCGGACTAGTATTTCGTTTGAATAGTTATTACAGTCGAAAAAGTAATGGTTCGCATCTTCAGTCTCGTAGCCACACGAGCAGATAGGTGTATCATGGATGTAGTTGGAGTATTTATCATAATTTAGGTCGCTACAGGAATTCCGCAACTTGCAGTGTATAATATTGACGGTTCTGTCGCCATTGTTGAAGTACGTAGGTGGTCTACATGCGCCACTATTAAAATATTTGACAAACTTATTTAGTGAACTCGACTGTCTTATTTCTTGCGGTAATGCATTCCATTCCGAGATACATGAGGGGATAAATGAGCTATACGTGGAAATGTCCTCGAAGGTCTGTGGCAATAAGTCAGATAGATATGCGGGGGCCTGATTATTTACGATTTTAAAAAACGTTTTCATTTTGTGGAGATGATGTCTCTGCGCAAGGGTTTCCCAACCAAGTTCTGCAAATAGAGCAAATACCGGGGTTGATCTCATTAGACCGAATATTATTCTCGCTGCATCCGCGTGGATTCTATACAATTTGGTAAGTTGGTAATCGGCTCACACCACATCGGCGTATTCTAAGATAGGGAGTATGAATGATTTGTATAACGTTTCCAGGCTTTTTCTACCTAGAATATACTTTAATTTTCGTGACTGAGACAGCCTGGAATTAGCCTTTTGGCATAATCTATGAATTTGGACATTCCAGTTTAAGTCCCCCTGTAAGGATAGGCCGAGGTGGATGTGAGACTTTTCCATTTCGAGTAGCGTGTCACCAAACATTACCACACTGCTTACATTAACACGTTTTTTTGGTGAATAAAACAGTCTCGGTTTTTGAAGGGTTAAATGTAACAAGCCATGCATTTGCCCATTCGGAAACGGCCGCAAGGGTTTCATTACACTTTGAAACAATATCGTCCAGTTCAAATCCAGTTTCTGTTATACTTGTATCATCCGCAAATAGTCTACAAGCATCCGGTGCATTTAAATTTTCAGAAATGTCATTTATGTATATAAGGAAGAGGAATGGTCTTAAGACGGATCCCTGGGGAACCCCATAATTAACAGGTAAGTACTCAGAGGGAGTTGAGTTAACAGTTACCATTTGTTTACGATCAGACAAATAGCTTTTGGTCCACTCAAGGAGTGGGCCAGATATACCGTTTTTTTCTCACTTTGTAAATTAACCCTTTGTGCCAAACCCTATCAAATGCTATTGATATGTCGCAGAATACTCCAAGTGAAAACTGGTTCCTATCAAAGGCTAATCAGAGATTATGATATATTTCGATGAGCTGATAGACGGTGCTATTTTGGGGTAGAAAGCCAGACTGTTATTTAAAAAGTAAATTGGTGACACAACAATATTCGTACATTTCGTTAAAACAATCCTCTCCATAACTTTACTGACACAGCTTAGTAGAGAAATGGGTCAATAATTATTAGGGTCGTGTGTGTCTCCCTTTTTAAATATAGGTACAACAGTTGCCCGCTTCCATTCCAATGGGTAGACACGCGAAGAAAATGAAAGCCTAAATAACTGAACCAAAGGCTTGCATATTGTGGCTTTTGTTTCTTTAAGCATACGGTTACCAATGCCATCATGTCCAGTTGCTTTTTTGGTATCTAGTTTGCCTAGGATTCGAGTGACTTCATCTTCAGAGAAGTCTATCTCAGAAAGACTCTCAGAACACTTGCTTCTGAAAGCATGTAAACTATGACCGTCGTCATTTATCTTACTATTTGACAAAAATGTTTTGTTGAGCAAGTCAGCTTTTTCTTTGTCATCTGTTACCATAACTGGACTACCCGCATTGTCTTTATGGTTAAGAAAAGGGACAGAAGGCTCTCATTAAATATGCTAATAAGTTGGTCACGTGGGTCATGTGAGACAGATATCTATCTCACATGGCCTTCTCACACGAGACATGCAATCTTGTGTAAGAAGTGGGGTGAGTTATTTCCATCTCACACATCAGGTCATGATGGGTTGTATTTATCTCCTATATTGGTCCCAACGACAATGATCCTCATGAACCCTAAATGGTTGCCCATAAAAGGTAGTTCCTAATGACTACATTATTCCATCGTGCTGCCTCAAAATAGGCGACAGAAGCAAGATTTACCGAAGCCAAACACAGCAATATAGTCCCATCGAGTTTCAAAAGAAGTTTCTTGAAAGGAAGAAAACTCAAACATAATCGATAATGATTTATTTCATAATTCTGAAACGATGAACAGAGTTCATAAAGAAAGACTAATTAACAATCCACAAATCACATTTCTGCGCGCATACAAATAATAAGTAACCACACTACTACAGTTACTCTATAACCCAAGATACCAATAGTTCTTGAAGACAAACTGCACGGCGCATTAAAATAGCTTATTATGGAATTGAGTGAAATAAAATCATATAAACTGGATCATGAACAGCTTAAAAGGCAGTGGACCTAAACAACTAACCTGTTTAAGGCTCATGTCGTGTGCTAAGCAGAGAAGAGAGAGAAAGGTTAAATCTCGAACCTCTCCTGCCTCAATTCTGCAACTCAGAAAACCTATGTTTTCTGGATAAGCGAACTGCCAAGTGCATTGGTAGCCATCCCATAAAAATAGGCACACTACCCGAGACCAGCCTTGACTATGTCACCACAATAATTGAAGCAGAAGAAGATCTCTCAAAAGAACCAAGCAGAAAAAGAGAGAAAGGTGAATAATCAAACCTCTCCTACCAAATCATCTTTTTTTTTGATTTTGCTATCAACGCTTTTTTTTCAAATTGTAAAGCTCCTTTATGATTAGAAAACTTACCTCGAGTTTGGGGCACAGGACCAAAATAGCCAACTAAAAAGTCAAACTCAAGGCACATAACATTTAAGTGGAAAAATATTGGAATTCTGCGATAAAGATAATTGTTATGCCCTGATTCTACTATCTTATCATGAGCTAATAAACAATCAACAAACTGCGCATTTACTTCAGGACCATCACTACAATTAGATTAAAAACCTGAACTACAATGATGTCTTGTGGAGTTTGAATTTTATCACACACCTATTAATGTAAAACATGGGATTTCCACTGTTCTGCCTGCATGATAAAAATGAAGTTGTATCGCACATGTGGTTATACAAAACACGTTCGATTTCGTTTCCAACGTAATCAGAAAAGGCACCCTTCTAAACGAATAACGTCAATCAATGGTCGAATGCACCGGAGTCAAGATTGCTTGGAAATTCGAAGTTCCGCATTTAGATTTGTTTACCGAGGATATTTAAAAATCAGATTCGAGTCAAACATTTACAAAATAAAATTCTGACTGCTTGTTCCTTGACAAATACTTTCCACAACTAAACATATAATGATGGAGTGTGCTAAACTTTTTAACATTTAAAAACTTTTTGTTGTGTTATTCTCCGCAGTTTAGTCAATATTTGAAGTTTGATCATCGAGAAAGTGACACTGATCGGTATCTATTGGTTTCCACCGATTGAATGCCGTAAAAATTAAAAAAAAATAATTAGGGTTGGTATCCGGCCAACTAACAGTGATGTTTCGCTGGCAACGAAGAAAAATGCAGCAATTTTTCAATTGAAGAGTGCAGACTGGTTATTACATGGGAGGTGTGTGATAAATACAGAACCGCACATACGTTTGAGTGAAGAATTATCGCATGAGATTGCTTTGGCCCAGGATATTACTCGAGCCTTCTGAATATTTCTTCAATATAGCCATTATCTTCAGCAGAAGATAAAACACCAAGAGATAACGTATCTGATGAATTGTACTGAGAATGATGAGAATTTAAGGCCATGGTTGGTTAATTTTCAGTTTAGCGTTATTGCAGATTATCAGAACAAAATGCTGAATGAGGTTATTATTAATTATTAATTATATCATGGTGGGGGAAGTGGCGTAATATATCCCTTTTCACAAGATGCATATTTTATCATTGTGCACTTACACACCGCTTCCTCGCATGTGTAGGTTGCCTCAGATAGTAGAACTTATAATGATCAGGGTTATATACAGAACAGCCTATTAACATTATACATAACACCAGATTATTGCCGGATTGATATAGCAATCTGGCAATAATGAGACAATAATCTGGTATTTCAATGGATGAAGAAGAAACATGAAATGGTGTTTTCTCCTGGCCCGAGAGGTGACCCATTTGAGGAGCCAATAATAAAAAAATGCTTTATTATTTCGGGCAAAAAACAAAATGAGGCGAATGACGATAAACCGAAAATTAAATAATCAAGGCGTAACTCTTCTACATCAAAAACTTTTGTATCAGATGACTGTTTTTAAGAACATTTCTCAGAAATGGTGTTATTTTTATCATCCTGATCTTCCTCCGCCACAGTAGATAGCTCATTTCTATATTCATCAGATACAACAATATTTTCCACTACAACTTCATTCACAGTGTTATAAAAAGAATTGAAACCTTGATATGCACTTACATCATGCTTAACTGGTAGAGTGCTAAATTATTTTTGGTCCTTAAAATGTCTTTATGCATCTTTGCCTTGTCACAATAGGCACTCTCCCATAAATTGTAACAGGGCATATCTTAACAGATAAATAATATCACTTCAAATGTAATATTAAGCACACCCACAGAGTATGAAGCCTTTAAACTGTAGTACTGTCATTTCAGAATAAAGCCCAAATATGGGCTTCCAGCACTCTACCGGTTATGTAAATAACTAGGATTAGTGTTCAACCGTTGATCGGAATCGGCCACCCCAATCGGCCGATTGTGGGCAATCGGCTGACAACAGCAACGGCTCCTGGAACATCGGTTCAACCGATTGTTGCCGAACAATTTTTGTGATGATTCATTAACCACATTTTATTATCTTCTGCAATTGTTTAATTGTTAATGTACAATGCTGTCAATGATACCATTCAATAAAGTTGAAAAAACCACCACAATGTGTATTCTTAATCTCTCTGGACGCCCCTTTACGGGATATACAAGTTAAACGACATGTAAAGCTTACAATTAAGGGCACTTGCTTCAATCGCTGGTTCATATGAACCAGGTAGCAGTAAAAATTACCAGTTGCGCGGTTGCTCTGAGAGCCACGTTTACTGCCCAAGTGTGCGCGACTGGTAATTTGACTGGACCCGAGTTAACGGAGTTTAACACTGTGAAATATGTTCAATTTAATGTAGTTCTTTCGAGTCTCGACTTATCTAGTAGTGAACGGACTTTTGTAAACCTGTAAAATAAGTTCAATTTAATGTAGTTCTTTCGAGCCTCAACTTGTCTCGTAGTGCACGGTATTACAATTGTAATCGGAATTGGGCGATTGTGAGCTCAAATAACCTGTAATCGGCCAGCGGCCATTTTTGGTAATCGGTTGAACACTAATTAGGATAAAAACATCAGCTAAAGGATTTAATCACTAGAAATATGAAAAAGTCCTTGTCATGTTCCAAAGCTACTGGCTGAAGAACATTCGGGATGATTTAATTTGTCTTTGTTTTAAGCCAACATGATGCACAAATGTGTTCTCCATTTCTGGGGTGACCTTTCACAGTGACCTCATGTGTATCCTTATATAAACATTTATTTAACTCGAGCAAAACCACACAGCTGGAGTATCAGAAATGGCTTTTTTCAGAGACTTGCGTTGCGTTTTTAGAACCAGAAAAAGAGGACCTGTTTCGAACAAATTTAGCCAGGACTGATAATTCTATTACACTAGAGTCATCTGACCATGAATTGATGCCCAACTCAATTCTCCTTCACCAATCTAAATAAAAATTTAACAATGCTTTCCAATCATAGATAACATAATAATTTTCCATCTTTTTAAAAAGACTCAAATCTGCCATTCTGCTCAACTTTTGAATTTTTTGCTCGAGTTATAGTTTCCATCTCGCCGGCAAAAAAAACTGTTGAAAATTTAAATCCTTAAATTTAATATCAGAATTGACAAATTTATATTGTAAAGTAGGGTAAGGAAGAAATTGAGGGCACTTAACCCGATTACTGACTTTAGCATTAATTCTTGATTTTAACCCTTTGAATCCGAGCGGCCGTTTTTCCGACCAGGAACATGATACGTCATAACATCATTATATAGGATGCCTGTAAATGTGTGAGGTAGACCAATCAGTATTTTCAACGTGCAGCACCGAGGCTGCACGTTAAAAATATTGATTGGTCTACCCCAAATAATGAATATGGACGCTTCTAATTGCTGCCATTGAACTGGCATGGAAGATACCACCAGTGTTCAAAGGGTTAATTCATGTTTGGAAGTATGAGAATCAATTTTTGATTTTCGTCTGCATTTTTGTTTCTTTCGCAAATGAATACTTCTAATAGAATCTGAATCAGACTCACAGCTATCAGCACCACTAGTTGGACTAGTACTAGCATATAACAAACTAACCCCCTTCCCTATTTTAGATGCCTTGTTCTTAACTTTAACATGTTTACTTTTTGTCGTAACATGATCCTATTCAGAATCAGAGTCGATATTTATTTATTGGTGTTTAAGGTCATATACTTATGCACAGTGTCTAATCATGAATGTGACAGTTTTACGGGTGCAGGAAGCCAGAGTACCCGGACAGAACCACCAAGCAACGACGAGCAGCTGCCAGCTCCCCAACATCGTAACTCCGCACTGCAACACAGGCAGGGTTAGATTGTTAAAGACATGCGTACCATCGACGTGCAGTACGCCTTAGTACTCGGCGTCATCGTGCCCCCATGAGGACAATCGGGGTTAAGTACCTTGTCCAAGGACACAACGCCGGAGTCCGAATTGATCGCTCAGACGGTCACCATCCAGTGATTAACCGGGCTCGACGTTCCTCAACTCCGGTGATCTGACGAGAACCGGTTACCGCAACTCCACCGCATCCCCCAATCAGAGTCCACATCACTGCAATTTTTATATCTATCAATTCGCATTTGTTTATCTACTTTACGATTCAATTTTTCCACTTTTCTTAAATCGTCTAACTTTAAATGCCTGAACTTAGAGCTAGGATTTAATGCCGGGGACGGGAATTCTCGGTTTCCCGGTTCCGAAAGCGATCAGTGGGAAATCTATAACACGGAACCGGGAATCACGCATGGCCCAGTTTGCGTGTTGAACTAAAGTTTTCTAAATTGAAAAACTGCCCAACGTAGCATTGTAAGATTTCGTCATCTCTCCCACGTCTGAATTCTTTGCAATTTTACAATCCTGCTTCCTGAAGAACCTTTTTCTCCAAATCACTGCAGCTCTCAATCAATTCCGGAGGACAGCAGCAAAATCTTCACTGGCTTCGAAGTTCAAACTCGTCTTCATTTTCAGAATCACTAGCATCACTCACTAGGCACTACCTCCTTCAACATCACATTCCTCTTCACTGCCGTCACCAGTCTCCTCTGTTTGAAGCAGAGGAGACTGGTTACGGTAGTGAAGAGGGAGCTGAAGCCAGGAGGTAGTGGTGAGAAAACTAGCGATTCTGAAAATAAAGACGACTTGGAAGCGGGTTTGGGTTTTTACACTTCTCGTTGGGAAGAACTTTCCCGTCTCGTAAATTTACTTGATATCATCCGGGACATTTCCCATTTCCCGGTTCTGATTTTAATTTCATTCCCGCTCCCGTTGCTATAGAAAATCGGGAATATATTAAACCCGACATAGAGCCTCTGTTTGATATAATACACACTTCTTTCCCAAAGAATGATTTTTTGGTAACTTTTAGCACCTTTTAAATTTTAAATGATCTGTTCCCGTGTTTTTTTTTAATTTCATTCTTCCAACGCTGTTTTTTCCAAACGTTTTTCTTCTTTCGTTTTTGTTCTTGTTTTCATCGAAATAGTTCTTGTTTCATAGTTACCATCTCTTTATCTGAATCATCGAAGACGTCAGAGAGTGTTTCGATTTCATGACTACATTTTCATTTTGAGTCATTTTACCGAAAATTCAAGTGTTTATCCACGTCTGCTCCAATCAAGATCGTTTCAAAAATTGGTGAAAGGAGGTTATTGAATGTTTGAAATGATTTAAGATTATCTCCCTTGACAAAAGTAAACACTACGTGTCGGTGGTGGGGGGGGGGGGGGGAGGGGGGGGGGGCCAACTTGCACGGAAGCTTTTTCTGGCTTTTTCCTAACTGCAATTAAGCTATTTAAGGAATCAAAGAACCGATATGATGCGAAGTTTGGAACTTGGTATTGGTAATGTGTTACACCAGGTTACAGACAACCTGTATACCAATTCCAAATCAGCTTGCACTCCCGAGACTGTTTAAAAGGCCAAAAATGAAGGAACAAAAATAAGAAAAGCTGCGGTGACGAACAATATTGTCCCGGATAAACTAAAAATGGTTATTAAAAATAGTCTGCGATAGGCCTAGGCATGTCGCGAATGATAAACTAACCGTTTAAACGTTTGTAATGATTTCTGAAGCAGACATAATCAGCACGATTTCCGATTTTGGATTCGGTTGCTAATGGCGATAATGGCATTTAGTATTGTTCTTTAATATAATATTGTAAACAAATCGTGGTAAACGAAATGTCAGTCAGATGTTCTGCTTAATTAATGACGGTAATTGGACAGCATTTATGTTCAAACAAAACTCAAAGTATTTGCAACCATATCGAACACAGCACTAAATAAACTTGATCCAGGTATGTGGCGACAGGGGAGTTAGTGGGTGTCTCACCCTCCCAATCCCAGCCAAAATTTCCAGTAGTTTGAAACTTTAAGCCACAAAATCACCAACAGTTGGAAATTTCATGCCCAATGGTAGTAAATTTCGTGGCATTTTATCTGTGGCTGCGACCGTTTTGAAAAAAACATTCAGTGGTTGTGTAACCTTAATTCATGGGGTTTTCTAACCGAGTGAATATATTTCGTCTCTGAAGTGTAACAGGGCGCCATTTGCAATGCTAAAGCATTGCAGATGGCGCCAGATAGCTTTCTAGAGACGATTAATCATATTTATTCATTGGAGTTTAACGACACCTTCGTCAGCAAGGGTCACCTCGGGTCGGACAGTTTTACGGTGTGAGGAAGCCGGAGTACCCGGAGAGAACCACCGACCAATGGCGAGCAAATGGGAGACTCCCCAACGTGCTAACACCACACAAACATGGTTAGCATTGGTTGAAGAGAGGTGCACCATCGACGTGCATTACGCCTCAGTACACAGTGTCACCATGCCTCAACGTGGGCACTCGGGATTAAGTGCCTTACCCAAGGACACAACGCAGTTACCACTGGCGTGGATCGAACCGTGGACCTCTCGGTTTGAAGACTTTTCCAGCAGCTGGAAATTCACAAGTAATAGTTGGAAACTTCTCAATCGGTGGTGGTGTGGTGGTGTTAGGGGTGGGCAGTGTTGGCGCAAATGAAATGTTTTTCTCAAAAGTTGGATGTTCGGCAGTCGGGGGTGAGGGTGGGGGTTCCGAATCAAGACCCTCTTGTGATATCCCTGACTTTACCGTAAACATTACCGTTGAACCAAAGGCAAAGACCCGCTGTATTGGTCACAAAAGTATTCATGTCAATGGCAAAAACTGCTCCTTGAAAAAAGGAGTGAAAGTTACATCGAAAAAAAGAGAGTCCGGGAAACGCAAGTATTCTTGTATATTATTTTTTTTTAAAATTCGAATTCACCATATTATTTCATACCATACATACAGAACCGTTTACATTGCTTGACTGCTTAATACAGTTATTTTCATCACCAGGTGCGTGACTGGGCATTTGCATCGGATTTTCGGTCTTTTCAGTAGTGTTCAACCGGTTACCAAACATGGCCGCTGACTGATTACAGGTTATTTGAGCTCACAATCGGCCTATTCCGATGCCGATTACGATTGTAGTACCAGGCACTACTAGACAAGTCGAGGCATGAAAGAACTACATAAAATTGAACTTATTTTACGGGTTTACAAAAGTCCGTTCACTACTTGATAAGTCGAGACTCGGAAGAACCACATTGAATTGAACATATTTCACAGAGTTAAACTCCGTTGACTCGCAGTGGCGGAGCCAGAGTTACAGAAGTGAGGGGGTACAGTTTGGTATTGCCCGCCGCGCAGCGCCGAGCCGGGGCGGGTTGAGAAGTTGAGAAAATTTTTAAAACTTACGTTGTAAATGGTGTTCTCTGGAGCATTCTCAAACAATTAAATTAAAACAGTTTTATCCTTCTGAAACTTATTGGTTAGGTCTTTCAGTTATAGAAAACGTAGTACATAGTGACATTTTAACGGAAGAACGCTGTTGTAAAGTGCGAGCACAAAGGACCAAACGACACTCAAATCGAAAATGAAAGTAGGCTGCATTCCAAACGGATGCGTTGCACGCTCTCGGTTCTAGCATTCCTCGAATACTCTTAAGCGATATGTTTCAGACCGTTTGAACGCGGCACGCCTTGTTGCAATTTGGGCCCTCGACTCTTGTTTGTTGTTTGCAGGTAATGTGTGTGTGTGTGGGGGGGTGGGGGGGTGGGGGGGGGTGGGGGGGGGGTGGCACACACAAACCCACAAACATAATTTAAAAACTTCTCCGATTTAGTGCACTTGGGAATATGGAATTAAGCATACCCACCATTACGGAAGAACGCTGTTGTAAAGTGCGAGCATAAAGGACCAAACGACACTCAAATCGAAAATGAAAGTAGGCTGCATTCCAAACGGATGCGTTGCACGCTCTCGGTTCTAGCATTCCTCGAATACTCTTAAGCGGTATGTTTCAGACCGTTTGAACGCGGCACGCCTTGTTGCAATTTGGGCCCTCGACTTTTGTTTGTTGTTTGCAGCTAATGTGTGTGTGTTGGGGGGGGGGGGGGGGGGGGGCACACACAAACACACAAACATAATTTAAAAACTTCTCCGATTTAGTGCACTTGGGAATATGGAATTAAGCATACCCACCATTACACCGCAACGTTCAATACAAAAATTAAAATGATAGTATTTTTGTATTACGCTTGACGAAAAAAGTGGAGGGGTAAGTAGCCCCCCCACCCCATACCCCCCCCCCCCACACCCATGGCGCCGCCACTGTTGACTCGGGTCCAGTAAAATTACCAGTCGCGCACACTTAGGCGGTAAATGTAACTCTCAGAGCCACGTTTACCACGCAAGTGCGCGAAACTGGTATTTTTTATTGCGACCTGAGTCAATGGAGTGCAACCTTCAGTTTTCCGTTATGAACTGGCCATTGCCGCAAGTATACGCTCAATTGTAAGCTTTGCATGTCGTTAAACATGTATAGAGAGGGGCGTCTGGAGAGATTAAGAATACACATTGTGGTGATTTTTCAACATTATTGAATGGTATCATTAACATCATTTTACATTAACAATTAAACCATTGCAGAAGATAATAAAACGTGGTTAATGAATCATCACAAAATTGCTTGGCAACAATCGTTCCAGGAGCCGTTGCTGTTGTCAGCCGATTGCCCACAATCGGCCGATTGGGGTGGCCGATTCCGATCATCGGTTGAACACTACTTTTCAAGAGGCAATATCAACAACTCGTCGCAGAAATTGCTTTTAGACATGGTACTGAATCTGATAAAAACTGTCTGAACATGCACCCAATGGCGATAGTTCATTTGAATTTGTTCCAAAGGGGAACGGAGTTACAGACATATAGTTTATCGAGACCTCGTCTCTGGGCTTATATTGGCGAGTACGAACGACGAGTCGTTAGATGGCAGAGAGACGAGGTTGAGCAATGACTCATTCTGATATTGCTTTCAGATGATTTCGAATTGGATAAAAATCACTGCATGGATAAATAAACAGCTGCGCAATGAGCGCATGATACGCCCGTTATTAATTACAAGAGGGAACCACACAATATGAGTATACATGTGTACTTGTCAGGTTACATATACTTGCCACCAAAAAATCATGAAAATTGCTCAAAGTCCAACATGTGGAAAATTGCCTATATTTTGACGAATAAAGTCCCATAACTCTGGAATGACAAATCGGACAGCGACACAAATCGAAAGGGAGATTCCTTCTATCAACATATACTTGCAACCAAAAAATCATGAAATTGCTCCAAGCATTTTCAAGTTATTGTTCGACATGTGAAAAATGAAGTCCCATAACTCTGGAATGACTAATCGAACGACGACACCAACCGAAAGGGAGCTTCCTTCCATCAACATAAACCACCTACCAAAAAATCGTGAAAATCTCTCGAAGCGTTCTCGAGTTATCGTGCGACGTATAAAAAATCAACAATTTTCTAAGTAATAAAGTCCCATAACTCTGGAATGCCTACTCGAACGGCGACACTAAACGAAAGGGAGCTTCCCTCCATCGATATACACCACCTACCCAAAAATCACGAAAATCTCTCAAAGCGTTCTCGAGTTATCGTACTACCTGTAAAAAATCAACAATTTTCTAAGTAATAAAGTCCCATAACTCTGGAATGACTAATCGAACGGCGACACTAAACGAAAGGGAGCTTCCCTCCATCGATATACACCACCTACCCAAAAATCACGAAAATCTCTCAAAGCGTTCTCGAGTTATCGTACGACGTGTAAAAAATCAACAATTTTCTAAGTAATAAAGTCCCATGACTCTGGAATGACTAATCGAACGGCGACACTAAACGAAAGGGAGCTTCCCTCCATCGATATACACCACCTACCCAAAAATCACGAAAATCTCTCAAAGCGTTCTTGAGTTATCGTACGACATATGACCGGACGGACAGACGGACGGACAGACGGACGCTCCAACATTTCGGGTTTATGGGCTACCAAAAAAACATTTTGTATGTCCAAAACCTTATTTTACCCAGAACCCCACCCCTCCACCCTAGAACTTATATTTAACCCTAACCCCACCCCTCCACCCAAAAACCATACCCTAACCCTACCCCACCCTGATCCTAAACCCTAAAAGCCCACCCCAGACCCTAACCCCCACCCGCCCCCGGGACGTAACCCCCCAACCTTAAGCCCTACTCTGGGGCTACCTCTAACCCCAACCCCCATCCCACCCCTGACCCAACCCCACCCTAGCCAAACCAATAGGATTAGGAGCTATTTTTCGGTTTAGGGGCTAATAAAACTACCCCCCCCCCTGACCCCAACCCTACCCCCCGGGACCTAACCCTCCCCAACCTTAAACCCTACTCTGGGCCTACCCCTATCCCTAACCCCACCCCACTCCTAACCCTAACACTACCTTAATTTGGAGGTAGCCCCTAATAATAATATCCCCTAAACCCGAAATGTTGGCCCGGACAGACGGACAGCGGTATATAAAACGGCGTATAAAAACTAACGATGAATGTTAATACAACAATAACATGATTTTGGAGGGTCTTGTGGTTTATTAACGGCCCGACATGTGTGAATAACAGCCCGACAGCTTATAAAAGGCCCGAGACGAAGTCTCGGGCCTTTAATAGGCTCAGGGCTGTTATTCACACCTGTTGGGCCGTTAATAAACTACAAGGCCCGACAAAGTCATGTTATTACTATCATTACCACTGCGATTCTGAGAAAATTTGGACCCTGTACCTTACATGGCAGCTACAAACAGCCAATTGGTCTTCATTCAATTCGTTTGATTGAGACATTTCTAACGTATTCAATTTTGGTAGATGATATTACAGCCTGTTCTCATAAAAAAATTGGTGTCACATGATTATCACGTGATCGGTACCGGTACTCTATCAATTGCAACGAAGTTAAGGGCCTATATAAGTAATGAAATTTTGTTTATTTTGAAAATTCTCACCTCTGATATTCCTTCAATTCAAATTAAATATACACAAAATGTACATCAAAATGAAGGTTGGGATGTATAGAACACGAAACACATGTGTAATCAACTCATAGAGTCGACTGTAGGCACCGGTGGTTCCTGGAAGTCTGCTGCCGTATTCGCACCAGAACTGATAATTTAATAATATTTCACGAAAACAACTTGTGGCCAAATGTGCTTTACATATCCAAGAACAAAGCTAGGGGATAAAAATTTTTCAAAACACGGCGACAGAGCTGCATTGGGGAAAATTCCAAACCTTTGCTTTTGTTTACGTATGGGTCTACTTTCGATTTCCGGTCGACGTCATCGGACAGAAAAAGCATGTAAAAACAACGCCGTTTAAAATCAAATAATGAAAAAGATCGCCTCCATACAGTATACTGTTATTAGATAGAGATTGCACAGTTGTCAGATTCAGTGCAAGGTATCATGATACCTGTTGAAATTTCTTAGAATTACGATTTTGTTTCTCGATGGAAATTCGTGGTAACGAGTGATTTGCGCATGGCTGTCGAGCATGGAATCCATCTTCGATAAAAAATGCAGACAGTGTTGTCCTTTTCCAAAATGCAGTCCTATCAATGTATTCGAAAGTGTTTTGAATGCCTAGCTTTGTTCTTGGATATATGAAGCACATTTGGCCACAAGTTGTTCAGATGAAATATTATTTTATTATCAGTTCTGGTGCGAATACGGTAGCAGACTTCCAGGAACCAGTGCTGCCTACAGTCGACTATATGAGTTGATTACATATGTGTTTCGTATTCTATACATCTCAACCTTCATTTTGATGTATAATTTGTGTATATTTAATCTGAATTTAAGGAATATGAGAGGTGAGAATTTCAAAATAAACAAAATTCCATTACTTATATAGGCCCTTAAAAAACTTAAAAACAGACCCGACATTTACTGCTTTTAAGTCAGGAATAAAGGCTTAAAATGTCTGCAGACTTATTTACTATACACAGCTGCTTGTTCTTATGGGACTAACTTTGCTGGACATTTTGCGTATTTAATAATTTAAATAAAAATCACATTGTTTACTAGTTGAAACCATTTTTGGAAACTGTTTCCATTTTCGAGTGCACGACAGCTAGGAACAAAAGTCACTTGACTTTTCGGGCTGTTAATGAGATGTTTAACTCATTAACGGCCCGACACATCACGTGACTTTTTAAGTTGAGCGTTACGTTCTTGTAATGCCCTGTTAAACTTTGTTAATGTACTAGGGGACGCCTTATAAAGTGGTAATAGTGTGGTTTGGGTTTGAATGGGAGGGTGACCCTGGCTGTTGAAAGTGTTGTTAAACCCAAATGAAGCAAACCAAAACAATGACACATTACTGTCATGGTGTGATACCAGTTCGAAAAATAACCAGTGACAATACCATCTGTAATATAAGAATGAGTTTATCATTTACTTTGCCCAAGTTATAAGCTTTAACTACCAGACAATATTTTTTCTTTCCGCATTCGTATTGCACAAAGACCTTAGAAATTACTGAAAACCTCGGGAGTCAACAGATCAAAACGTCCACCCGGATAGTTAGCCGTACTCTAGATGTCCAAAGTTTGTGTCCAGTGATCCAAACGTCTATCTATATATATAAATACGTCCGACTTTTTCAGGGCCATTTTTCTCTTTCAGTTTTACTTTGCCTAGAACGATATAGATTTACTTTCTCAGCCATCAAATGGTACAACTCTCACTTAACGTTGTTGGACAAAGACTTGTTTTGACAATAAATCCATATAGGGGAGTTTCTAAGTAACATTAATGGCAATCAGAGGCGAGATGTAATTTACGAAAGGAAAAGCAGAATCTATAACATTTCCATTTGATAGCAGCGCAGAGCGAGGTGGCGTCAATCATTCCCGAGTAGTTAATATTGACAATACATTGTCAGAGCGAGTGAAAAAGGACGGGCTTATTAATTGTCAACAGAAATCTTCAAGACAGCAATTGTGTGGTTAGTGCTAAAGAACATTGCATTTTCTGCTGAATAAAACTGTGAGTATTCTGGTCTAAACTATATAGTATGGGTGGATCCAGGGGAGGGGGAGGGGGGCAACCCGGCGCCCCCATATTTTTTCTAACTTCTTTTTTTACTCACAAGCACCGAGACCAGGGGCACAGTACGACCCACGATAACACATGGACTACCACTACCAAAGGCGGATCCAGAGGGAAGGACACTCGGCGCCCCCATTTTTTTTCTTATTTATTTTCTCACCAGGGGGCACGGTACTATCCACGATAACATGTGGATATCCACTACCTAAGGTGGTGGATGTCCACACGTCATCGCGGATAACATCTTACCTCGTGCATGGAGCTATAGCTCTTGCGTGGGTTTCCTTTGAGTCGTTATAAACTGACTTTCCTTTTTTAAAAAAAATGAATCAGTCTATATAAATTTGCGGGAATATTTTGGATGGAAACATGATGGTCATGTGTAGAGAAAGCCCCGGAGAGCCAGATTAACCTTCCGTTTTCCTCAGGAAGGTCCCTGGAACCCGCCGACGAAAGTAGAAACCTCTCTCGTGTTTGCCCAGCTCACCGCAACGTGCCTCGGATGATGTTTGTGGCGCCTTGTAAATTCAGAATCTTGGTTTCGTCAATGGGGCGGCTATATTTCATAATGAGAGAGGGGATACCCTACTCAGATCAACAGAAGGATCGTATTCCCGTGGGCAAACATATAGAAGCCCAACAGGGGTGGCGGAACCGGGGGGGGGGGACTGTTTGGGGGCTTCAGCCCTCCCCTCCGCTTTTTTTTTGCCGGGCCATGTTTTTTTTCTATGTATATATTATAACACAACCAATGACTAGTGAGACAAGAGGCGGATCCAGAGCCTCCCCCATATTTTCGCCAGCTATGTTTCTCTCGTACTGGTTCAGTTTCGATGGATTTCGTATCATTTTTTGCAGTAATTGACAGCAAAGGCTAAAATGTATATGGTCTGTTAAAAAAATCGGTTAATGGAAGTAGATCGTAATCTTACAGACATGCAAGTACCAAATCCACCCAGACAAAATAATCCACAGATAGTATAATTGCTGTTAACGTCAGGTAAAGCACACAGGTGAGGTCTTTTTATCAGCTTTGGTCGTTTCGACCAAAGCTGATAAATAGACCTCACCCGTATCTTTACCGACGTTTTTTAACGGCTCTCAAAGTGTGAAATCTTTCAAATACATTTCCTGAAAAATCTCAAAACATCCGCACAGATGCATGGAAATGGGGGTTTTGGGACCCTGGAATTAAAATTTTTTCGTACCATGGTCGGCCCGTGATACCGACAACCATCCATCGCCCCATCCAGCCCCCCCCCCCCCCACACACACACATTTTGAATATAGTTTATTGAATATTGGAATTCCAAATTTGGGCTCTAGTGGGGCCGTTGATACCGTGGTTTAGCGGCGTCGTATTCTGTGGTCGTGTTAAAATTTCATTTGAAAATGGATTCGTCTCGTTACAATTGGATTCGCGTTGTTACCATTCACCGGAGAGTGGCAACACGCTCTCTCCAATATAGTATAATAAAATAGTTGCATGTAAACAAATTATGGGCGCCAAAATTAATTTTCATTATCATCTATGAGTAAAGACTGTAACCGATGGCGCCATTTCCCATAACCGTAATAGCTTATTACCTCTCAGTGGAACAAGCTCGTCGAGCTCGTTCGTCCTAAAGAGGGGTCAGAAGGTAAAGTAAAGAATGGCTGGTAAAGATTAACTGAAGAAACTCCGGGTACCGTTAGGATGTCCTATCACGTCGGGCAAAAATGACACCACCCACCTACCCCAAGCTCTAGTTGCGCCCCTGGTTTATCTGACACTCTGAGCAAGTTTTAAACTAAAATAAAAAAATTCTCTCCCCAAATGCCGTATACAACACTAAAATAATTCGCTTAACCCTTAATGTCACGGCAATCGACAGTCAGCCGCTATGTTTTTGAGTCAAACAAATTAAAATGTTTAGTCATTCGTGAAATTTTTTTTTTTGCGAGTGTCACCTACTGTTCGGATTTGATCATGTATGAATTGGTAATTTATTCACTTCGTTTCCTCCAGTTCTCTACAGTGTAAATAGCATTAGTCTAAACATGTGATTATAGGGTGATCCGAGGTGGCTACTAACATGAAGTTCATACCTGAGAGTCTATTTTTTCGACAGAAGTTAACCAACCATCACACCTCAGCCCCCACACCAAGAGAAGCAATAACCACTTTTCATGCTGTTCCAAACGTTTTTCTCAACATTCGGGAGTTGTACGCGGGTCGCTCCTGAAGCACAAAGGTCAAAGCTCGCGTTTGGGTACGGGTGCGTTTCCCTTGGCTGGGTGCGTGCAGTGGTAGTGATTGAAGTGGGATGCGGGGGTGAGGGGGGGGGGGGGTATGAAAATAAAATATCCAATAACTCTTCTTGGGGGACTTTTCATTCAGATACAACAGACATGTGCCTAAAACTGCCGCGCGACGTTTTAACCCTTTGCAACTTCGGTACGTAATATTACGTACGAAAATTGTCGCGCGTTGCGACTATGGTACATAATATTACGTGCTCCCACTGGGAACCTGAGCGGCTGCTTTTCGTCCAGGAACATGATACTTCATGATTTCATTAATTCACCTTTCTTATGAAAAATGAAATCCCACCATTATGTAATATCATCTGTAATATAATCCTTCAATTCTTCAAGAGCAGAAGAAATGCTGTGGCTACTTAATGGAGTGACACATTGTATAAACCCTCCACATAACATGTAAATAACCAATTATTATTAATTCAGTATCTTCAAGACTTAACATTATTGTTCTGTACTGTTAGTTGTGTAACATGCAATCTGCCTTGTTTTGGGTGTTTTTGCAATAAACTATCTATCTATCTATCTTAAATAGGATGAATGCTAAGTGCATGTGTGTGGAAGACCAATTAATATTTTCAGCGTGCAGCCACAAGGCTGCGCGTTGCAAATATTAATTGGTCTACCCCCAAATAATGAATATGGACTCTCCCTGTTGATGTCCTTGAACTAATATAGAAGATACCACCAGGGTTCAAAGGGCTAAGGATTGCGTTTGACGTCGCCAAAACCTTGATAACCGTAGTCGGAAAGGTTTAAAAATTCCTAACGTAGTCATGGATCTCCGCTGCCTAATTGTTTTCTTCATTATCTGTAACGTTACCTTCCTAACCCATAACATTGCTCGGTTGTTGGTGTTTAACTTGACATGGATGCAATCTTTATTTCCACGATCATTCTCTTAACCGTTTCTGCCTCGATGAGAGGGAAGCGTGGAAAGTCGTGACTCCGATAGAAAAACATGTAGATTAATTAAATCAAAAGTTGAAATGTAAATTTATTCATGCAACTTTTATTATTCCGTGTCCGATTCCATTTTCAATGCACATTGTTACATGGGCGCGTATCGGGCACGGCAGTTTTGCCTTCAAAAGGAGAACGAACAAACAAAATGAAAAAAAAATGTAATTTTTGGTTATTTGTCTCCGGTAAGATCTGGACACTCTAATATACTTGAGTATATTCTTAAAAATTAACAAATAATCAGATTCGACGAAAAAAAGAGTCAGTTTTTCATTATTTTCGCAGGAGAGTACTCTGTCTACCATATTTACGGCACTACTAGCGGATGTCTTATTTTACTCCTTAAATGTACTACGGTTTAGCATATGATTCCACCCCAATCTGAATTCGCTGGTATATCAGGATATTAATTTTTGTATACCAGGTCATTTTGGAATAGTATTATGGTAATTTTTTTTGAAGGGCGGCCCTGCCTCAGTGTGTCCTCCCTGCCCCATCGCTAGATTTACGGACAGATCTGCACACAGGCATTCTTAGTCTTTTATTTTATGTTATTATACCATTCCGACACTAAAACTACACCCCTCTGCGTTTAAATTTGTAATGTAATGTGGAATTAAATGAGAAGGTGATGGTTAAGCTGGTCAATCAAATCAGGGCTATTCACAAGAATCTCCGTTCAAATTGTAATATTTTTAGACCAGAAATCAGGGACCAATACCATAAAACCTTTACAATTGTATTTTCTTGAAGTGAATATAAATGACGGAAATGAACCATTAGCATTTTCAAAGATATGGCCATTTGCCAACTGGCAAATTGACACATCTTTGAATATGCTAATGGTTCATTTCAATTATTATTATTATTATTATTATTTTTATGAAACATGAGGGTATTTTTCATAATGAAAATTGTTGTTTCGCCAAATCGTCAATTTTTTCAATGTAGTGGCTTGCTGTGGAAATGTTGTCATTGGAGCAACCAACAATTTTTCCGACGGACAACAAATATTTGTGACAAACATGGTTGGGGGGGGGGGGGGGGGGGGGGCGCTGGCGCTAATAACTACATCCCCCGAACTCCACTTGCTTCGGGCGTGACTATTTTTAATTAGGATTAATTTTAAAGTTTTTACCTCCAAAACGTGGCGTGTGACACACTCATTTGGCACTCTCCCATGTGGCGCGCTGTGCCATGTGTTTGAAGCAAAATTTGAAATTTTTTGTAGGTATTCAGGAAAATTGTAAATGTTGTCTCATAGACGTGTTAGACAAGGGTTAAAATAGTTTTAGAATGCTTTCTCGTGCACAATTCAAGAGGAAGCATTTTTTCCAATTTTTGGATTGTGAACCTCTCTGCTCACTCTTGTGTAGGTAAGTGAGTGGCAGTGTAAGGCCCAAATATCATAATCAGAACCACAACTCACCTGTTTCAGGCCCCGCGCATGATCATAACTGTCTCACCGACATGCACCATCAAACACAGCGTCCCCGCACTTTTTTACTTTATATTTCGTTGCGCCTGCTAAATCATCGGAGTCTTTGGAGATATAGAGGATATCTGCGCTGTTTTAGGTCGTGTGGACCTGAAAGTATTATTTTTCACGAGCGCAAGCGCTCGTGAAAAATAAAACTTTCAGGTCCACACTCATGAGATAATCCCAGATGTTCACTAAAATAGTTTAGATTTTCTTTTTATTATATGCCGCGTGACATTTTACTGCGCAATATTCAGCCCAATTCGACTGCAAACAGTTACAAGAAAATAACGAAAAGCTGCTGATCATTCCTTCAAGGTGGCGTCCAAGGCGACGTCATGCGCCGAAGCGTAACGCCATTTAGGAAGCAACTGAAAAAGAAATTTCATCGCCTGGACCTGAAAATATTATATTTCACTCGCGTAAGCGCTCGTGACAAAAAAATAATACTTTCAGGTCCACAGTATTCCACACTCATGAGATATTTCCAGATACTGACTAAAATAGAGTAGTTTTTTTTCTATTATTTTATTTTATGAGACATTTTATTGCACAATATTCAATCCAATTCGACTCCAAATGCGTACGTTTCAAAACAATAACAAAAATCAGATGATCGTTCCGTCAAGGCGATGTGACATCATTTAGGAAGCTACTGAGGGATATTCCAAGATATCCATCGACTCAATGGATATTGAGAAATATCTTTTACATAATTTGAGATAATTCACAGGCTAGCATATAATAATATGGTGTATCTCTCTAACGAAAGAATGGAAAGAGCTCTACGCATTTGAAGAGCTGTAACAGAGTGCTCCCCGGGTGGCTAAATGACTAAGCCCTACAACCACTGGATCTTAGTGGAGACGTCCCAACTCTTGGTGTTAAATATACACTTATACAAAAACGTCGATTTTTTTCTGGGCTATTTTTGCTTCAAAATTTACAGCTCCTCGCCCAGGACGAAAAGCTTATTCAAATAATTTTTTGCTTCAAAATCTTGCCTCCCAAACTTAGCCCGATGAGATCATTCTAATGATGGATCAAAACCTATGCATGCCAGCAAAATATTTTTAAAAATCAAAATATAATACTAATTGCTCTCATGGCTGATAATTTTCGTCAGTGAAAGAGATTTATATGAAAATTAGTTCCCCTTAATTTTCTGAAGATGTTAGTAAATTTAACACAACTAGATGGAGGATTTCATTTAAAAGTTGAAATTTCGTGATGTTAGAGAATTTGTATCATCGATGTGAGCACCAGTTCACAAACTTGAGGCATTTTTCCCCAGAGTAGTATACAAATACAGAAGCTGACTTTTGACATTTCCCCCCCCCCCCCCCCCCCCCCCCAATCAGTTGGAACGTTTCACTCTTATTCTCTGTTGAAACTAATTTAAAAATAAGAAAACGGCGTTTTCACCATCTTTTTAAATTTTGAATTTTTTTCTGTTCATCAAACCAACAGCGTGCGAGTCGTGACATATAATACAGACACGGTTCTTCACATTAATATAGAAGTCTAAGAGGTGAGATTTGCTAATTTTTCTGTCCTAAGAAGAATAAAAACTTGCAAATTACTGTAAAACATTCGCCAAACAAAGAGCAAAAGTTTACTATTTAGTGTTAGTAGTTATAATGCTGTTAGTATTCTTAATTACGGATTGTCTGTGAACTGGTCGTTTCTAATCAGCTTGCCATAACAAGTCAAGTTTCCTTTTGTTACTTTTAATAAACGTTAATAAATGAAAACAACAGACGGCTCAGAGAGCTGTCTGTCGTTTTCGATTATTAAAAAGTAACAAGAAGCAACGTGACTTTATTTTCTACAAAATCCATGGTGCCATGAAAACACTATACTTCGCCTTAATACACCACCGACTGTTATACGGAGTACAGATATGGGGTAGTTCCAGGGCCACTAAGAAACTCACGAACATGCAAAAGCGATCACTGCGAATAATAATAACCGAAAATACAACGCCCAAAGAAAGATAGATTACTTTAGGATGGTGATTTGTTTAAATTACATGCTTTGCTGTTCGTCTTTGACAGGAAAAATGGCAGATTACCGGCCTCCTTTAATGATAGAATTAGTGCAGTAGACAATCAATCTAGTAGGACTACCAGACAATTTAGTCTCCTACATATAGAGGAAACTCGCACCAAATCTCTTGATAAACTCTCTCTATACACCTTTCCAAAACTTTGGAACAGTCTCGACGACGCAACTCGTAAAATCAGTCACAGAAACGAGTTTTAGAAAAACTTGAAACTTGACATCCAAATTTCTGTCATCTTATTCCCTTTTGGGTTCATATTCACTCAACCCAGTTGATCTGGGTTGAATTTTAACACAGCTGATTTTAGAGTGTACTGATATTGAATACCCTTCATATTTTTGTGAACTAATTATGGATGAAAGTGGGTGATTGCCAAACAGACTTGCTGAAGATCAATTAGTCTAAACATATGGTTACTATGGTTGCCATATCAGAAATGTCACACACCTTTCGGTTGAGAGAACTAGAAACGAGGTCCCATAATTTTGATTGGTTGTTTGTGACTTGATGTTTGTTGACGACTATTTTCGAGAATCCAAAGTTGTAGATTTTGTTGAGTGAATGGTAGATAAAAGTGTTATATGCTCAGTGAGCTAGTTGAGCTCATTGAGCTTGTATAAGATTGTTAATCGTAACTCGATTCGTTTTCAGGGATGCATGGCAAGCATGAGACGTAGCTTACAAGTCCCCAAAATCATTGCGATAGAAGTTTCTGTACAGGCACAATGCGCACATAACACATTTATTTCTTTAACCCTTTACCTAACATGAAAAGCAGACGACACCTGCAAAAAAAAATCTTGAATAACTAATTGTTTTCAATTTTTGTCTCAAAAACATACGCTATGACCCCCTCATTGGAACGAACTCGACGAGCTCGTTCCAAAGAGGGGTTACAACGTATGTTTTTAGACAAAAAATGCAAATATAATGAAAATTAATTGGCGATTTTTGAGAATAGCGCTGGCCGGTTTTGGCCGCTACGTTGAGTACAGGGTTAAAATGTTTCCACGCCCTCATTCTTTATTTGTTTTATTATTGAAAAGCACTTCTTATGACCCACTAGCATTAGAAATGTCAAACTTAGTTTTTTATGTGAAGTAACTTCCTATATCGGTTGACTCTATATTCAATGAATCGGGTGGCCGGGGGATTGTTTTTTCTAGTTACTGTCTAGTTACTGTCATAGGGGGCGCTGTGGCGTCCGGTATCCGGTTTTCGTCAGATCACCGAAGTTAAGCAACGTCGAGCGCGATTAATAGTTGGATGGGTGACCGTCAGAGCGATCGATTCGCGCTCCCGGGTTGTGTCCTTTGTCAAGACACTTAACCCCGATTGCCTACACGGGGGCACGATAGCGCTGGGTACTAAGGCGTACTGCACGTCGATGGTGCACTTGTCTTCAACCAACCTAACCCTGCCTGTGCCGCGGTGCAGAGTTCAGAGTTACGATGTTGGAGAGCTGACAGCTGCTCGTCGTTGCTTGGTGGTTCTCTCCGGATACTCCGGCTTCCTCTACCCGTAAAACTGTCACCGACATGATATGACCCTGGCTGTTAAAGTGTCGTTAAACCTTAATAAATAAATAAATAAATAAATAAATAAATAAATAAATAAATAAATAAATAAAGAGTTACTGTCATAGATACTGTTCTTTTTTAGGGATTGTATTCACAATCCACCTTTTGCACCACCCCACTGTTCTTGCTGTCTTATTTGACATCATGTTTGTCGAATAGATTAGTTTCAACAGGTCTACACTGTTAAATAAGATTTTGTTTAACGATGCAAGATAATCGTGTTGCCGTAACGTTTTAACAACGTTTCCACAACAAGTAAAAAGTTGTTAACCCTTAAGGGATTGACTCCGACTCACGTTGACCATTTTTACTCCAATAAAACAGGTGTTCTAAAATGCTGTCTCAATAGAAACTTACACTGTAAGAGCCAAGGGAGTTGTTTCTAGACAAACCTTGGCTATCTACATAGGCAGCCAAGACATGCCTATAGAAGCAACTGCAAAGTCGGCACAGGGTGGCTACACCGTCTAGTTGGGGGTTGTTAAATACTGTAGATGGTACTGTTGCCAACAGCGTTTCAACAACGCGTGAACAACGCCAAGTAAGAAGTTGCCAAATGTCTGTGTTGCCAAAATGTTTTCATGACGTGACTACAACGATAAGCAAGAAGATGCTCACCTGATAAATATTGCAAACAGTAGTATGTCACATGTACACGGACACCCTACATTTGTCAGGGGATTTCATGTTACGTCATGTCACGTGACCAATTGCCCCATGTCGGTTGTAGCCCGTATGAGCAACCACGCTGTGGTGTCATTACTTGGTCTCATTACGCATGCGCAACGCATGTTGTTAGGGCGCTACGTGTTTACGTCGTACATTTTGTGTACTGAAGGGCGCCATCTTTGTTTCTATGGTGGCACGCGGTTGCTGTGTGATCCAAAACTCTCTAATAGGAGGGGTGTGTTCTGAAGGTGCATTCGATTCAACGGGAGTATACCAATTACCCAAATTTACCCGACATTCACCTAAATCGCCGAGCCGGGTTCGGATTCCTTTGAATCCTTCTTATAATAGTAGCAAGAGGTGATATAAGATGCGTTCTTCTAAACTGGAGTAAATTATTTATTTATTTATTTATTTATTTATATTATTAATTTATTGGTGTTTAAGGTCATACTTATGCACAATGGCTAATCGTGACCGTGACAGTTTTACGGTGCAGGAAGCCGGAGTACCCGGAGAGAACCACAGGGCATCGACGAGCAACTGACAGCTCATCAACATTCTAACTCTGTTCAAGCTCCGCTTAAGCAAGGTTACAGCGGTTGAAGACACGTGCACCATCGATGTGCGGTACACGGCGTAATCGTGCTCCCATGTAGGCAACCGGGATAAAGTGCCTTGGCCAAGGACTCAACGCGGGTCGTCCCAGGCGGGGATCGAACTCAGGACCTCTAGCATAGAAGTCCAACAGTCTACCACTGAGCCACCGTGCTCCCAATGGAGTAAATCTAATTACGACAAACAACCCGACACATATTTATTTGGCTAGGATTTCTCACTAAATCATCGGTTTCTGCCTACTTATGTTGTTCGGATTCCTTGAGAAGCCTATTTATAAGAGTAGCTAGTATTGCTATAGGGCCCAAAAGACTTCTAATATGACCCAGAGCCTTCAAAAGGGTATATTCTATTTTATTATACGCTAAACGATAGATCATCGAAGAAATTGCGGAAAGATAGAAATCGTATCCCCCACTGTGAAGATATAGAATATTTCACTTTCACGGCATCAATCAAAATGACGGCCTTCAAAGCATCACTTCAAGGTGAATACGAGTCAAATTATCAATGGAAATTATCAATTTGTTCTAATCCAGAAAAAGTGAAGGTTGAACTCCATTGACTCAGATCGCAGTGAAATGACCAACGCGCACACTTGGGTGGTATACGTGGCTCTCAGAGCCACGTGTATCACCCAAGTGCGCGCTACTGGTCATTTTACTTCGACCTGAGTCAATGGAGCGCAACCTTCACTTTTTCTGGATTGAACTGGCAATTGCCCAAGTACGCTCAACTGTAAGCTCTACATGTCGTTTGACTTGTATACCCCGTAAAGGGGGCGTCTAGAGAAATTAAGAATACACATTGTGGTTGTTTCTCAACATTATTGAAAGGTATCATTGACATCATTTTACATTAACAATTGCACAATTGCGGAAGATAATAAAATGTGGTTAATGAATCTTCACAAAAAATGCTTGGCTTAACCGATGTTCCAGGATCCGTTGCTGTTGTCATCCGATTGCCCACAATCGGCCGTCTGGGGTGGCCGATTCCGATCATCGGCTGAACACTAACTATGACACAAGAATCACCATGTTTCAGACCTTGGCAAAATTCTATATCACAGACGTACAGCAGATTTTATATGGTGAAGTTAGCCTCGCAAAAAGAGACAATTAAGATTATTTTTCTGCGGTATACAGCACTATATTTCAAATTTGGGGGATTTAACCAGGCCTATGATACATATATGAAACATCTCTGGTTCACTATGGAGTGAGTGAGGCTTCGACTTGGTCGCTACTTCACTCACTTTGTGGTCTGAACAAGAGCCGTAGTTCTACATTCCATTTCTGGTCGTTTTGAATTCCAGAAAAGATGCTTCCCAGGTATTTTGAAATGCTTTTTTCTTCGTTCGAGGTACTGATACATGTTTTAATCTATTTTTTTTTATTTTGTTGTTGTTGTTGTTGTTGTTGTTTTCTTTCTGTTTTTCTCTTGGCTTGTGCTTTCCTCGTCAGTATTTTCTCTCCATTTTCTTTTTTCCCCTATTTATTATTTTCATTTAGTAACTAATTGCATTTGTAGCTGTTTTGCTGTCATTTAAACACATAGGATAATTTATGTATGGGAGAGGAGTGTTTCTAAGTGGTAAGCACTTATATTCCAATTCCTTTTGATTTTGTTAGTGAATAAAATATGTTTAATGTGAAAGTGAAAGTCTGATTATTGATTGTAAGGTACCTGAACGTTTTTGTTTGTGGTTTTCGTGTCTCAGATACACGACTGACGTCATGTTCATCTTTAAAAACAAATCACAGGACTTCACTAGGTTTATATCGGAATTCCCTCAGTTTGTCGTTAATTTCACAAAAATCTGGAACTTCAGCGTCTGATACTTGAAAACTGCCATCTCGGTAGTTGTGCTACCACTTGGAAATAGGCTCCTGCGAAAATTCGAAATTCGATTCGAAAGTCAATAGTCGATTCGAAATCGGAAATTCGAATATTTTCGAATATACTTCGGCCACAACCGTAAATGTTTACGGATTGTAATTCATCACATTATTTTATAAGTTCGATAAGGACCTATAATAATTTTATAAGTTCGATTCGAAATTCGATTCGTTTTATCCAATTCGATTCGATATTTGATTCGATCAAAATCGGCAATTCGCAGGTCCCTACTTGAAAAAAACACTTTCTGGTATATATACCCCACAAAGCGAAGAAGATTCTAGAAGAAAAACGGTCTATTGATTAAGTATAATAGATACGAAAGATGAGTGATACATGATTGCCTGGTCGAAACTAAATGGATTGGAATTACCCTTTATAAAAAATATGGCTGTCCGGTTCTACGGTATGAAAAAAATTACTATAGGTGAAGCCACATTATAGTCAGGTTCAGTTTTATTATACTCCCCAGGAATCTCATTTATTTAGCAGAATTATTGTGGATTCCCTCAGAGAATAATGTCACAGGTTTTACTCATTCCAAGCTGCACAGTTCACATTCTTCATCTTCCCTGTTGAAGTCTAGTGAACGCGGCCTCAATTTCATCAACATTGACCTCCAATACCCATCATATGTACTTCTCAAATGCAGATTTCCTAAAAGGAAAATTTGCTAGCCCACCGACAATCCGTATTTCAACAATGCAATATACCACTTAGCTGGTTATCGACTCAAAGAAAATGTTATTGACCTTGCACGAGTGGGACTTGGAAATTTGTTCCACGCATTCGACATGACATGCTTCGATCATTGATCAAAGGTTCCTCTCTCAATCACACAAGGGCAGCAACTGTACGTTACGCAATCGCTGCTACTGGAGAACATCTTCTAAAAGGTCACCAAGCTCTTCATTAATGATAATAACACCCAAGATAACTCAGAAAGCACATCAATAATTTCAGTTGCAACTTCATAATCAGATTACGACAAAAACGTAAAATTTCGCGTAAAAAATGTCCTGTTGGGAGAATAGAGTCGGATCATTTTACAGATTAACTCGTTGGAAGCTCTTAAACATTTCTCAAAATGAAATGGGTTTGAGATGAATGCATTAGACGTGTGCATATTGCTGGTATTTGAAAAGTCTATTCGTTCTTAATTTAAATCCTGGAAACGTTCTCTATCTAATTGGACTAAGGACCAGAAGATTAGCGTACAGTGTATTTTCTTCTCAATTTCACAAATTTGGAACAATTTTTCTCCAACCAGATAACCTTTACCCGTTCACAGCAGCAGGTTTGCGGTAACTAACTATCTGAAATCCGCTGAAGATATTTCAAACTTCGCATCTATGATGCAAATAAAATTATGGCGTGTAATCCTATTCAGGGAGATTTTTAAGGTCTCAAGCCACTAGTCAATTTCTGTAAGGAATTCGACGCTGTTATGGCCTGGAACCAGTCTAGCCCTAAAAACGTCCATCGCCTCTGTAAATACTCAGTCGTCGGGAATATTTCAGTTGGTTGGAAAAACGAACCCGTTCGCTTTTCCGACCAACTGATATATTCCATACGATTAAAACTAAAAATACCATAAACATTCATTTTCTTTAACCCTTTACCCAACGTAACGGCCAATACCGGCCAGGGCTATTCTCAAAAATCGTCAATTAATTTGCATTATATTTTTATTTTTTGTTTCAAAAACATAGGTTCTGACCTCTCTTTGGAACTCGTCGAGCTCGTTCCAATGAGGGGCCATAACCTATGTTTTTGAGACAAAAAAAAAAAATGAAAAAAATTAGTTATTCAAGAATTTTTTTTTGCAAATATCGTCTGCTTTTCATGTTAGGTAAAGGGTTAAATAAAGACAAGAAATGTTGCTCAACTGAGACTTCAGTTTGACCAAAATTTGATGATATTATTACCAGGAATGTCGTTTTACTATATTCTAGCCTGTGAATTATTGCAAAATTATCTTAAAGATATTTCTCGATATCCATCGACTTGATGGATAACAAGGAATATCCCTCAGTAGCTTCCTAAATGACATCACGCTTTGGCGCAGCATTTCGCCTTTGACACTGTTACAAGCGATTCCCTGCCGGCTTTACCAGCACTGAGCGGAACCAGAAGTTAATGCCATTCCAAGCCGTTCCGGTGATTCTGTGACTGAAAAATTAAATGTATAATAATAATAAAATAATAAAGTAAAATAATTAAATGTATAGAAAGGGACTCCAAGAGTGATATTGAGCCTTGAACTGGGTAACTTTTCCGAAAAATCTTGTTGATCGATTCGCCCAGGAAGTTTTTGGGGGTATTTTTTTTTTGATGAGTCGGCGCACTCAATTCCAAATTCCTTGTTGCAAACTGACATTTAAAATGTTCTGTTCTGAAAATTAACATTAATGAAAAATATGAGAATATTCTAAATTGTAGTATTATAATTATTAAATTTCATTGTGAGTTGAACAATTAGTTGGTAAATTTATCGTGGGAAAGTGGGGCTATTTTTTATGTTTGAGTGATTTCGCAAGTGCCGACTTGAAAGAACGATCAGCTGATCAATATTATTGTTTAGCAACGTACATGTTTGCAGTCGAATTGGGTTGAACATTGCGTAGTAAAATGTCACGTAGCAAGCTCTCGTGAAAAATAAAACTTTCAGGTCCACACTCATGAGATAATTCCCGATATTCACTAAAATAGAGTAGATATTCTCTTGTGTTTTTGATTATGTCGCGTTGTCCCATCCACTGTCTTATAATATCTTGATGTTTTCAGGGCGAATTTAATACTTATTAATTCTCAATAGGTAGAGGAGCAGACTGCAAGCCGAGAGGTCCTCAGTTCGACTGCCACCTGCGCCAACCGCGTTGTGTCCTTGGGCAACGCACTTCTCCCCCATTGCCCACGCGAGGGCACGGTGACGATGTGTACTAAGGCGTACTGCACGTCGATGGACGGTGCACTTGTCCTCAAGCAAGGCTAACCCTGCTTGTGTGGAGTTGGTATGTTGGGGAGCTGAGAGTCGTTCGCCGTTGCTCGGTGGTTCTCTTCGGGTACTCCGGCTTCCTCCACCCGTAAAACTGTCGTGATCATGATTAGCCATTGTGCAGAAATATGTGACCTTAAACACCAATAAATAAATAAGTAAATAAATAAATAATTAATACTTATTAATTGGAGTTGGGTACGAAGAATATCTGAATATATTTGTGAGTGAAGGGACATTACATTTCATCAATGGTCGTCTGTGCGCAAACTCCACACGAAAATTAGGGAAAAAAAACAGCCAATAACAGTGCCGGATTCCTTACAGAATTAGACTGGTGTCCCGGGAGCTTGGGAGATTCCGTTGCGTTCATATTAGATATACAGGAGGGTATGGGTACTACTTGGGTGCCTTTTGCCCATCTGGGAGTGCCCCTTGGATAATTGGATAGTAAACATTACGTTGGGACTTACACTAGAGCGACTAATGTGTTGTTACTATGGGATATTTAGCTGGGACTGACACTTGAGCGCATTTTCAGAGGAATTGGCGTAAAGCTATCCCAATGGAAAGGGTCGGAAAACCAAAGATTTTGTATTTGAATCAACAATCATAATATTTTTGAATTTTATCACTGGGCTAAAATTGGGACACTGCTACATTTAAACGCTACCGTTTTATCCAGCCCCTTCATTTTTGCCATTTTCGCCATTGCCATTTGGGTGGTGCATCTATAGCGCAGTAACGTCATTAGTCATACGCACACTGTTGTGCAAATACTGAAATGTCAATAATCAAATGTTTCCCATAATGCAACCAATTAAGGTACTTAGATATACTTGGTGCTCAGCAAACTTTGAGTAGTATACATTAAAAACACAGAATGTCACAATGTGTGAATGCAATTGTCGAACCCGCACGAGTGCCAACGCGGAAGGATAGAATGAGAGGCGCAACGTTAGAAGTGAGCACATCGGGGGTGGAGTTCAGGGATAGCCAACAGACCGTTGGCCCTTACATCATTATATATTCTCCCAGGATGTTTTACGAATGCTACACGACTCTATGACACAGAATCCATTAATTTAAAACTTCAAACATCACACAAAAAATTTCAGACTTTAAAAACTCTTTGTTAATTATCTAATTGACATTCTATTTATGAGCTGTCACCGTAGATTACGAACGAATTTATTTATTAAGGTTTAACGACACTTTAATAGGCAAGGTCATATAGTATCGATGACAGTTTTACGGGTGGAGGAAGCCGGAGTACCGGAGAGAACCACCGAGCAACGACGAGCCGCTGCCAGCTCCCCTACATCGTAACTCAGCATTGCAGCACAGGCAGGGTTAGATTGGTTGAAGACATGCGCACCATCGACTTGCAGTACGCCTTAGTGCACGGCGTCATCGTTCCCTCATGTGGACAATCGGGGTGAAGTGCCTTGCCCAAGGACACAACGCGGGAGTCCGAATCGATCGCTCAGACGTTCACGCATCCAATTACTAACCGGGCTCGACGTTGCTCAACTTCGGTGATCTGACGAGAACCGGTTACCACAACGCCACCGCGCCCCTAGATTACGAATTGATCTGATCCAGAATGCGACGTTTCGATTGGCCGATTACGAAATGGGTGGAGTCTAGTTCTTTTGATTGATGCAGGACGTCAGGTGGAAAAGTAGACCATCAGCGAAAATCCGTATGAACACGTGTTCCGCGCGGATTTGTAAAAATGAAACTGGAGGAAAAGCAATAGGCGTGCAATAAAATTAAATATTAGGATCACCGTGTTCGCTCTTTCTCGTTGGAGATCGGTCTTCGACGTCAGAAGTATACCTCACTGAGCCACCATCAAGTGTAAAAGTTGGTCAGTATATATCTGCGTGTCACTAAAAGACATCAATGAATGAAGAGTTTTTTTAAATTTATTCTTAGAATGGGAAGAAGGGAATTCTCAATCAAAAGGTTTTAATTTACAAACGTTGCTCAACCGGTTTCCCCTAAACTCGTAGACCAAGCACAGTACTTTCAACTCGTGAGTACAAGATGGTTCAGGGAGGGGGGGGGGGGGGGTGGAGTTGCGGTAACCGGTTCTCGTCAGCTCACCGGAGTTAAGCAACGTCGAGGCCGGTTAGTCCTCGGATTGGTGACCGTCTGAGCGATCGATTCGGACTTCCGCGTTGTGTCCTTGGGCAAGGCACTTAGCCCTGATTGTCCACACGGGGGCACGATGACGCCGTGCACTGAGGCATACAGCACGTCGATGGTGCGTATGTCTTCAACCAATCTAACCCTGCCTGTGCTTCAGTGCAGAGTTACGATGTTGGGGAGCTGGCAGGTGCTCGTCGTTGCTCGGTGGTTCTCTCCGGGTTTTCGGCTTCCTCCACCCATAAAATTGTCACGGTCATGATTAGCCATTGTGCATAAGTATGTGACCTTAAACACCAATAAATATATAAATAAATAAATAATAATAAATAAGATGGTTCAGAGACTGTATTGTAAGGCGATTAGAAGAAGAAGGTTATGGACTTCATCGTAACCCTTTGAACCGGAAAGGCCTTTTTCATTTTCATTCAGGCCCAGGATCGTGGCACGACCTGTATTTATAAAGTAGATAGTTGCTCTGCGAATTTGTGCGGTAGACCAATCAGCCCCAAGGCTGCACGTTGAAAATATTGATTGGTCTTCCTCCAAGAAACGAATATAGACTCTTCCAATTGATGACACTGAACTGACGTGGAAGATACCATCAGGGTTCAAAAGGTTAAGTTGCTGAAAAACTCATGCGACAGGCGTAAATAACACCCCACGAAGTTCGTATAAACGCTGAATTATCTTACAAAAATGGTGTCAGGCACTTTGTGAATTAACGATTTCAGTACGAAAGCTGTGCCAGGGACAATGTTGGAAAGCAAGCCTGTTTCGACCCTCTTTGGCTGTGTGATCTTGTGAGTATCCATGATGGCTGCATGGGAGTCATGTGTTCCTGCAAGGATGGCGCTTGACGTGCCCAACCCGAATTCGAGTACCTCCGGGGTGGGAGGGTGTGTGGGTGCAGTGGTGTCTACACTATCTTCCAACTTCACACCAGATGGGAGCTATTTACTTACGCGGAGAAATTCTACAGCAGTTATTTCGGAAGTAAGCTCAACGGGGATGTAATTCGGTGCAAGCCAACAGGCCGATAAAACTTACGTCATTATATATTCCCAAAGGATGTTTTACGAACGACGGTCAACCTTTCCTTTATCCGCACTATCAACTCTCTCTTCGCACCAATCACGCAATTGATGTAAGAAATTCCTTGGCGGGTAGTGCAGAGGCAGGCGGCACTCGGCAGGTGGATCAATCTCTTTTTATCAGATAATAAATGATTCTCAATTAGTAAATCGCACCTGCTGGTACCAACAAACGCCACTAAAGATGGACAGAATAGCTTCCTCAGCAAAGCTTACAAAGGACAAAAAGGTCGCTAATAAAATATTCGATTTCCGTTTGACATTACAGGGAGAAGCAATCCCAGCCAAAGAAGTAGAACTGGCATGGAATTGAAACACGCGCTACAGGGATTTCATTTAGCTAATTCTGATTTTGTTCATGATTCCACCACAAATTTAGCTAACACTTCTCAGGCGATCTAAAACTTGATGTGCTTGTGGCGGGCAAGTGGTAGGGGATTTCTTATTGGTTAGGTTTTCTTCTTCA
This sequence comes from Pictodentalium vernedei, assembly GCA_031216915.1. Classification (NCBI taxonomy): domain Eukaryota; kingdom Metazoa; phylum Mollusca; class Scaphopoda; order Dentaliida; family Dentaliidae; genus Pictodentalium; species Pictodentalium vernedei. Next base: position 77,956,060 of record CM062290.1, on the reverse strand, counting down.
ACAAACGAACATTCAGATAGCTCTGAATATTATGACATCCAGGATGTTAGATACTGGGGGTGTGCACATCATAAATGACGGATTACGGTATCTTGAGTTTATTTATCTCATTGGGGTTTAATGACGCTTTCAACACCCAGGTCACATCGTGTCGGGCAGTTGGGAAGGAGGAAGCCGGAGTACACGGTGAAAACCAATGAGTAGCGGCAAGCAACTTTCATACTCCTCATCTCACTTACTCTTCACAAGCAGCGGATGTACCATCGACGTGCCATTGCACCTTAGTACACAGCGCCACCATCCCCCAGGAGGGCAATCGAGATTAAGTGTTTTGCCCAAGGACACAACGCAGTAACCATTGATCCGGATCGAACCGTCGACCGTTTGGTTTAAGGTTCAGTGCTCTAATCACCGAACCACCGCGTTCTCGGGTTACAATATCTGAAGAAGAAAAGAATCAATGTGAAACACCATTTATTAAGCAATTTAAGGCATAGCACTTTATATTTATCTCAGTCAACAACAATGAAAGATAGACTCGTTAGGTATAATTATGTAAACAGATTTCCAGGAAGACGAAATGACGTCATGCGCAGAAGGTCAGCGCGCGCTGACTGGTCCGTGGACGCTAATGACTAAAAATAGACATTAACGACCGGGTACGCTTTACGTTCTTTTATTCAAGTTTATTATGCTCCCTTACGGGCTGTGCAAAGAAGTATTAACGTGAAGGTAGCGCACAATGAATTGATAATAATTGCTTTTGTCTTTTGCTGGTAACTTAAAAAGAAAGTTCTAAAAAAACTTCGTCCCCTGAGTTCCAATGTGTTCTATGTGCCAGTAGGCACATAGAACACGTTGGAACTCAGGAGACGACTTTTCGATAACTTGTTTTTCAAGTCACGGAGCGAGTGAGTTATACCTTCATCCTCGAACATTGTCTGCTCATCAAGCCTTCATGAAGATTCTTCTCATATTTCCTAAAAAGTCGATTTTGTCCGGGCACTGGTGCTATCAAGCTAAGCGTTAGGACTTCTCCCCTTTTTCCAGCAGAATACCGTCGTATGGAACTTAAAGTGTAATCAAGGGCTCGTGAAAAAACAACGCCCCTGATATATTTATAAAATAATCAAAATAAATAAATAATGGTAATATATTTATTTATTGGTGTTTAAGGTCACATACTTATACACAATGGCTAATCGTGGCCGTGACAGTTTTATGGGTGGAGGAAGTCGGTGTACCCGGAGAGAATCACCGAGCAACGACGAGCAGCTGCCATCTCCCCAACATCGTAACTCCGCACTGCGGCACAGGCAGGGTTGGATTGGTTGAAGACATGCGTACCATCGACGTGTTGTAAGCCTTAGTACACGGCGCCGTCGTGCACCCATGTGGACAATCGGGGTTAAGTGCCCTGCCCAAGGACACAATGCGGGAGTCCGAATTGATCGCTCAGATCAGGGAAAATTCTGCTTTTGAGGCTGCTGTGTGGCTAAAAATGACTGGTATGGGCATTTCCCATTCAGTTGTGCAGGTTGTTGCCTTGCATTTGACAATAAATTATTGCACCCACATTCAGATTGTTTATTTCTACTTAGTCAGATAGTGTTATATGTTTTAATTGGATTTGGAAAATCTAATACAGGTTATGGGTTAGATAACTAAGTTAAAGAATATTCGCATTTGAAGAGAGTGTACAGCATGTCACTTTTGGAAATGCTCCAGACAAACGCAATTCAGGACGAAAGCACAATGGAAAAAACACCCAAAACCAAAGGGCAAAATCCCAACAAAAATATGACAAACGTCGACAAAAGGCCTACAAATCTGTATTTTAACTAAGTCGTGTCTACTCGCCCGTAATGTAGGGCAGCTTTTGCTCGGGCACTGACTGTTGAATAATGGCGAGCGAGAAAAGCAGTTGTTTATAGTCCGATGTCGTCTGCTTATTCGGGCAGGCGGCTCTTGACTACAAACTCCGAGTAGGCCTTGTGTTCTGGGCAGTATGTGATGTTCAGCAGATGTACTCTTGTTCCCCAAGCCGTTACGAGTTAATAAATAAACTTTAATAAATATTTATAATGTCATGTATTTAAGTTTTAATTATAACTCCATAGGCATATTTTTTTTTATAAAGGCTGCAAACCAAAAATATGAATAATATATGATACTCTAAAAATTCCTTCACTGAAGCATTCACCAAACATTGGCAGAAATTCATCGATTATTACTATTAATTTCTAGTGTTCTGGCAGCAGGTTCAATGAATTAACCCTCTGCACACTGATATCAAAATACTGACATTTCAAGCAGAGATTTTTACCAATAATGCAATTGGGAATTTACTAATTTCAATCTTGTCTGGCAGAGCCAATAAGATCTATCACACGAGGTTAAATTGGTTAAATTTCAGGTTGTATTATCAGAAAATTTTAAGGTTGAAATTTGTCATTATAACATCAGTGTACCACGAGAGAAGGGTTACTCCATCCCACACCGGCAATCCATGCCAGGCAGTATTATAACATGTGGAAAAAGTATATATATAAAGAATATACCCATAGCAGCTTGGTTTACCAAATGTTCACCCCGAGTGGTGAACATTGGGTACACCAAGCTAATTTGGGCATATTTTATTTATACCACAATCGTCTGATTATTAAGAGTCCCCATTATTTTTCCTCGCTTTTACTGAACAGCAGACGTACATTTGTGCTAATCTGTTTTTGTTTACATGCGCATCGGTGGGCGGTACTTCGGCTGTCAATTTTATCGCCGAAACGAAATGGAATAACATAATAAAATACTATTTCGAGCTATGGATGCTTTATTAAGCAATGCATGTTTTTTTAATTTTTGGCATCTTTTGAGATAAACACATTTAAAAACGTAATAAATAATTGCCACTTTCATTTCATCCTTCCCGAGGCGACGTGCGATAAATTTAGACAAGTCTGCATTCAGATCAACGTCACTAAAGGTCAACATGGATGTAGTTCTACTGTAGGTGTAAAACTTAACCGCTGAAATCCCATTGCAAGCGTGTTCACCGAGGTTGGTGTGTAAAGCTAAAATTTATGTCACAGGCTTTTCATATATAGTACAATAGGTATCCATGGTATAAGTATATATAAACTACAAAAAAGGGGTCGCAGTGACTCAGTGGAAGACGGTTCGAGACTGACCAGTGGTCACTTCGCTTTATTTCCAGGGGGGGGGGGGGGGGAATGAGATACTGCTGTTTGATTAGCTAAGAGGTACGTTGTAACTTTTAGTCCATAGTATCTTCTAACTTTTACACCGTGATTAACTGTGGTGTAAAAACAAGAATACACAATCACTGGTAAAAAGGCTGAAAAAGTCCTGTTTATTTATATTATTATAAATATCTATTTATTACCTCATTTATATGTTTGAAAAAATAAAAATATGGTTAATTGAATATTTTGAAGTAAATTATTACACAAAAATTTTAATGAAAATAAAAATGCATATGTATCATGTTGGGATTATTTATTTATGCTGTTATTTTTGGAAGGGGTGTGATGCATTTTGATTTAGAGTTTGCTTAATTAAAAATGGTTCAAATTAATTTTAAGAAACGCTTTACAAGTTATACTGAAAGTGAAATTTTAGAAAACAAAACAAAAGTTCTATGAGGTGTTGTTTTGAAAGCTATATTAGCTGTAAGGTTAACATGACGAAAGGATCTGGAAATAAATCCGTTATCCTTGTACCTTCCGAGATGTACGGGAACTTACACCGCTGTGGGGATCCATACACCCTGAGGCGGTGTGAGAGTCCCCAGACCGGTGAAAATTCCCATACTCCCCGGAAGACACAATCATAACTAACAGTGCCCTTGTGCAAGATGCTTGATTCCGATTTCCCATGTGGTGGAACGACAGGGCTGTGTACTAAGGCGTACTGCACGTCGATGGTGCACCTGTCTTTCACCGCTGCAAATTCTGATTGTGCAGATTTAATACATTTGAGGGTTTGAAATTGCCCGAAGCTGCTCGGTGGTTCTCTCCGGGCAACCCGGCTTCCTCCACGATAAAACAAGCAAACAAACAAACTGACCAGCTTACATGTATAAAAACAATATATCACAGGCCCGCCAAACCCCCCAAAAAGAAAAGAACCCAGAAAACAGCCCCAGATAAATGTGGTTTTATACGTAACTCGACTGTAGTATACATGTATTTTTCCACCCGATGAAGACAAACTATAATGGGTTCCTTGTCTTCCCTTACATACCTTGTTGGGCTGCCGTCTAGAAGGCTTTCATCTAACAACCAATTTGGCCACTCCCACCCCTTAAGATATCACCCGGCTACACTGATGTATTGAAATAAATGATTGTTTGAACTAATGCAAAAGTTTAGATTTTTTTGCTCGCCCGACATAAATAACTCACGATAGATTGTATTGGAGCGAAAAATAGTGAGGCGTCAGACATACTACTTTGTTTCCCAATAACCAATTCTCAAAATGTTGCATTCACAAAAGAAGGAGAAAACATGCGAGCAATTGCTCTATCGATTCATCCATCTTAAATGGTGTTAATTTGATCTAAAAAAAGGTAGAACTTATTTAATTGCGACCAAACAAGATTAATCCAAGAGTTTTAATTTAAAAACATGTCGGCAAAAATTCACACGCTCGAAACTTTTTTCATTATCTTTCCATTTTTCTCAAACCTTGTCTCCCATTTCCACCCACTTATACAGGTTCGTGTGAAAGAAAAATTACATGGTAATTGTACTGGATCTTAAGGCAAGCGTGTTCATACCTTGTTACATTGGGGGTGGGTGGAGGTGGGGTGGGGGGAGCATGCTTTCTAAATCACGATACGACATAAATTAGACTGACGGTTTTTTTAAGTTCAAGATAGTATTTTTAAACAATCCCCAGAACCACGTTCACTCTTCATATCAAAGAGATTACTGTTTGTCACGTATGGCTCCTATTGCACAAATGGTCTTTCAGTTGAGGCCCCAGGCCTCGAAATAAGGGTCCTAGATCGTAACCTGTTAGCAGGTCGTAACCCATAAGTTTATAAATGGCATGACCATTTGCGATAATATTCATTTCTGTCGACCTGCAGCCTTCTCGGTTTTTATAGGCGAATCATGTTGTGCAACTTTATCTTGAAAGTAAATAGCAACAACTCACGTGCGATCTTGCTAATACGAGATCGCGCGTGATTTGTTTCTATTTATATTTGTGCAAGTTCTGAAAAAAAGCAATTAAACAAACTGCGTCGACCGTGCCAAGAAAGATTGCCAACGTTGATGGGAAAATTTACCAATGCAGGAAATAATGTACCGGTCGTATAAAATTTATCTTGTGGTAACCTAAAATTCGTTCGTGGATTTCACCTTGGCGTAACCTCGCACACACTCCTACTACATCAACTCCAGAACAGCTGCAACCACTCACGTTCAGTCATACCAGAGTGGGTACGGAATGGCAATGGCGATGAGCTGCTTTGTTACTCTGTTCACCTCCCCAACCTACCCCACCCCAAAACAGCTGCCAGCATGGTTGATGGGCGCTGCTCGTGGCTTGACCCTGCCCGACCGACTCACAACCAGAGATTTTTAATCACATCAACTGTCGCGCAACGAGCTCTACCCTGACTTACCTCGTTATGAAAATCCACTTTCGATAAAGTTATCTCCCCTGAAATTATTAAACGCGCGAGGAACATCCAATTAAGAAGCATGTAATTGTTGAGAAAACACATATGACATCAGTAGAAAATAAAGCGAAGATTTATTTTGTTACTTTTAATAAACGAAAACAACAGACAACTCCTGGAGCTGTCTGTTGTTTTTGTTTATGAAAAGTTACAAAAGGTAGCTTGGCTTTTTGTGGCAAGCTTATCAGAAGCAACTAAATAAGTAACTGTCCATGTTGGCTCTTTGTTTGGCGAATGTGTTTTTACAGTAATTTGCAAATTTTTATTCTTCTCGTGAATAAATGAGCAAATCTTGTCTCCTCGACTTTTATATACTACTCAAAGTTTGCTAAGCACCAAATATTTGGCACATCATTGTGAAATTTGCTTGTGACATATTTGCGATATTTTTGGTGGATATGATTGAGGAATGTATTGAGATGGTCCCCAGTGTTTACATTAGCTCTCTTGACAGGCAGACTTTTCATGACAGTCATGGAAAGCATGTCCCCTTGATTTCCATGATGTTTTCGTGTACTGTCTACATGTACATGGCATGTGTAGGGTATTCAATCTTCATTTCAACACAAACCCTTGTGATTTAATGATTGAATATGGCAAATGCAAATGTACGAACACATTTGTCTGAAGCAAAATGTGGCGGGCTGTAGGGATGGTGAAGCAAGGGGCTACCCATCGTCAGGTTGGTGAAGCCCTTGGTGTGCACCATACGGTGACCACCAGAGCCTAGCCAAGATTTCAGCAGTATGGCAGACCAGTCAGATGACATGGTGGTGGCAGAGGCAGGGCAACATCTGCAGCTGAAGACCGGTTTTTTAATCACTCAGACCCGTAGGAACCGCTTTGCCACAGTAGCCCAGCTTCGCAGTGACCTTTAGAATGCATCCGGGGTAAAAGTGTCGACGCAGACTACCCGCGCAAGGTTGCGCGAAGGTGGTCTCCGATCGAGAAGACCATATACTCGCATTCCGCTGTCCCAGAACGACCGCCAGGCACGATATGAATGGGCCATGGACCACGTTGGGTGGACCAGAGAAGATTGGCGACCTGTCTTTTTTACAAATGAGTCAAGGTACTGCCTAGAGCACACAGATAGGCGTTCTAGGGTATGGAGAAGACCAGGAGAGCGATTCCATGCAGCCAACATTGCTGAGCATGACCGCTCTGGTGGAAGGTCAATCATGGTATGGGCGGCATCAGCTGGGATGGACATACAGAGCTCTGTGTCCTGGATGTCCACGTCAGATTGTATGCAGGTGCAGTAGTGATAGATTCATTCTGATGGACGATAGTGCCCGTCCTTATGCTGCCCATGCTGTCGGGGAGTACCGACAGAGGGAGGGGATTGAGCGTATGGACTGACCAGCAAGATCCTCTGACCTCAATCCAATCGAACATGTCTGGAATGAGTTGCAGCTTGCAATTTCAGCCCGTCCAGTCCAGTCAAGGAGTGTCCAGGAGCTTGGTGCCATGCTGGTCCAAGAATGGAACAACATCCCACGAAGGACCATCGTGAACCTGACTGGGAGCATGAGAAGGCGTTGTCAAGCTGTAATTAACAGTAATGGGTCTCATACTCGATATTGAAGCCATACCAGTTCGCTCCGTCAACTTTTTGGCATATTGAAAAATTTCCTCTTTTACCAATAACATCCATTTTCCATGGTTATCTTATTCAAAAGCTAAAAAATAATGTCAAACACAAATAAAATCTTAATTTCTGTACTTAAATCATTAAAGATATAATTAAATAAAATATATATACTCTTTTCATTACAATATTTCAACTAAAATGTAAAACAGGTAGTTGGGTGTTCTTGGTGCTTAGCAAACTTTGAGTAGTATACTATTAAAAAAAAGTAGGGGATATTTGATAAAAGAGAGATATTTGAAGAAACATTTATATTTTCATCAAAAAGACAGTTGAGGCATTGTACTGTGACATCTGTTGAATGATTTCAGCGATAGTTGGGTGTCTGGCAAGCACACATTCCACGCACTGAGCTGTAGAAAACATGGACGGTCAGTCAGAGAATTTACCACATTCAGTTCAAGACATCAGTGCCTTGTAAATCCTCCTCGGTTCGCAAGACAAGCGCGGATCCGACGTGGCATATTCCTCACCAAACGTCCAATATCAGCTTGACCGATGTTATTCCATTCTTCCTGCAGTGCAGCGGCGAATTCCTGGACATTGAAAGGGGTGTTGGCGTTGTCGTAGGCGCCTGCCAAGCATATCTCAGACGTGCTCGATTGGTGAAAGGTCTGGGCTTAGTGCTGGCCAAGACAGTGTAGTGATGTTCTGCTCCTGGGCCGGTGACATTCATGATCCACACTAAACTTGGTAACGCGTATCCAATACCATTTTCCGAAAATATCAGCATCAGTTTGGATTTCCCCTACCTTTTTTTAATACTATAGTAATTTACAAGTTTTTATTCTTCCCAGGATAAAAATGATCAAATCTTACCTCCGAGGCTTTTATATTATTGGATTGGGGAGTGCCTGTATTATATGTCACGATGCGCACATTGTTGATATTATGCACAGAAAAAAGGTACCGGACATTGTGAAAACGCTGCTTTCTTACTTTTAAATGGGTTTTAACAGAAAATAATAGCCAAACGTTCGAAATAATTCGGAAAGAAATTGTTAAAAAAACAGCTTCTGTATTTTTAAACTATGCGTACACCGACAATACAAATTCGCTAACATTTCCTAATTTCAGTTTTCATATGAAATTACCATACCTCCAGTGTTAAATTTACTGAAAACTTTATAACATTAAGGGGAGATAACTTTCCCGCAAGTATCTGCCAATGACGAAAATTGTCATCCATCAAAAAGATCGGGATTCCAAGGCCGAAATAGTCAGCGTTACTGCACAATTCGTTGGTGACGTCACAGCTAGAGTCACGGGTATTGATTGGTATCACCAGGCGAGGACGATTCTATTAACCTAGCCAGAAGACCATCTTTCTCTCAATTGCCGATTTTTTTCGTGATAAGCCTGCAATATAACACTATGGTTCCATGGCTGACAATTTTCGTCACTGGAAAAGGTTTGTGAAAAAGTTAGCCCTCCTTAATTTCTCAATGCTGTCAGTAAATTTAACACTACGGGTATGAGAATTTCATATGAAAATTGAAATTTCGAATTATTAGCGAATTTGTATCATCGATGTGCGCATCATTTCACAAACTTCAGGCATTTTCCTGTTGTATAGTATAAAAGTACAGAAACTGGCCTTTTACAGTGTTTCCCCAATTAGTTTGAACGTGTGACCCTTATTCTCTGCTGAAACCCATATAAATATAAGAAAACAACGTTTTCACTATCTTTTGATGTTCTGTAGCTTTTTTTGTATATCGACAATTTGCGCATCGTGACATGTAATTCAGACACTATCCTTTCTTTCAATATAAAAGCCTAGGGGTGAGATTTGCTATTTTTCTCACTCTTGATAAACGAAAACAACAGACAGCTCCGAGAGCTGTCTGTTGTTTCCATTTACTAAAAGTAACAAAAGGAAACTTGGCTTTATTTTCTACTGTTGTCATAGGTGTTTCCTCAAAAATTACTTGCTTCTTAATTTGATCTTCCTCGCTCATCGAATAATTTGAAGGGAGATAACTATCGAAAGTCGATTTTCGCAACGCTTCAAGTGAAGGTTGTTCAACCAAATTATTCATGATAACGTTTACAATAACATCATTGCTTCTTCCGTCGGTTTATTCAGTGGTTACTAGTTATTCAACGGAGAGCAGCTTCTGCACGCCTATACGCATTTTGGAACGATAAGCCTCTAAGTATCAACGGCGACAGTTCCAGCCGAGCCAAAGGCCAAAGACAGCTTGGCCAGGCCCTACTCCTGACCTAAATTTCCTTCCAGGACCTGCTAAACTGCCAATGTTGCATAGTCAGCAACTGGCCACATCATCAATCTAGCTGGCACCTAAGCTAACCCTTGGTGTACCATATTTCTACTATTTTCAATCGTTTGCTTTTCGCGGGAGTTGGAGCGCGGTGGCTCAGTTTTTAAACTTCTATGCTAGAGGTCCCGAGTTCGATCCCCGTCCGGGACGACCCGCGTTGTGTCCTTGGGCAAGGCACTTCATCCCGGTTGCCAACATGGGGGCACGATGACGCCGTGTACTAAGGCGTACTGCACGTCGATGGTGTACATGTCTTCAACCGCTGTAACCCTGCTTGAGGGGAGCTTGAACAGAGTTAGAATGTTGAGGAGCTGAAAATTGCTCGTCGATGCTCGGTGGTTCTCCCCGGGTACTCCGGCTTCCCCCACCCGTAAAACTGTCACGGTCACGATTAGCCATTGTGCATAAGTATGTGACCTTAAACACCAATAAATAAATTTTCGCATGAGTACACACCAAAAATCACATCCGCTAGCCACTCTTAATTTGCAATTTCCCATAAAATTGCATGTCCACAGTTTCGAGATGAGGAAACTCCACCTGCAGCACTTGTTGGATTTATTTGAATAGTTTCTTACATTTTCCATGCTCCTAAAAACCATTTCCCTTTCGTAGTTCGATATAATAAACACTCAGCACCAACAGTAATAAACAGCAATCATCAACTGTCATAACCTTTCACAAATGCAATCTCACAGTGCACTAAATTGTCGTGGTTTGTATTAAATCACAAGCCTCGGTGTGTCCAACAACTTAATAACGAAACTTTAATCAACTTTTTTACAATCTCACCAGTTTGAGATTCGTCTGAAGCCCAAATAATTCCTTTTGTTTTCTGTTGACATAGAAAAACTTCACGTATGTATTTACTTCCTTGATGTCAAGTTTAAAAGCTATGGCTTGAAGAACTCTAGCTCTATATAAGTGCTCACTATAATTACAAGTCAGTATTGTCCCCCACCACAGCCATATTTCACTACAAACCCTATCTACTCCACACATAATCCATCTACACACTCTAAAAGAAATGGAATCTCAAGAATCATTCAATGTGGGTCTTAAAATTTTTACACGTCTGTTCTATGTAATCTCCATCTACAGCAACATTAAACCATGCGGAAAATGAAAATCTGTTCTGTACATATGTGCGGAACAGAAATTTTTGACGGACTATTTTTAAATAGAATCAAAATTTCACTGGAATTTTCTACAAATCGTGCAACGCAACTACAATTTGAATCGCTAGCGATAGCTGAAAATCGTCCCCTGAGTTTCAGTGGGTTCTATGTGCCAGAAGGCACATAGAACACATTGGAACTCAGGGGACGAAAAAGTAACAAGGGTTCCCCTCGCAAATTTGGTTGGCGATAAATTGCGTTTTTGTTGATAGTTGTCAAATGAATGGCTGAGTGTCCTTCAAATAACTGTTGTTATAGACGTGAAGGCGTGTAATAAACACAGAATGACACAGGCGTGTGAATGGTTTAATCCATATTTCACCTGTGCCATTGAGAAAGGATAAAACGCAAGGCCTGTGGTCTCTCGTTTTATCCTTCCGAGCTGGCACTCGTGCCATATTGATTAACCCATTCACACGCGTGTGTCGTTCTGTGTTTGTACCTTTTCCATACAGCATTTTACAATTTTGTACAGCCAGGAGGGCCATGTGCGGATTTAATAATAATAATAATAATAATAATAATAATAATAATAATAATAATAATAATAATAATAATAATAATAACAACAATAATAATATGTCGAGATCTAACAGCTTATGTCTTTATGCTTCATCTTTTCTGATATGAGGTATCTCCCTTCAAATGACAAAGGAAAACTCGCTGGTATTAAAACCAATTTTCCTCTCTACATTAACAGTGGGATTCGCAGTGTGCATCAAGCAATTATCCACCTATTTTGTTATTGTAATGTTGATGTGATCTCTGTGTTCATGTTTATAATAACGTTAATTATATCTCTTACCGATTTACAGTTTCTTTGTGCACAAAAGACTATTAGCAATATGCGCTATTAATTTATGTCACCTTCCTCCTCTGTCAATATATAATAATGATGAAGAGGAGTGATTAGCATGCTCGTAATTATTTTAATTCTATCATTTAATATTCTACAATCTATACAGTGCTGAAAAATAGTGGGAAAATTGGGCTGTTTTCCCATACATTTTCATTTCATTAATAATGACGCTGATGATTTAATTACATTGTTTGTCATCATTGTGCTTATTTTTTTTTATCAGATATGATTTTATTTCCCAGAAATCGTACATCGTGAGGTACTCATCGACTTTCACCTTGGATGCCAAGGTGTGAACATTAACTAGCTTTCTGTTGGAATCATGGAAATTCCTGACAACATTAAGAGAGCACTGCTAGCTAGCACTGAACACTTCTCATCCTCTCACTTGGACCGTCCAAGTGAAGGATGGGAGCGTTTAACTAACGGTGGGTTTTGGAGTTGACGGCACACCAACACCTCCTTCAGGGAGAGGTAGCACCTTTTGTGGAAGGATCTCCTCCCACACTGGTCCCCACTCGAAGGAGACTGTATCTTCACTGGATGCCAGAAGAAGAGAAGCATGTAGGGTCCCACAGCCACACGACGAGATGCCCACCGATTGACGGAAGAACCTTACGTCATGCCCCAGGCTCGCCAAATATCCAGTTCGGCTCACCTCTCACCGGAGAAAGAACCGGCAGAGAATGTGATTCTGTGGAAATGCTTAACTCAAGCACGACTGCTTCCCTTCACGGGGTAGAGTCGCATTAGACCGGTGCCTGGGGAGGATGTGGAGGATAGTATGGTCGGAGCCTCGTCTTCGAATTCTTATCTTTCTCGGAACCAGAGCTCATTCGAGGTAGTTGCTCCCTCGGAGACCGATTCGGAAACCCTCGAGCAGCTGGAGGCCAGATGGAGAATGGAAGCGGAAATAGAGCAGTGGCAAAAAGATGGTGAGGAGTTCTGGCGTGAATATAATGAAGAAAAGCGAAAAGTCGAAAAAAAGATACAAGGTATACTGGCCCATCTATCAGAAAAAGAAACAGCAAACGGAACAAAACCATCATTGGGAGCACCACCCAAGAAAAAGAAGAAAAAAGCACATCGTTACTATGGTTGAAAGGAGTTGAACATCCAAACACCTTCCGTGCGTGCCTTCGACAAGCTGAAACCATTTCATTTCGTTCCCAGAATTGCCTCGGCCGATATGGCTTCAAGTTCGACTTATATGACGCCGATCTCGGGCGATATGAACCAAGCTAGAATTGTCCCCGTTAATACGCTACTCGGCGCAACCAATTTGTTCACATCGAAACATTCAGTTATTTGTCGAACTCAATCGGAAAATTTGGGGTTACTAGACATGGTGGAGTGATTTGAAATAGAGCTTTGTGTAATGAGGAATGAATAATGGTAAATACACAGGCCTCGAGTTTTACCCTTACGCGATGGCTCAAGTGCCATGTCGATTAACCCATTCACACATGTGTGTCGTTCTGTATTTATTATACGCCTTCATGTCTATAACAGCAGTCATTAGAAGGATATTCAGCAATTTATTTGACAACTATCAACAAAAAAGAACACATTTTATCGCCAACCAAATTTGCCAGGGAAACCCGTATCACTATTTTGTCCCCTGAGTTCCAATGTGTTCTATGTGCCCACTGACACATAGAACACATTGGAACTCCGGGGATGATTTTTAGCTATCACAAGCGATTCAAATTGTAATTGCGGTGTACGATTTGTGGAAAATTCCAGTGAAATTTCGCTTCTTCATAAAAAATAGTCTGTCAACGTGTGCGGAACGGATTTTCATTTTTCGCATGATTTAGTGTTGCTGTAGATGAGGGGGGGGGGGGGTTCATACAACAGGCGTGTAATAATAAGTAATGGATAGGTGGGCGAAGAGAAGAAAGAAGAGGGTTGTACGGATTCACTTCATTGTAAACTAAAGTTCAGAGTCGTAAGCGGAGATTCGTCGAAGTGGGAGAAGTTGTAGTCGGGCGATCCGAACGTCGCGGCGCCCCTGTGGAGAAGCCGAGGCGCTCGGATAGCTGAACTGGGAGCGGAGGAAACTTTGGACTTCGTGAAAAGAATGAAAAACAAAAACACAGTTAGAAAACTGTAACAGAACAAAACAATATTATAACTATTTTCGTTTAATAAACAAAGAGATTATTACTTGGCTAGTTTCATATCGGCCGAAATATTGGCCCTAGGTAATAACATCTAAAACACTCGTTACGTGTGAAATCTCAATAAACAACCAAGTTAAGTGATAACAGACATCGCACAAACAGTACTGCCAGGTGGCGTCTCATAACTCAACCTATGGTATCAGTACACATTCTTGCGGGAATGGGAGCGCAGTGGCTCAGTGGCTCAGTGGTTAGCATTCAACTTCAAACCAAACCAAAAGACCCATGCACGCTTCTAGCTCCGCCAACAGGGGTAACTGCGTTGTGTCCTTGGGCAAGGCACTTAATCCCGATTGCCCACGAGGGGCACGGTGTACTAAGGCGCACTGTACGTGGATGATGCACCTGTCTTCAACCAATGCTAAAGTGCTTGTGTGGAGTTATTACGTTTGGGAGTCTGATAGTTGTTCGCCTGGTTACTTTGTGGCTCTCTCAGAGTACCTCCGGCTTCCTCCAACCGTAAAACTGCCCGATACGAGGTGACCCTGACTGTCGAAAGTGTTATTAAACTGCAATAAATAAATGAATAAATAAATATTTCAGGGGGAATATTTTTGGTTGGTTTATAACTTTCGAATAGTTTTTCCTGTGACGTTAATCCTTAATTTTAGTTGTTGCACGAGACAACATTGCCAAGGTCAGCTTCACAGGTCAAGGCTGTAGGTACAAGCCTAGGATCGTATGAACCAAGATGTGTCATTCGGCTTTATTCGTAGTTTTATTACGAAAAGAGATGTACGCAGTGTGTTTGACATCTGTTGAGAACAGATCAGCGCTTCCCAAACCCGACTAAAACACTCACTGGGAGTATAATGGGGAAGTGGGATGGGAGATTGAAGGACATGTGGTTAGTGGAAGACTCAAAGGAGAGGGTTAATATGCTAATCGGATAGATTGGGAAGAATGGGGCAAGGGATGCCATCAAGCAGTTCGTCTCCGAGTGTTGGTGATATACTCCATTGAACTTCGTACACCCCAGTGGAGTTAAATGTTCAATGTACCGTACTAGATGTATTGGTTACTGACCAATCAGGAAGCTAGTATAATTTTAAAAGGGTAATAAAATAGTGTATATGCGGAATACCATTCAGGACGTTAATATTGAAAGCATGAAGGTAAGGAAATTGTTTCAACTGAACACTTCGAATGGAAATTGCATAATAAAAAGGCAACAGTATGTTGCAGACACTGTCCATACCATACTATTCAATCCCTTAAAGGTACAATAAGGCCCCCCACAAAGTAGATCTTCTGTTTCTCGGGCCATTCTGGTAAAATTGCATGTGGGCGGGCGTTTTTTTATTTTATTTTTGTAATTATTTCTTAGCCATCAAAAGTTCATGTTCTTGGTTTGTTTTATGTTCCAGGCCTCATAATCTACAGAATAGCGTGTTTTTTGGTATATTTCGTCCATTGAGTGCAAGAAGGCTTTGCAATGCTTTTGCACTCAAGGGACATATTTAGCAATTTTTTGACTTGGGTAAAATATCAGACATAAACCATTTAATTTTCAGTGTTTTAAGTTTTCATTGGTTCTAAAAAGAGAGCAGACGGCAGCCAAAATGGCCATGCGGGAGGGCATGAGAAACAGATTTTTAACATTTTTAGGCCTAATCCACTAATTTAGAAAAATAAATCGACCACAATTTTCCTTATGCAAAAATACCCTTATGCTTCATAATTATATCATTTGTATTAAGGCGCCTGTCTCGAATAAATAAATTGACTTGAAGGCGATTTTTTACAGATCTTTCAATAAAGGCATGAAGCCCTTATAAATCTCGATCTAGTAACCCAGCATTTCCGGGACAACACAAACTGTAATGTTATTTTCCGCATTGATCGTAATTTGATTTTTCAGAAAGACAAAGGTAAATTGTGTGAACGCGCGTTCTATTTTTTTAGTGTCAAAGTAATGTAACTTGAGTGTTGATTGCCATTGACGACACAAGTGACCGCGGATTTATAACTAGACTTTATTTAAAATAATACAAAGCTGTTGATCTATTATTGTCGCTGAATTATCGTTTCTGATGGTCATTCTTCGGACAGCAGCGAGGATAAAATTATATCCACGTGTGTTCATAAATTATGTCACGATGTGGTTTTACTCGTTGGCAATTCTTCCGATCATGCACCTTCAGACAAATTCGCTTATCTCTTTGCAATGTCTTATCTTCAGAAAAAATGGTCTGCATTGATGCTTTTTAATTACACATTTAAGTAACTTCACGTTGCCCTTGGTGTATCACAATTTACATAAAGTGATTTTAGCGTGCTCTTTCATGGAGAGGCACAATCACAATCTGAGAACCGATATTTTACCAAAATTATCGGTTTATTGTCTCTTCAAACCCTGTTCGTGGAACAAACGGAAATCGTTTCTGACAAATATAATATGGATGTATAATCACTGTGTAAAATTTGTTATATGAAACCTTTTGCTGAATATAGAGCTGAGGAAGGCCAAGGGTCGAAAGCTTTGAGACAAATGAGCGTTAATATTGTAATATGGATGGTTTAATGATAGCTTCATCGTCTGAAAAAGGGTGTATAAGCTGCCGTTTCTCACAGACAAAACGCAAAGCGACAATTGTTTAAAGGTGGAATTTCGCTACATGCTGGATGGTTAAAACCCCCTCACGTCAGAAATGAACACTCTTTAGATTACGACCAGCAGAATTTTGACGAGATTAGTCCTGAATTAGGATAATGTTACTCGTAACCCTGATTTATCCGAATTTTGGACCAATCTCATCTTAATTTCGTTTGTCGCAGCACGGGCTATATTTGTGTCAAAGTTGAGTAGTTTTATTCATGAGATAGGTGACAAATTTCCGTATTGAACGATTATCATTTCTCGTTGAGACCATAAGTTTGGATCAACATTTTATACTCACTTTTTCAAACGTTAGGGTTAATTTTTTTAGCGGTCCGACTTGAGTTATTTCGATCCGATTTCCCTTTCTTCTTTGAAATACGATTGCTCACAAAAGGCATAATTCTGACTTTGGCCATTATTTACTGCAACAAAATAGGCACCCCCCCCCCCCCCCCCCAGTATACAATCTCGAGGCGAGGATGTAAGTTATATTCCAAGTACCATGGCAGTTGTTTCTATGTAAGTCTATATATAGGTAGCCAAGACTTACCAGAAAATAACTGCAATGCCACAGGATGTAGACTGCTAGGGTGTAGCAGAATTAAAAACAAATGTTGAGACCTTTAAGGGTTAAAGAGGTCGCGAGTGTGGTATCGCGATCATCAAATCGATGATCATAAATTGATGCTTCGTGACTATCTATGAATTGTTTAATCGTTTACCTCAATCCACTTTTGTATGAAATAAGGTAACCAAAAGCTATATTTTTGCCCAATTAGATCGACACCGCGCATGCGTCGTAATAAGACATCCTTTTTCATTTCATTCTGTGATCATTGCGGGAAATATTCATTTATTCCAGATACAATAATATTATTTTCGTACAAACATTTTGTGAAATTTTACGTCTTGGAAGATAATCAATCACTGATTGTTGGTTGGCGTTGTTCATCTCATACATACAAGTCCTCGAAATGACAGAAATATCACATATGTTCATAAATCAGGTGTCGTAATAATATGATGTCTACCGTCTATAATACGAAATGATTGTGTGGAAAATGGAGATATTCATAGTTTATTATCCCAGTATCCGGTGGATGGGCCAGTGACATGCCATCAACGTCCCTTCAAAATTGCGTATGGTGTAATTTCAGTCGTTATTTTATGGAACTATTGTTTTTTAATTATACTTCTGCCATTTATCAGTGACACACATTTGCCGGAGAATTCGCAAATTCAGAATTCTGTCGCACTTTATTCACTTTTACAATAGTTCATTCACAATAAACATAATTGCCAATTGTCTGTCGCGAAAAAATACGTCAATTAGACATCCATTTCTTCAAATATATTCCAATTTAGTGGGTGTTAGTGATGGGCAGTTTTGTCAGAGCAGGCATCGCGTGTTCCGGGGACGGGGGAGGGGGCGGGGGGTGTAGCCCTCGCCCTTTTCAGGAGGTTGAAGGCAAGTACAACTTCGAAGGGCTGTTTGCTTTAACCCTTTGGGGGCCTAATTCCGACTTTAATCACTTTTTCTGCAACAAAACTGGTGCCCAGCATGCTGTCTTTGGGTAAACTTCCAAGTTACTATAACCGTGGGGAACGACCGTCGATATCTGCTTTGAAACAATGGTGTTCAACTGATGACTCGGAGACAAATTAAAGATGATAACAATTCAATATTGAATCTGGTATTCCAAATGTCTAACAGCGACAAACAGTTAACAACTGGTCTTGTTGGATATCCGAATAATATCACCGTAATAATAGCTGAATGGGATTTCCCAGTAAAATAAAGCAGAGTAACGTTTGGAAATCCAAACTATAACTGAATTCTTACTTGTGATCAAGGCTATATATACAATATAATAAATGCGTCATGTCATAACAAGTTTACTTGATATAAAGATTAAAGTAAGCTTTCACTGGGTCTTAATGACATGCCTTCTTAACTTAGTGAATAGAGCTTAAATAAACAATGGAGGAAAACAATGAATAGAGGCAACTTGTTAACAACTTCTATAAGAGAGGCTTGCTGTCACACGACGATGAAGAAATATGCCAAGTTTGAAACAAATGAAATTGAATTGAACAAAATGCGAACAGTAGATTGTGAATGCAGTATAATAATAGTAAATTTGTCTTTTTGATTCGAAAGTTCATCATGGCCTGTACACGCTCCGGTGATATAATCTCTGCCGCTCCAATTGATGCGACCCGCAGCAACACATTTAAGCCATTAAAATAGTAACGTCCCAAAATTCCAAAATACAAAAAAATTATGGTCGCTTGTACCGCCGGTGTCTCTTATGTTCAGGAGTTCCCGGTCTTGACAAAGTTGGACGAAGGCCCGGGATTCTACTCTGATTGTCCCGGATGTACTCTCGAGCTGCCTCGTCCAACTCACAGTCTTTAACCCATGAGTTATCAGCATCTGGATGGTCTCTCCATTTAATCAGATACTGAAGGCCAAATTGCACGGACCTACAATATCTGATCACAGTCTCAGTAACTCTTTTTGGCTGGACAGTGTTTTTCGGACGGTTGTGGACGGATAGAGCTGAGCACTCCTCCCGCGGCGTCTGAATTGAAATGTTTTTCATCTGGGGGGAACATTGAACAGGCGTGTCGGTGGAAGTTGGTGCTGCGTTGACACTGACGTCGACTTTTAATGGAGAGTTAATATAAGTTTGAGTACTCACTGAGTTTTTGTGGATGTGTTTGTCTGTTTCTGTAAAAACACTTGAAGCACATACACTAACTTCTGGTGATTTGTTGGAACTCTGTGGAAACTGAATGTTCTGATGCCGGTAAGTCTGTTGTTGTAGCTGTTCGGTATTTTTCCTTTTGTTGTAGTCCGTCATACGCCGCTCATCTCGTAGTTTATTTGCAGTGGATTTTTGCGGTGGTTGTTTTTTCCATGACAATACCAACGTGGTGGAATCTTCACTAGTCTGGAGAGTCCATTGCATCTTCATTTTATCCAGATGAAGATTATCAAGGATTGTCTGCATATTGTCGGGTAATTTGTTGAACATCTTTAAATTTATAGTATGAGTTGGAACGTGGTACCTGGATCGTTTGGACAAGCTAAAAAGATGTCCAGTCGCGGATTCTCTCACCAATTATAACCGTGGGGAACGACCGTCGATATCTGCTTTGAAACAATGGTGTTCAACTGATGACTCGGAGACAAATTAAAGATGATAACAATTCAATATTGAATCTGGTATTCCAAATGTCTAACAGCGACAAACAGTTAACAACTGGTCTTGTTGGATATCCGAATAATATCACCGTAATAATAGCTGAATGGGATTTCCCAGTAAAATAAAGCAGAGTAACGTTTGGAAATCCAAACTATAACTGAATTCTTACTTGTGATCAAGGCTATATATACAATATAATAAATGCGTCATGTCATAACAAGTTTACTTGATATAAAGATTAAAGTAAGCTTTCACTGGGTCTTAATGACATGCCTTCTTAACTTAGTGAATAGAGCTTAAATAAACAATGGAGGAAAACAATGAATAGAGGCAACTTGTTAACAACTTCTATAAGAGAGGCTTGCTGTCACACGACGATGAAGAAATATGCCAAGTTTGAAACAAATGAAATTGAATTGAACAAAATGCGAACAGTAGATTGTGAATGCAGTATAATAATAGTAAATTTGTCTTTTTGATTCGAAAGTTCATCATGGCCTGTACACGCTCCGGTGATATTACATTCAAAGTGCTTTGCCAGTTGTTTCTCGACAAATCTTGGCTGCCTATATAGGCGAAGAAACAACTCAATAGAGTTCGAGGGGACCAGCGCGGAATTAGTGAAATACATTGGATCTTCACACTAAAAACACTACTACCATTTGGCCTGAATAGAAAGGACTCTTAATTAAGTGGTATATATTTATTGCCTATATCGGCGACCAAGACTTGGTGAGAAACAACTGCAAAGTCACAGTATGTGGACTGCCAATGTACAGGAAAATGTATAAAATCTCCAAGACCACATGGGTTAATACATGGCGCCACCGTGCTCTCAGTAGGTCCAAAGTTACAACGCAGATAGCGCGGGTAAGGATCGAACCGAGGACCCTTCAATCTGATGCCCACTGCAGTAACAATTAGCCAATGCTCTCTCGATTTGTTTAGTAGGTCTTCAAACTCTCCTTAACTGGCAGATTAAGGTCACGACAGATATCCACCCGATGAGTGACATGCACTCAGAATATACTCCTTTTTGCAATGTGGAGGAATTACGATGTATTCGTGTACCAAACACGGAGTAGAGAACATGTGAAGTATTTTACCTATTACCAATTTCTGGGGGTTTGAGTGGATGAAAGATGTCACGTGCAAACTATATACATACCCTAAACAGTCAGTGGAAAAACTATAATCGGCTAACAGTTAAGAGTGCCTTCCCGCACTGTCCATTCGTCTACTAAATGACGAAAACTAATAAACGCTTTACGTTAAATAACTAAGAATCCTATTGGTTAGTTAACATTACATCTGTTAATCTCTACCTATAAGGCAAGTTGAGGGCATGTAAGTATTTTGAAGGACACAAACATGTTTTGTAGGAATTTAGAAGGTTGGTTTCTGATCCCCCGCTGGAAATCACATCAGGAGGACAACACCTAAACCATTAGACCACTGCAACCTTCTAAGACAATCGCTGGAATCTAGCTTTTTGGATGAAGTTCCCGTGATTACTTGGTTCGCTTTCCTTACGGTAAATGAACGTGTGAAACGCCCTGGCTACAGTACGACGGAAGTGCTGTGATTCGCCTCAGACGAAGACTGGTACGTGTCTGTGTGCGTATTGTGAAGGACTCAAAAATGTTTTGGAGAAATTTAGAAGGTTGATTTCTGATCCCCACTGGGCATCGAACGTTCGGCAACCCAGTCTGGTAATCAGGAGTCCAACACCTGAACCACTAGACCATTGCATACCTCCTAAAACGATGGCTGGAATCTAGCCTTTTAGATGACATTCTCGTGATTATTTGGTTAACCCTTTACCCATCGAATCGCCCGCGTCCGCCCGCGTAATATGCAAATTCAGCAGCTGAAAAAATATTATTTTTCGAAAAAATTCAACAAAACCATATCATGTGACCCCTCTTTGGAACGAGCTCGTCGAGCTCGTTCCAAAGAGGGGTCACATGATAGGGTTTTGTTGAAATTTTTTGAAAAAATTTAAAAAATGATATTTAAAATAATAAATTTTGAAATCGTCTGCGTTGTGTAAAGGGTTAACTGTAATTACGGCAGCTACATGAAAGTGTGAAATGCTCTGGCAACAATACGAACAAAGTGCTGTGGTTGGACTTAGACTGAGCCTGAGCCTGTGTTTGTATTTTCAAGGACATAAACATGATTTGGAGGAAAATATAATGTTGGTTTCTGATCACTCGTCGGGAATTACTTGTTACTGGCCCAAAGTGGTATGTACTGGTCTCGTATACACTTTGTTAACTAACATTTCCTTTTTGGGGTCTGTCGGTGGCCGAGCGGTGTGCGTTGTTCAGTATAGTTTCGCTAGGCGGTTGGTGCTGGAGGAAACTCTCTCGGCGTGCGTTCGAACCCCCGCTATGCTACTGTAAACAAAACCAACGTCCTTGATTATATGGCAGGCGGAAATTAGTAAAAGAGAAATTCTCGCTAATTTCCTTGCAGTGCAGTATGCAGAATTGATGCAATTACTTGACGAATAAACAAATGGCACATAAGCTGTCAATTGGTATTAGGGCACTGCGAAGCGTCGAAAGTCGACTCTAGTCGAAATTGTCCCGATCATTCGATTCGATTCGAGTAGGGCCCCGCGTAGCTTCTAGATTCGATTCGATTCGATTTCAAATCTTAAGTTGGTATTCGGTTCGATTCGAAATCGGCTGTCCGATTCGTTTTCCTTCGAATTTTTTCACTGGAATTTCGCTTGGTATCAGTCATCTTTGTCGTCTCACACAGTGTATAGCTGTGATAAAAATTATACATAAACAATCGGTGATTAGCAGGTTGGGGTCACGCTAACGTCAGGCAGGCAATGCTGATGACAGACGTCGGTCAGGTCGTTCCAGGGCGACAACTGCTAATCAGGATCGTTTCATCCAAACCACAGCATTGCGTAACCGCCATCAAAGTGCCTCAGAAATTGGACAGCAGCTGTACCGAGTGACAGATGTGCGAGTCAGTGGCCAGACTACCCGAAATCGTCTACACAGCTGGATTTGTACGCTCGACGACATCAAATAATTCCACGTCGGACTGAACGTCACATCGCAGCAAGGCGTAATTGGTGTGGAAACGCTGGGACAATCGTCGGTGGAGCAACGTCATGTTTTCCGAGTTTTTTCTCTGACTGACCGTCCTGAATGTGTGCTTGTCAAACAGCCAGCTATCGCTTAAACCATTCAGCAGATGTCAAGGTGCAATACCTCAACTGACTGTCTTTTTATTGAAAATATAAATATATTTCTTCATATATCTCACTTTTATCATATATCCCCTACTTTTTTGAATAGTATATAAACAAATGGAGTCTCGTGGTTAAAACCCTTATCCTACTAGTGGTTTAACTCTGATTACCGGCCGTAATACCTATTTATTCTATATGTCCTTCGTTATGTAGGTACAAAGAATGAAAAGTCGAGTGTAAGATCAACTTTTAGGGACTTTTAGCAGTTATGCTCTCTCTCCACAGTTAGTCCAAACACATAAGCTGTTTACTTGCACAACATGTCTTAAAATGACATGGGCGGTCAATAATTGCCGTGAATAGCACGACATGTCTTGCTGTGAGGACATCAAGAAATGTAGAGTATCCTTTCTCCTCTGTAGTGACTTCCAGCCAGGTGCGGAGCAAGGACTCTATAATAGGGAGTGCACAAAAATATGAAATTCTAAAGGCTGTTGGTGGATCGGTAACCTCCTACAATCCTATAATCACTCTCATCTCCACTTCAGGAAAGGAGGGGTAACGACTGAAGAGTCCTAGTTAGGACTAGCCCCCCCCCCCCCCCGATAAAAATGCAAAATTCAGTGGTCTAACAGCGTATCTGAGGCGTTTGTAAGCCTATTTTGGTGACCATTCTGGGTTCTGTGTTATGTGAAACTTGCACAGGCCCCAGGGCCAATACATTTTTGATGGCAGCGAAAATTTCAAGGGGGCAAGTCCCACGATCTTCGGCAATGAAACCGTCGGCTTTTACTTCTCGCCTATTCAGCATTGGAAACAACACTTTCCACGAAGTATTTTTGGATGACGTCAACAGTTAATAATTGATGTGAACAGCGTGATACGTTTTGTTAAATGCATCCTAAGAAATATAAGGTAGAGTACTGGATCCTACTCTTCGTGAATATCAGCAACGAAGTCTTTAGCGCTTAATCCCGAGAACGTAACCCATCACTGAAGCATTTTGCCTCACCTATCCCATCGGAATGACGCAAAGTGTCAATATTAGTTATCAGAGTATAATCCACGGTGTATGAGACCTTACACTAGTTTAACCCTCTAGCCAACGTAACGCCAAAAACCGACTAGCACTATTCCCAATTAATTTTCATTACTTTTTCATTTTTTGTCTCAAAAACATAGGTTATGACCCCCCGTTGGAACGAGCTCATTCTGAGGGGTCATAACCTATGTTTCTGAGACAAAAAATTAAAAAAAATAGTTATTCAAGAATTATTTTTGCAAGTGTCGTCTGCTTTTCATGTTAGGTAAAGGGTTAAACAGCGATACACTCCTAGACGCAGTCGAAGAGTATATCAGTTTTCAAACCAGTGTACCATTTTTATTACCCTTTTAAAATTATACAAGCTTTCTGATTGGTCAGTAACCAATGCATCCAGTACGGTAAATTTAACGTTAACGGGGTGTACGAAGATCAACGGCGTGTGAGAGAATATCACGTGCAGCTCTAAGCGGTATACAGACATTCTATGGTACACTTCGCTGATTTTCCGACACCCATCGCCTCAAACATATTCGTCAGCTTCATTCAGCTGAATGGGAAACTTTCTAAATCACACGCAGCCCTGGTGAGGTTCAGCAGCTTAGGGGATACAACCTATCATATTTTGATTTAAAAGCGCATGCAGTTGTATTCTAACGCGAAACATGAACCCAGACCGGGGGAGCGTTGGCTCAGTAGGTTGAGGTGCCGGCTGCAAGCCGAGAGGACCTCGGTTCGAATCCCACCTGCGGCAACTGCATTGTGTTCTTGGGTAAGACACTTCACCCCCATTGCCCACGTGGGGGCACGGTGACGTTGTGTACTAAGGCGTACTGCGCGTCGAAGGTGCACCTGTCTTCAACCAATGCTAACCCTGCTTGTGTGGAGTTAGTATGTTGGGGAGCAGACAGTTTCTCGCCGTTCCTCGGTGGTTCTCTCCGGGTACTCCAACTTTCTCCACCCGTAAATCTGTCGTGGTCATGATTAGCAATTGTGCAGAAATATGTAACCTTAAAATTAAATAAATAAATAAATAAATGGACCCTGATCTCTAGCAATCTGTTTACAGTTCGTTGTGAACAACTTGCAGCAGGATCAGTTTTGATCCGTTGTTTTAATGAGAATCTGTTATTGAATGTTGCAGAATATAAAACGAAACTATTTTTTTGAGCGGATGCTCTGCCAAACAACGCATTATTTTTATACGGTAGTTCGGAGATCGTGTGGCATTATATGGGGCGTTATTGGTATATCAATCCATTTTAGTCTATTCTATCAGGTTTTGGGTCAACTGATAAAAAAATCTTCATTTCCTCCCCAATTTATTGTGAAACTTACAAAACCCACCAAAAGGCTCCTCCAGACCCAATTTACAAAACCCGTTTCGTAAAAAACACGTTTCGTAAATGTTACAATAAATTATAGACTTGTTGGGATCATCTATACTATATATCATAACCCGGCACGCTTAGCTGGGATGGCGGAGTGCGGTAGCTTAGTGGTTGCGGCATTGGACTCCAAAACGAAAGGTCCACGGTTCGATTCCCACCAGAGGTAACTACGTTGTGTCCTTGGGCAAGGCACTTAATCCGATTGCCCAATTGAGGCACGGTGGCGCCGAGCACTAAGACGCTCTGCACGTCGATTCGATGGTGCACTTGTCTTCAACCAATGCTAACACTGCTTGTGTGGACTTAGTATGTTGGAGAGTCTGACAGTTGCTCTCTGCTGCTCGGTGGTTCCCTCTGGATACTATGGGCTCCTCCACCCGTAAAACAGTCCGACATGAAGCGACCCTGGCTGTTGAAAGTGTCGTTAAACCCAAATAAATATAAATAAATAACTAAATAAATAACTAAATAAATGAATAAATAAATAAATTAATTAATTAAATAAATAAGCAGAATCAAGGAGGCAATGGAGTTACAGGAGGCACAAACAGGGGAAAGAACGAGAGTGGCAAGAACCGTCTCGTTGGTGGCGTCCCTTGGAATTTAGTAAGTAAGTAAATTTTTATTCAACAGAATACAATCATTGTGGTTCAGAATGTTTTTACATTGATTGTTTATATAATTAATCATATTCTGTTGGGAGACAGCATGGCCAGATTGGCCGTCTTCCTGCTGACCCCATTAGTATAAGCATATAGCGTGTGTGTCAGGTTTCTCATAACAAATGTGATATGAGGCTTGTCTTGTTTTTACATGAATCTTCGTCTGTGACTTTAAAGTTTGTCCCGAGACCGAGCAGTTCCACTCCACTCAACACAGAATAATTTTAGCATGTAACCACTGACACGGCAACAGAAAGGAGACTTAGTAAAGTGAAATTGAAAATGAGACAATGTTAAAGGTGTTGAATGTAATGATAATGAAGTTGAGGGTAATGAGGTTGAAGTGAAGATTATTGACGTTGAAAGGGAGGTGATGAGGAAATGGTTATGCCTTGAGCACCCCCACCTTCCCAGCACCTCACCACAACATGTTTATCTTCATCCTGTCACTATGCCACCGACAGTTATCTTATAACGGGTAGACTAAACGAAAACAATATTTTGAGAAGGGAAGAAAATGAAAAGAAAGATGAAAGGGTTTAAAATTTAAAGAGATAATATAAGATGAGATTTTATGAGAAAACAGACATTAATATCGAGACTTAGCCTTCCTACGTTTCATCAAATTGTTTTCCTTTAGCGACAGTTTAATATCCGAGGCTTTGTCTCACAAAGTACATGATTTATTTCTTTACTAGCGGATGATACCTGCCGTTTCACGGGAGAAGATGGTTATATCAGCCGTTTTCGAAATAAAAGGCCAAGGTCACCAGTTTCAAGGTCAAGGGCACCCCAATAAAGTCTAAATGATCGATGGGTCATTATACCCGCACATCTGAAATTTTAGACCGATCGGCCCAGCCCAGCCGTTTTCGAAATAAAAGGTCGAGGTCACCAATTTCAAGGTCAAGGTCACCCCGATAAAGTCAAAATGATCGATGGGTCAGTATACCCGCACATATGAAATTTTAGACCGATCGGCCCAGCCGTTTTCGAAATAAAAGGTCAAGGTCACCGATTTCAAGGTCAAGGTCACCCCGCACGGGCACCCCGATAAAGACAAAATGATCGATGGGTCAATATACTCGCACATATGAAATTTTAGCCCGATCAGCACAGCCGTTTTGGAAATAAAAGGTCAGAGTTATCAATTTCAAGGTCAAGGTCACCCCGCACGGGCACGGTACCCATTCCATGTTACTCGCAGGGACGAATTACCCCGTGTAGAAAATTTGAGATCGATCGGTCGAGGAACGGAGGAGTTCACCCGGAACAAAGATAGAGAGAGAGAGAGAGAGAGAGAGAGAGAGAGAGGAGAGAGAGAGAGAGAGAGAGAGAGATAGATACAGACATTCGCATTTATATATTAGACTAGCGGGTGTTACCCGGCGTTGCACGGGAGAAGATGGTTATATCAGCCGTTTTCGAAATAAAAGGTCAAGGTCACCAAGGTCAAGGTCACCCCGCACGGGCACCAAAATGATCGATGGGTCAATATACCCGCACATATGAAATTTTAGCCCAATCGGCTCAGCCGTTTTCGAATTAAAAGGCCAAGGTCACCAATTTCAAGGTCAAAGTCACCCCGCACGGGCACCCCGATAAAGTCAAAATGATCGATGGGTCAATATACCCGCACATGTGAAATTTTAGTCCGATCGGCCCAGCCGTTTCCGAAATAAAAGTTCAAGGTCATCAATTTCAAGGTCAAGGTCACCCTGCACGGACACGGCATTCATCCCATGTTACTCGCAGGGACGAATTACCCCCGTGTACAAAATTTGAGATCGATCGGTCGAGAAACGGAGGAGTTCACCCGGAACAAAGATAGATAGAGAGATAGAGAGATATAGAGAGATATAGACACAGACATTGGCATTTATTTATTTATTTATTTATTTATTTATTTATTTATTTATTTATTTATTTATTTTACGTTTAAGGTCACTTTTCTGTAGCTATGCCTAATAGTGATCGCAACAAGGAGTTAAAGTCAAATTTAGTCAGTCGTTTATACCAATGCAGCCCACTTTAAAGGCCTTCTACCCCAGTAATTGGTGACCGGGTACTATTTTGCCATTAAAGCGGGACTGATTCCCTCAGTAAACAAGCATGCATTTAGTAACAAGTTCCATTGTCGCGACGAAAGAGGGATTTATTGTGGCTTGACGGGGCACGGGTACCATAGTAAGCGAACCCTATTGAACTTTGCTGAACTTTCATCATTTCCTTTGAAGTTCAGGTATCACTGATATTTACGAATGTGCACAATCACTACAATGTGGATTATTGCTCGTCACATGGGCTGAATATGAATTTATAAATTTTCTGAAGAGTGCCCTCTTGAATGCGCCCCCTAGACGAAATTTTTCTTACCTGTTTTTGCGAGGGCGTTCCATATTTTTAGAAATGCATATTTGGGCAATTGAGCAGAGAAATGGGTCCTTGGTTTACCACATTGCAGTTGATCTAGCTGTCTTGTTATCATACCTGTAGAATATGTATTGATTTGAAAAAAGTTGTCAAAGGTCTGGGTTAAATTGGAGCGATACCAGTCAAACATAAAAAGGGATACATTCATTTTATGCAGGTCGTTTAATTTTAATATTTTATTCCTTCTAAACAGTGGATCGGTGTGACAATTGTATTTTTTATTATTTATCAAGCGAAGAGCGCGCTTTTGAAGTGCGAATAATTTTGAGGCGGCATTGCAATGACTCCATATTTCAATACCATATAATAGGTGACTGTGTATCAACGAATAGTACAGAGTTTTGAGGGCAGAGAAAGGTAGAAAACTTTTCACTTTATTTATTGCATAAAGCGCCCTCGATACTTTGGAACATATACTTGAGACATGAAACTTATATTTTAGCTTTTTGTCCAGGTATAAACCAAGGAATTCTATAACATTCTCATCGCTTGAGTTGCTCGCTAGCGAAATTTATTGGTTGTAAACGCTCAACTGTCGATTGCTACTATCATATATTTTATTGGGCGGGCTGAATAGCATATATTTAGTTTTTTGGGCATTCAGTACCAAATTGTTAGCTGCGCACCAATCTGTTATATTTATTATATAACTTTCATATCGATATGTGTCTGGCAATGGTTGGGAACACATGATTCTTTGCACCATGACATTTAGCCAAGTCTTCAGATGCCGTTCACCCTATATCCAACGTAACGGCCCAAAATCGGCCAGCTCTATTCTCAAAAATCGCCAATTAATTTTCATTATATTTTCATTTTTGTGTCCAAAACATACGTTATGACCCCTCTTTGGAACGAGCTAGTTCCAATGAGGGTTCATAACCTATGTTTTGGAGACAAAAAATGAAAAACATTAGTTATTCAAGAATTTTTTTTGCAAGTGTCGTCTGCTTTTCATGTTAGGTAAAGGGTTAAATTAATTTTACCCTACTTGCAGCTGTATGCCGACAGATACTTTCAGGGAGTTTCAGCATGTGGTTTTTATGATGATAGCTGGTTGTGGTTACTGGTATCGTATAAAATTTGTGGAGGAAACCGTTACGACCTTGTTCCCGCAGTTGTGGGTAAGAGGCAGCGGCCCTCTCTCCTAACCCTGCACCCATGCTAGCAAATAAAAGTTCTGCCCCTATGTCACCTCTCCCTTTATGTGACTTTTGCTCCCGCTTCCAGTATTGAGCCATTTGACTTCACCAAGTACATCAGTACTAAAAGTACTAGTTTATAAATGTCGGCATCCCATCCCCACTCAAATACGCGATATGTCGTTGAAGCACTTAAATCAATGGAGATCTTTTTGACACACACTGATCTTTTGGGTCCATGTGTTTATAACTGAGAGCTCTTTACAACTTAGGATTGCTTGGACACACTAATTGATGATCAGGAACAGCAGTTGATGATGATTAGGAACAGCAGTTGAACTACTTTTTTGTCATGTAGTAATTGTGTTTTCAAGGTGACGACGGTTTCGTTCCTTTCTGGTAGCGGTAATTAACTGGTCCCAATTAAGTGTAAGAAAAATGTTAGAAATATCGACACAATTATTCGAGCTTGTCAACTGAAATAAGTGTAATTAAGATCTTAACTATATGTTCGAAAAATATCGCATCATTGCACTAAAGAGGATATATATTATGTTTGGGAACAGTAGCGTATTTTAACTCTTTAGGTCAGAGACGCCCATTTTCCGGTCCACGAATGTGATACGTAATAATTTCATTAAGTAAGATGGCTGCTCAGGGAATGTGTTGATCAATTAATATTTTCAGCGTGCAGCCCCCAAGGCAGCACGTTGAAAATATTAATTGATCTATCACCAAAAAAATGAATATGAAAGAATTTATTTACTTGGGGTTTTAGCGATACTTTCGCCAGCCAGAGTTACCTCGTGTCTGACAGTTTTACGGGTGGAGGAAGCTGGAGTACCCGGAGAGGAACACCGAGCAATGGCGAGCAACTACCAGGCTCCCCATCTTACTAACTCCGCACAAGCAGGTTAGCATTGGTTGAAGACAAGTGCACTATCGACATGCAGTACGCCTTAGTACAGAGCGCCACCACGTGGGCAATTGGGGTGAAGTGCCTTGTCCAAGGACACAATGCAGTAACCCCCGACGGGGATCGAATCGTGGACCTTTCGGTTTGAAGTCCAAGAAGTAATCACTGAGACACCGCACAACCATGTGACGAATAATGAATATGACGAATAACGATTATAACGAATTACGAATATCGACTCTTCCGACTGATCTTATTGAACCGACCTGGTAGATGCCAGCAGAGTTTAAGCTTATGTCCCCTCATTGGAACGGGCTCGTTGGTCCTGTTTTCATAACAGCTGAAC
Organism: Pictodentalium vernedei; assembly: GCA_031216915.1. Lineage (NCBI taxonomy): Eukaryota > Metazoa > Mollusca > Scaphopoda > Dentaliida > Dentaliidae > Pictodentalium > Pictodentalium vernedei. The sequence continues at coordinate 77,925,225 of CM062290.1, read as the reverse complement.
AGCCTTCACAATAAAAAAAGCTAAAACACATTCGTAGCATCTTCTTAAAGGACGAAGAGAAAAGGTCATGATTGCCAAAAAAAATAAACACCCACAAATTTTTACTGCAACATTTTACTGTAGTAGCTCCGACAGCTGACTGACAGCCGCTTTACAATCTTTTACAGTGTAGTTGGTGGGAATATTATGATCCCCGATGAGTCTGGAGGTGGGGTGGGGAAATCCCACTCGAGGGGCAAGATATTTGAACCAGACCCGAGGTTTGCCGAGGGCCGAGGGTGAGATTTCCCCATTCTCATCTTCAGACTCATCGAGGATGATTTTTCTCCCCACACACGAGGTTTACGTCATTATAGATACTTGGCGGCCACGTGCTGACATACCCAATTTATCAAGTCGTAGTCCCTTCGAAAAACGAACAGACTCATCGGAAAGATCGTACAAAGTTAGGTATATACCATACGTATATACTAAAAAAATGATTTGTAACACTGTCCGTTAAGGGGTTAATGAATTCGCGCGTGTCAAACTCTAATGTAAAGGGCATTGTGAGATTATTGATCGACCGATAAATTCGCGCAGTGATATTATTACATCTGCAGAGAAACATGGGGCTGAAACAAATCAAGTTTAATATTAAAATAATAATTAAATATTGAGTCTATATCAACAAGGAACAGATAAATAGGTAATAAACGAACACAATTTACAGTTTATTTACAATTGTGCAGACGATGATGAAATAGTTCCGGCGACCTAATAAAATATGCAAATGAGTATGTCACGTGGGGTGGGTGGGATAGAAATACCCCACCCTGCTGTCCCACCTGGGACCCGCGTATGTTTCACGTGTAGTGGGGGAGGGGGAGGGGGGGGGGGGAATCAGTATCATTTCTATTTGCAAAGAAATTGTAAATTCCATAAATGATATATATGGATAACCAGACAATTATTTTCCTTCTTTATGTTGTTTCTGATTGAGTATTAAGGTTCGCGCGGTAGTTACCGAGTGTCTGCTTTGTAATAATCCACACGTACTCGCGATAAATCATCTTTTTTTTTTGGTAGCAATACTATGGAGTACATAACATTTTTAAGCAACTGACGGTTAGCCCTCCTTCGAATAAGGGCGATAACGAAGTTCACATCGACAACGCACAGAAGGTCCCTTAAGGAAGGCTTGCAGTTGGGTTTAGAGAGCATGGACAATATTTTCAAACATTCGAAACCATTCTGTGGTTGTTCCTCAGAGAGAAATGAGAAAAAAATCTGGTGAAACAATTGTTAGTCCGTGCCACAACAGCAGCGTGGGCGGCTGCGGGGGATGATCATGAACTAAATCAACTGACATGTCAGTAATGGTACAAATTAGCTATCAGTTAATCACTAGGATACTGGAATAATGCTTCTATGTCAGAGAGGATTTTAGCAATTGACATCATTCATCAGAGAGCCGTTAATCCTTTTGGCCCCAGATGGAATATTTCATGGCAGTTCACAGCCATCCACTGGTAGAGTTATATTCTTAACATGGAGGAAGACCAAAATAAAGAAAATATAAAAATAAAAAGAACTAAAATAGCAAATCTCACTTTCTTGGACTTTATTATTAATGGAAAGAACAGTGTCTGTATAATATAGAACGATGCACACACTGTTGATATAACAAACAGAATAAAAACGTTACAGAATATCAAAGATGGTGAAAACGCCATTTTCTTATTTTTAAAAGGGATTTCAACCGAGAATAATAGTCAAACGTTCACTGATTGAGGAACAAATTGTCCACTGAGTTCCAATGTGTTCTATGTGCCTACTGGCAGCCTACTGGAGTGCCTACTGGCAGCCTACTGGAGTGTCTACTGGCAGCCTACTGGTGTGTCTACTGGCAGCCTACTGGAGTGTCTACTGGCAGCCTACTGGAGTGCCTACTGGCAGCCTACTGGAGTACCTACTGGCAGCCTACTGGTGTGCCTACTGGCAGCCTACTGGTGTGTCTACTGGTAGCCTACTGGAGTGCCTACTGGCAGCCTACTGGTGTGTCTACTGGCAGCTTACTGGAGTGCCTACTGGCAGCCTACTGGTGTGCCTACTGGCAGCCTACTGGTGTGCCTACTGGCAGCCTACTGGTGTGCCTACTGGCAGCCTACTGGTGTGCCTACTGGCAGCCTACTGGTGTGCCTACTGGCAGCCTACTGGTGTGTCTACTGGCAGCCTACCGGAGTGCCTTCTGGCAGCCTACTGGTGTGTCTACTGGCAGCTTACTGGAGTGCCTACTGGTAGCCTACTGGTGTGCCTACTGGCATCCTACTGGTGTGTCTACTGGCAGCCTACTGGTGTGTCTACTGGCAGCCTACTGGTGTGTCTACTGGCAGCTTACTGGAGTGCCTACTGGCAGCCTACTGGTGTGCCTACTGGCAGCCTACTGGTGTGCCTATTGGCAGCCTACTGGTGTGTCTACTAGCAGCCTACTGGTGTGCCTACTGGCAGCCTACTGGAGTGCCTGCTGGCAGCCTACTGGTGTGGCTACTGGCAGCCTACTGGTGTGCCTACTGGCAGCCTACTGGTGTGCCTACTGGCAGCCTACTGGTGTGTCTATGGCACCCTACTAGTGTGTCTACTGGCAGCCTACTGGAGTGTCTACTGGCAGCCTACTGGAGTGTCTAATGGCAGCCTACTGGTGTGCCTACTGGCAGCCTACTGGTATGCCTACTGGCAGCCTACTGGTGTGCCTATTGGCAGCCTACTGGTGTGCCTACTGGCAGCCTACTGGTGTGCCTACTGGCAGCCTACTGGTGTGCCTACTGGCAGCCTACTGGTGTGTCTACTGGCAGCCTACTGGAGTGCCTACTGGCAGCCTACTGGTGTGTCTACTGGCAGCTTACTGGAGTGCCTACTGGTAGCCTACTGGCAGCCTACTGGCAGCCTACTGGTGTGTCTACTGGCAGCCAACTGGTGTGTCTACTGGCAGCCTACTGGAGTGTCTACTGGCAGCCTACTGGTGTGCCTACTGGCAGCCTACTGGTGTGCCTACTGGCAGCCTACTGGTGTGTCTACTGGCAGCCTACTGGTGTGTCTATTGGCAGCCTACTGGAGTGTCTACTGGCAGCCTACTGGTGTGCCTACTGGCAGCCTACTGGTGTGTCTATGGCACCCTACTGGTGTGTCTACTGGCAGCCTACTGGAGTGTCTACTGGCAGCCTACTGGAGTGTCTACTGGAGTGTCTACTGGCAGCCTACTGGAGTGTCTACTGGCAGCCTACTGGTGTGTCTACTGGCAGCCTACTGGAGTGTCTACTGGCAGCCTACTGGTGTGCCTGCTGGCAGCCTACTGGTGTGTCTACTGGCAGCCTACTGGTGTGTCTATTGGCAGCCTACTGGAGTGTCTACTGGCAGCCTACTGGTGTGCCTACTGGCAGCCTACTGGTGTGTCTATGGCACCCTACTGGTGTGTCTACTGGCAGCCTACTGGAGTGTCTACTGGCAGCCTACTGGAGTGTCTACTGGCAGCCTACTGGAGTGTCTACTGGCAGCCTACTGGTGTGCCTACTGGCAGCCTACTGGTGTGTCTATGGCACCCTACTGGTGTGTCTACTGGCAGCCTACTGGAGTGTCTACTGGCAGCCTACTGGAGTGTCTACTGGAGTGTCTACTGGCAGCCTACTGGAGTGTCTACTGGCAGCCTTCTGGTGTGTCTACTGGCAGCCTACTGGAGTGTCTACTGGCAGCCTACTGGTGTGCCTACTGGCAGCCTACTGGTGTGTCTACTGGCAGCCTACTGGTGTGTCTATTGGCAGCCTACTGGAGTGTCTACTGGCAGCCTACTGGTGTGCCTACTGGCAGCCTACTGGTGTGTCTATGGCACCCTACTGGTGTGTCTACTGGCAGCCTATTGGAGTGTCTACTGGCAGCCTACTGGAGTGTCTACTGGCAGCCTACTGGAGTGTCTACTGGCAGCCTACTGGTGTGCCTACTGGCAGCCTACTGGTGTGTCTATGGCACCCTACTGGTGTGTCTACTGGCAGCCTACTTGTGTGTCTACTGGCAGCCTACTGGTGTGTCTACTGGCAGCCTACTGGAGTGCCTACTGGCAGCGTACTGGTGTGCCTACTGGCAGCCTACTGGAGTGTCTACTGGCAGCCTACTGGAGTGTCTACTGGAGTGTCTACTGGCAGCCTACTGGAGTGTCTACTGGCAGCCTACTGGTGTGTCTACTGGCAGCCTACTGGAGTGTCTACTGGCAGCCTACTGGAGTGTCTACTGGCAGCCTACTTGTGTGTCTACTGGCAGCCTACTGGTGTGTCTACTGGCAGCCTACTGGAGTGCCTACTGGCAGCGTACTGGTGTGCCTACTGGCAGCCTACTGGTGTGCCTACTGGCAGCCTACTGGTGTGCCTACTGGCATCCTACTGGTGTGTCTACTGGCAGCCTACTGGTGTGCCTACTGGCAGCCTACTGGTGTGCCTACTGGCAGCCTACTGGAGTGTCTACTGGCAGCCTACTGGTGTGCCTACTGGTGTGCCTACTGGCATCCTACTGAAGTGTCTACTGGCAGCCTACTGGTGTGCCTACTGGCAGCCTACTGGTGTGTCTACTGGCAGCCTACTTGTGTGCCTACTGGCAGCCTACTGGTGTGTCTACTGGCAGCCTACTGACAGCCTACTGGTGTGCCTACTGGCAGCCTACTGGTGAGTCTTCTGGTAGCCTACTGGTGTGTCCACTGGCGGCCTACTGGAGTGTCTACTGGCAGCCTACTGGTGTGTCTACTGGCAGCCTACTGGAGTGCCTACTGGCAGCCTACTGGTGTGCCTACTGGCAGCCTACTGGTGTGCCTACTGGCAGCCTACTGGTGTGCCTACTGGCAGCCTACTGGTGTGCCTACTGGCAGCCTACTGGTGTGCCTACTGGCAGCCTACTGGTGTGCCTACTGGCATCCTACTGGTGTGCCTACTGGCAGCCTACTGGTGTGTCTACTGGCAGCCTACTGGTGTGCCTACTGACAGCCTACTGGTGTGCCTACTGGCAGCCTACTGGTGTGTCTACTGGCAGCCTACTGGTGTGCCTACTGACAGCCTACTGGTGTGCCTACTGGCAGCCTACTGGTGTGTCTTCTGGCAGTCTACTGATGTGTCTACTGGCGGCCTACTGGAGTGTCTACTGGCAGCCTACTGGCAGCCTACTGGTGTGTCTACTGGCACCCTACTGGTGTGCCTACTGGCAGCCTACTGGTGTGTCTACTGGCACCCTACTGGTGTGCCTACTGGCAGCCTACTGGAGTGTCTACTGGCAGCCTACTGGTGTGCCTACTGACAGCCTACTGGCACATAGAACACAATGGAACTCATGGGATGTAATGTAAAAAGCCAACTTCTGTATTTTATACAACTCTACAGGAAAATGTCTGAAATTTGTAAAACGATGCGCACCTCGTGGATGCAAATTCGCTAACATTTCGAAATTCCAACCTTTATATGAAATTCCCAAACCCTTGGTGTTAAATTTACTGACAGCTTTAGGAAATAAAGGGGAGCTAACTTTCTTGTAAATCTCTTCCAATGGCGAAAATTGTCAGCCATGATTGTGAACACTTGTAAATTGGAGTTGTATTTCCCACGCGAAATACCTTTCATAGATATTAGGGAACGCTCAGCTGGCCCCCACGACCTGTACTGAAGTGGAATGTATAAAATGTTAAAGGGCAACAATTCGATCAAAATTTTAACTAACAGAAGGATATTTAACTCCCATCCGCCATACGACTAGTTCCTAGCATAATCTCCGAACTACCAAGCTGATGCCACAACCCAAGTAATTCTACAATTCCCGCTATATTATATGGCTTCCTCTGTTTAACAGTAATCAACAGTGTGATGGGCAGAGAACTGCAAGCCCCGGCCACTCGGGCTGTCTCTTGAAAAAGATCTGATATGTGTAACATACGTGAAATGTAGCTGCTTGCTGTCAGAACCTTGAAGGTTGTTGCACACTGGATGCTGTGAGGGCGTTGTGGGCGATGCGATGGATATACAATCAACTATAACTTACGCTTATTAACTTTGTGACCATCGGGTTACGTTTGTAGTTCTGCCTAATCATAGAACAAACACTGCCACTGGATACACTGAGTCCGATGTGAAATAAGAATAGCAAGGCTGATTTTGATCTTGAAGGAACGACAGCGATTTTCCGACGAAGAGGACGCGTTGGACCAGGTGTATTCCGCGATTATCTTTTTCTTCATCTTCATTTACTAACCTACCACGATCACATACTTCGCTTTTACAATAAACAGAAAAGAGCTAGCCCCGATTTTACTCTGTCGCGCCGATCGCGTCACGTCGCGTCCGGGGTGAAAACTAGGGCCCTGCGAACCTTCGAGATTGGATTCGATTTCTAAGCTCAAGTTGCTATTCGGTTCGATTCGAAATCGGCTGCCCGATTCGTTTTCAGTCGAATCTTTTCACTGAAATATATATAGTTTTGTGTCAGTCATCTTCGTCGTCTCACAAAACGTATAATTCTGATGGATATGGTACGTACATAATACTGAAAATAAAGACTGAGAGTAATTTCCGATCCTATTAGAATTAATGGCACCCATGCAACCAGCCATGCTAATTCAAGTCTCACTAGTCTAACACAGTAGAAAGCAAATTTAACGTCTCCAGGCAAGATACGATGAACTGCTGCTAGCGGCTAGTAGTGCAGTGCCAAGTACCGACAATTCTCGCCTCGTCAAAGCAGTTGGAATATTTTATCAGTTGGAGCTTGAGTCGCCACAGTCAGAACAAATCAGGTCTTTACGTCAGTCATCATAAAGACGCTCCTGATTCGATTCGAGGTTCGATTCGATTTCGAATAATGTAGCAAATTCGATTCAAGATTCGATACGAATCGAAATGTGTAATTCGCAGGCCTCTAATGCAAACCCTTAACTGTCACTTACCTGATTCTCGATCTCTCATCTTATCTTAATCAGAACGTTTCATAAGATAAGATAAGATAAAATTTAATAAAGCAAATACACCAGAACAAAGGCAGATTGCATGAACTTTTGTTGTATTGTTCTAGTTTAATAGTTTAATGCATCACACCATGATGGCAGTTGCACTATGGTGAGTTGGCTGGAGACAGATTGATATTTGATATTTGATATTTGATATTTGTTTGATGAGTACAAGGTATCAGTCCCCCTCTTTTTTTCCTTCTCTTTTCTTTCGCTGAATATCTACCATATTAACACCATTGCAATCTTGAATAGCGTATTGTTTATTATGATGTGTTTATATTGAAAAAAAAAATGCTGCATTTACTTGTTAATCGTATACAAAGGAGAGGACGTGTTTTAAGTGTTGAGCACTTGTTGTCCAATCCTTTTTGTTTATTTTGACAAATAAAATATGTTTAAACTAAACTATACAAACATAACAAATAAGAAGAATTAGTAAACATGATATATAATATAAAGTACTAATGACTTTTTTCTTTAACAAGATCATCTCGCTTACAGAAGAATGACCAGATCATATTAGAAATAATATTAATCGATTTACTATCACAGTTTTTCAATATATAATAGTATTTCTCCGAATCATTTAATTGTTCAAATTCTTTGTTTTCTTTTATAATTTCTTCGAACCCCGTTTCCCTAATTTCGACATATGCCTCACAATCCATAACAAAATGTTTTTCGCTCTCTATTTCACCGGTATCGCACACCTGGCATCGGCTATCATTTAGGGGCGTTGGGGGTTGTTCATGTCTACCCTTTCCTATTTCTAAATTATGGTTACTAAACCTAAGTCTAGTAAACAGTTCCCGGGCCTGTCGAGATCTGGTGATTTTCAGATAAGGTTCAAGCTTGTATTCATTTTTAACTAATCGATACGTTCGTAACTTATTAACTGCCTTTCATTCATTAAACATATCTTTAGTAAATCTTTCTCTATGCTGAGATTCCAGTACATCTTTCAGGCATTTTCCATTACTATTGGTTAAGGTATTAGCATTAACTTTGATATTGTAACGAGATAACTGAGTTATCCAAGTTTTTGGAAATTTACATTTGAGTGACTCCTTGAATGAGTTGGAGACTATGTAATCGTCAGCAATTTTGGATAATTTATCGACATATTTATGGAGATGTAAGATAGCATCGTTCACAATAGGATATCTACCCAACTCTCCTCGTGTTGCGTGAATAGATGCTTTTCTATTCAACATTAATATTTGTTCACAGAATTTCAAATGGACTTGTTCACAGGCTGCTGTGTCCGCAAAAGGAGTATTGAGGTCAGGGGACCATATCTCGCAACAATATAATAAAATAGGCTTCATCAATTTATCAAAAAGTTTACATTTCACATCAAGAGTTAAGTCAAGTGACTTTCTGAGAGAATTTTAAGGAAAAACATTGCGTTCGATCCTTTTGTACTTAAATTCGCTTGAACTTGTTTTGTGTTTCCATTGTATGTGAATTCAAGAAGTAAGTATTTATATTGATCTACGATATCTAATTTCGCTGTTCCAACACAAAGCGTAGGATCTATTCTATCTTTTCTATTTTTGAAAATCATGCATTTTGTTCTATTAATATTGACACAAAGTTTATTTTTATCCACATAGTGTTCCAACTTCTGAACACATTTATTCAATCCGGCTGGAGACTCTGATAACATTACCAGGTCATCGGCAAAAAGTAGGTTATTGAGTCGTTGTCCATTCACATTGTTGCCCCTTTACGGGATATACAAGTTGTGTAGGAGCATTTTATGTGTATTTTTGTTAGTTTGTCTTCTTTTAGGAGAGGAACTTAAATAAGTTTCCATAACTTGTGTTCCAGTCATATTGTGGTCCTATATATTACGACAAATAAGTATGTTTAAACTAACACCCTCAAGTCTCATAAGCCTTTGAACCCGGGAGACCGCTTTAGCGGTGTAGGAACATGATACGTCATAATTTCATTAAGTGGGAAGGGAGCTTAGTGCATGTGTGGGGTAGCCCAAAGGCTGCACGCTGAAAATATTAATTGGTCTACCCCCAAATAATGAATATGGATTTTTTCAATTGTTGGCAATGAACTGGCAGGGAAGATACCACCAGGGTTCAAAAGGCTAATTAAACGTTGTGATATTCACCAAGAATAGTGTGCAACCGAAGATCGAAATAAGCCATCCCAATCGGCCGATTGTGGGCAAACGGATGACAACGACAACAGCTCCTGGAGCATCAGTTCAACCGATTGTTGCCAAGCCTTTTGTGGTGATTCATTAACCACATTTTATTATCTTCTGCAATTGTTCAGTTGTTAATGCATAATGATGTCAATGATACCATTCAATAAAGTTGATAAACAACCACAATGTGCATTCTTAATTTATCTAGACGCCCCTTTACGGGATATACAAGTTAAACGACATGTAAAGCTTACAACTGTGCGTACTTGCGGCAATCGCCCGTTCATACAGGAAAAAGTGAAGATTGCACTCCATTGACTCAGGGTGCTGTAAAATCACCAGTCGCACGCACTTGGGCGGTATAAGTGGCTCTGACAGCAACGTATACCACCCAAGTGTGTATGTCTGGTCATTTTCCAGCGACCTGAGTCAACGTGACGACGTTTAACACTGTGAAATATGTTCAATTTAATATAGTTCTTTCAAGCCTCAACTTGTCTAGTAATGCACGGTATTACAATCGGAATTGGCATCGGAATCGGCCGATTGTGAGCTCAAATAACCGGTAATCGGCCAGCAGCCATTTCTGGTAATTGGTTGAACACTAACCAAGAAGCTGGCATCTCCAGGAGAACAAATGTTATGATCCTACCCATGTGCATTGCAAAAAATATAGGTTCTCTTTAGAACCAAAACTGGTTCTAATCTTGTCCCTGAGATGGAACCGGTTCTGTTTAAATAGTATTTATTTCAAATCAAATAAATTTACCAAGATTAGCATTCAATTTTAACAGCATATTGCATGAACCGAAGTAGATTCAGAAGCTAAATTTGGAGCTTATACAACGCAGTCGCCAAACATTTTGAAACAAAGGAGATATGATCAGTTGGCATATCGAACCAGTTTTGGTTCTGTAGAAAACCAAAACTGGTTCGATATGCCAACTGTTTATATCTCCTTTGCTTAATAATGATCTGAGACAACCTCATATAAGATCTAAACTTACGGCTGAAACCCCCTCAATTTATGTTTAATTCTGTTAAACTTTAATGTTAATCTTTATAAATTTATTTGATTTGAAATAAATACTGTTTAAACAGAACTGGTTCCATCTCAGGGACAAGATTAGAACCAGTTTTGGTTCTAAAGTGAACCTATATATTTTGCAGTGTGGAGGTTAATACGCTTAATTTTAAGGTGCCGTTAGTTCACGATCTAATTTGATTATGTGGTATTCTACCACCTGATGGTTTTATCTTACTAACGACTTCTACAGATGAAAAAGATTTTGTTTTCGGTAAGTAATTTCTTCTGTCGTCAGACTAAATACAATTGGTTTGTTGATAATGGAAATTGATCTAGCGAACACACAATTTGATGAGTGAACGATGACTCTTCAATAATTATAACTCGTCTTCAATTCTGCGCTGAGAATCCGTGTAGTGCAGTTGATAAGGATAAACTCCCATTTATTCCGTCGCAAGGCTTAATGGAAACTAAAATAGCCATTTGTAAATTTCTTCAGTCTGATTTTATCAATGTCATTTAATTAGCACTCAAGTTTATTGGCAAACGGAGCAGGGGGAAGATAATTTCTATTTCCAAGTGTAATGAGTATGGCATTTCCTTAATGTGTATTGGCTGGAAATCTCTCTGATTCTGCACGGTTAATTCGTTAGACACACAAAATATCCTTGTTCGCTCCATCTTTCATTAACTTTAAGATTTGGCGCAAATATGTAATGGCAATTGCTTCTGAAAACAATTTTAGATAACAACTGTAGGAGTATGCCCCGAATAGATAAATGTTGGTGGTTTTCTTGAATAGTATATTATAAGTTATCTCCGTCAACATTTATGGTTATTGGAGATTAATACCTGGATGTCAGTTATTAAGCACCGAGCCGCAGGCGAGGTGTTTAAATGAGACATCTAGGTATTAAATCTCCATATACCATACATGTTGGCGGAGATAACGTTTTTGTCCCGTTTGAAACACAATACAAACATAGTGGGAATAAATGTGTGGACGAATTTCTCAGATCTACAAGCATTTGGACCAAATTCGTGATAATTATTTTGTTTTCATAATCGCAGAAGACAACAGATAGAGTTACATCCCTTGGGTCGTTAACAAAACGAGTAACAGTACTTTGTTGATATATCGTCCCCTGAGTTCCAATGTGTCCTATGTGCCTACTGGCACATAGAACACATTGTGTTCTGGCACATAAAACACATTGGTACTCAGGGGACGAATTATTTGCTCTTATTTTATTTTTATGATTGAATTGTCGGAAATCTGATGATATTTGTGTATATTTTCGGGTTTTTTGGTTTGATTTTTATTTCGAGGCGAGAAAAAACGAAAAGCTTTCGTTTAAACCAGATATCCCCGATGTTTCGCATACGATTATACCTTGGATGTTGCACGCTCTCATATACCTTGGATGTTGGGTGCACCCTTTGCCATGGCTATTTGTCCAAGGCATTCTGACCAATCAAAAAACAGAACTTATCGAGATATAGGGACAAATGTAATTATAAATTTATAACATTCATATGATGTTTTTTTTTGTTCTTCGGAGTCTCGGGATTCATTTAAGATGTAAAGGTCCAAATCAGCCAGAGTGAAGGTCGGATTCTACCAAAGTAAAGGGTCCGAATCAGCCAAGAACCGAATAAGCCAAGGTCCGAGTCAGCCGGGGTCCGATCAGCCACTGTCCGAATCATCCAGTATTCAAATGTACACATTATCTCCAACGAGTTCAGAGTTTACTGTAACATTCACTCAACGAGTTTCATAAACTTTACTTTGATCCCAGAACGAGTTGAAAATTCTATTTATCACGAGGTCAAAACCCGATAGAAGATACCTGCATAGAGTCGAGAAACAAGCAACGATTCTTGTACGGCCTCGAATTACGGTGAAAAAAGTAATACGTCTCTCTCAAAAATAGTCTGCAGTGGGATCGATATTCTGAAACATCCAATGATAAAAGTGTGTTGATACGAACAGAATATGTCAGAAGCCATATTTTTCGGCAATCAGTACGGGAAATGCAAACAGACGAGGTGAGTTCAGAGTCCCATTCGCGAAAGAATACAACTTCCGGAGTGCAGTTGATTGATGATGCTTGATTAAAATTGGAATAAAAACATCACTGAATTAAAAAACAAAACTTGGTTAGTGAAAGATATAAGGAATTTGAAACTTTTTCAAACGGGAGGCAGGAGTACAAAAGGTTTTTTTTAGCTACAACTTCATATTGGATGAAGTTTAATTTAACAATCTAAGTTCAGGCAAAAGAGATAATAGTATTCCAGAACGTCCTTACATTTTTGTTTCTAAGCCAGGATTCTATAATATAGGTTGTTCAAGACGGTTTTCTTTTGGTGGGGTGGGGGTGGGGAGGGGGTGCAAAGATGACATTTGAAAAGCTGTTGTCTGAGGTTTCGAGTGTCTCCTCTAGTCGTAACTGTGCCCCCCCCCCCCCCTCCGGCGGTCGTTCACCTCCTCCCACTTCCCTGAAGGGATGTGAGAGGAAAGCGAACGACTGGAAGGTCCTAGTTCCGACTCGCCCCATACCCCGAGGAACTCTTGCGAAATTTAGTGCTCTAAGTGCGAATCTGAAGCATTTGTGGCGTGTGTAGCCCCTATATTGGAGACCATCTTCGGGCTCTATGTTGTGTGAAAGTTGCATTGGGCCAATGTTTTGGAGACAGCGAAAAGTTTAGGGCCAAGTTTGGACTAAGGAAGGTAGATTTTCGATGCTGCACTAAAAGTAATCAAATACTACAATTTGTACAGATGTTGAGGTCACTGCTTTTGGTAATACAAATTAGGTCAATAAAGCAAAATGAGACAACCGCACTCGTGTTATCACCAAAGTGGCCATGTGACTGTAAACAGAGGCTGATTAATTAATGTGATTACCACCCTGTGAGGTGGGTTCCTAAATGGGGTAATAAAATCTTGAATTCGTCCTGTGTCACATATCGACCCGTCCTTCAGACCCATCTGTATATAGCTAGATGCGTAGTCTCCAATTAAATGCAGCATCGCGGAGCCCCCCCCCCCCCCCCCCCCCCCCAGGTGTGGTAATCACATTAATGTATCCGCCCCCGTTCATCGCTGCTTAACAACTTTCTAATAATGATGGTGACTGAAACCGAGATCGTACAGTTCGGATCTGTTCTGCAGCCCATGGAACAAAACACTCTGTCCTTTTTTTTGCTGCCCGAAAAGAAAAAAAATCCTATTATTACAATCAAGTGTCAAATGACATTGAAAAAAAACATTTTCAGAAGTTCTATTCAAAATATCTCCCTGAACTTAGGAATTTTTTCTCAGAAGTTTGCTTTGAATAAGTCGGAATCAAATTTGCGTTGCGTTGACTCATCAAACAGTAGCAGCATGCATTGACTCTGAAAACATAAATAAAACTGATCGTTATGCATTGAAGCGTGCTTTGGTCAACAGAAGCGTTTCCCGGGCGCATGACTGGAGGTAAAGTTATTCTATTACCCATTTATTGAATCTATTTTACTTGTAAAAACGACGGGTACTTCGTTCAATCCATCCAGTCTCTCAATCAAGTCTTAACAATTGGTGGAAAACTGTTTAAATATGTATTAATTTTTAGAAGCTCTGTCCTTGAATAATACACAACACAGATTCGATCGTATTCCAATGTTCGCGAACATTGGCAAGGAAACCACGTACACAGTAAACACTCTTTAAAATGTTCGAGTGTTATTTATTTTCTATTTTTAACCCACCTCATTCTTTATATTTGACTTTGCTATATGTTTACTTTTCATCTCAGTTAAGAACATTAACCCTTTACCTGCCACGCCCACTTTAGCCATATGAGGACATCTATGTTCATTCGAAGAAGTTTAATAACATTTACGACATACTTGAAACTCTATCATCTAACTAATTGTTGGAAAGGGCTCCCCGAGCCCTTTACAACAATTAATCAGATGGTAGGTTAGATCTGCGCATGCCAGAACGTACAAATAATCATCATAAAATAGGCGACAATAGTCGCTCTCGGCAGTTTAAATGTTACATTAAGAGAGTATTCTATAGAAACAAAAAATACATGTCAGTGGTAGTCCTACTTACAGATGGAGACAATACATTATCATGTAATGCTCTGCCTGCCTGCCTGCTGTCTGCCTGCCTGCCTGCCTGCCTGCCTGCCTGCCTGCCTGTGCCTGCCTGTCTGTCTGTCTGTCTGTCTGTCTGTCTGTCTGTCTGTCTGTCTGTCTGTCTGTCTGTCTGTCTGTCTGTCTGTCTGTCTGTCTGTCGTAGATACTGAGGTGTTTAAGTCTGGGCCACCTGTCAGGGGTAACTAGAAGAAGTGGATAAAGTTTGCAAATACAAGCAAAGTAGCACCCCCACAATGTAACAGGCTTTATGGCGGATGTAATGAGGCAAAAAAGCGATGCATGTTTTGTTTATCTAAGCACACGTCGCTTTTTGTCTCATAATATCTGTTTTTCTGTATTATAGGATCCTGACCACGTGCAAGCAACAAAGCAAACCGAAGGTCTTAGCGCGCCGAAGGCATGGCGATGAGGATAAACAAACCCTTACGACCCCTTTATCAGTACAATGTTTTTTTCCACAGTCGCACAGGAGGAGAAGCAAAGGGGCCAGAAAAGCTACCGGGACCCAGTTCGCTATCCCGCCAGTTATAGTTGGTGGTTCTTTGTCTGTTCTTCCGGCAAGTAAAGTCTGCCACTTGTAATATAGCTCGTGGAGAAGATCCACTTCCTTCACTGACAAGTTTAGTCTGTTCCCGGATGTTATAGATAACCATGATTCTAGTTGTTCTTCATGCAAGTATAGTCTGCCACATCTTGTGGTTGTGTCCCAGTACGAGCCTTCCTAGACAGGTATAGTCTGTCTCGTTCTGGCTCGCTGCCACCGAAGCACACATCCACCAAACGTGAGGGTCACAAGTGCCAAAGGATCGACGCTTCCTATGAACCGGCCGATGTTCCAGGATTACCTTGAGCCTCTGTTGCTTTAGGCCGAGCGGCGGAGGGTGATCTTAAAATCCGCCAGTGCAGGACAAGTGAAATGGGGGAACCTGGTCACACTGAAAAGAAGACAATGACAGAGTTAAAGTTATTTCCAGGCATTTATAGTAATTAACTCCTTCTATGTGTGCACAGGGACGTGGCTAGAGAATTCCAAATTGAGGGGGGGGGGGGGGGTGCAGGGTAGTGAATTTCCAACTGGGGGAGGGACCCGAAGGGGAAACCCTCCCCTTCCTCCCCGTTGTTGGAAATTCACTACCGAGAAAAATTTTGAAAATGAAGCCATGATTCTAGTAACTGAAATGCCAACACATTTATTATTGAATTATCAGGTTATTATTATTTGGTATTCTTCTGGGAACTGAATATGCGCGAAACAAATGCTCAAGCTTAGAACTTTGAACAATTCACACTGTCCTAACATTAAATCAGATTTTATGCAGGAATGATCAATGTTCGATGTTTCATCATTTTATAACTGGGAATGATGGAATTAACTCAGGATAACGATTTTACATGATGTGATTTTTTTTTAAGTGCATTTCGAGGATTTTTTTTATTGCGATAAGTAAACGTACTATAGAATTCTCGAACTGATTGACATCATGCATAATTATGAAGCTCGATATTGCATGCACCGCAGTTGAAAATAGTAGCAGTTACAAATTTTTCCGATTTGAAACAGAGTTGTAATTTTGGGAAGTAGAGGAGACATCAGCATCTCCAAAAGCAGCTCTAAAAACCAGATAGATGAAATTTCCAACTACTCATGACCTACCCTCCAAATTTCCAACTACAGGAAATTTTGGCCAGAATTGGGGGGGGGGGTGACCCTCCCCCTCCCCTTCCCCCTGTCGCCACGTGCATGTGTGTGCGTTCTCCCAAACAACAGGAAACAGTGGTAATTTTAGACTTTCGCGCTATAATAAATTCATGTAAATTATTATATGGCTGTACATGAAAAGTAGTAATATTTTAATATTTTACTTCAACAATAAACCACTTGTCATATTATTTTAAGAACAAAACTGAAGAAGATAAAACACAGAAACGCAAAATAAATTAAAAAAAAAACATTCAGTAATTATTCCACGCAGGATTTGTATTGATCCTTGAAAAGTTATTGAATTTCAAAACTTAAATTAAGGCTCCTAGAAAATGCTTAAAAATCAGACTTTCTTAGAAAAAGGTATGCCAGTTTCTTGACAAATTTATTTAGGTAATTTTGTGGCTTATTTTGATCGAAATATGAACTTATACAACCCATATATACTATTTGTGTTGTTTTGTGCACTAGAAAAATAATTCCCTGGCCGTTATGCAGCTCTCTGTGAGAGCTTTCCAATGATCATTAGCAATTGTTGGAATTATTAGTTTGAATTACGTATATAAAGGATGTCCAATTCGTTTCCAGTTTATATAGACATTTACGACACTCGTCCAGTAAATTAGGTCTTGACCTGTCTGGACGTCGCTTTAGCGAGGTCCAGACCTAATTTATTGGACGAATTTTGTAAATTTCGATATAAACTGGGAACGAGTAGAAGATTCTGTATATTTTATGATCCAAACTCCCCAAAAGGGACACTTAAATGGAACGCGGCTTCTGTAAATGCCGCGATTACGTTACAACTTAAGATGCGTTGTTTGTCAGCAGTTTCCACGTCAGGAAATAGTCCCGAATAAAGAATAGATTGCGAGGTATTTAGTGACACACAATTAATGAAATAATTTTCAAATAAACATAAACTTTCTATCACAGACAACAGATGCGTATCATTCCTTGCCCCTAGGGTCTGAATCTACTGTTATTCCACGATGCTTGATTGGCCGTGCATTGACATTTTTATAAATGTGTTGTAAAGCCATTCGGGTCGTGAGCGACTTTTGACCGACTTTGACTGCTAGACGATTCTTAGATAGGGCTGTCACGAATAATCGATTAATCGATTGTCGATCGGTCACGCTGAAATCGATTAGTATTTATCGTTGTCGAAGAATCGGTAAATTTTACCCCGTTTTGGGACGTTTAATAATTAAAAACAAATTTGATGAAAAAACTATTGTTTCTAAAGGTAAAATGTTAAGAACGTCGACGTTAAACCTCAAGAAGTCGTTAGAAGCATTTGCCTTTTAGGTACATTCAAAGCTTTGATGTTCCGAACTTTTGAACCGTCAGTGAAATAATCAAGACCGGTCGTCGGTTGCGAACTTCGCAAGTTCGCAACTGCCAACCGGTCTTGATTATTACACTGACGGTTCAAAGGTTCAGAATATCAAAGCTTTGAATGTACCTAAAAGAGGATCGTCTTCGTTGTTTACTTGAGGTAGGTCAATTGACTTAAATTTCATTTTCAACGACTTCAAGGAAAGGGGGGGGGGGGGGGGGACATCTAGGTACGATCAATCGATTATTTGCGACGATTAATCGATTCCTAAATTAAAAAATCGTGACAGCCCTATTCTTAGCTTGGAGAACTCGCTCACTGAATACATAATCATGGACTTATAGAATGCTGAAGTATTGACAAATCAACAGTATAAATATTTTATTCGTCATAACTTAAGTGTCTTTTTCCATATTTACAAATAATAATAAGATGTTCAACTAACTGGTACATTATATACACAAATATAATAAACACGTTATAGTTATATTGAATAATAACTTACACTATTTTCTCCAAAGTATAAATCCTATAATATAGAGAGTAATCGCTTGACTGGACTGGTTACGAGAAATAATTCATGAGAGGTGAGGGACGTTGTACAAACACGAGTGCGCGAATGCGCACGAGTGTTTTACAATATAGTCCCTCGCCTCGAGTGGTGAAAATTTGGTACACCAAGCTACTTTAGGTATATTTTATTTATACCATGATCGTCAGATTATTAAGAGTTGCTATTATTTTTTCTCGATTTTACTGAGAAAGGAGCCATACATACGTGCAAATTTGCATTTGTTTACATGAGGATCGGTGGGCGGTACTTCCGCTGTCAATTTTATCACCAAAACGAGATAGAAAAAGAAACAGGTCCTTTTTTATTTTTATAACATAACATACTGTTTCGAGTTATGGATGCTTTATTAACATGAGACAATGCTACTGTTAATTTTCGGCCTTTATGGGGTAAACACATTTAAAAACGTAATAAATAGTTGTCACTTTCATTTCACTCTTCGCGAGGCGACGTGCGATAAATTTAGACAAGTTCGCATTCAAGTCGACGTCACCAAAGGTCAACTTGGATGTAGTTCCTCTGTAAGTGTAAATTTTAACTATTGAAATCCCATTGCTGGCGTGTTCACCACGGTTGATGCATAAAGCTAAAATTTAAGTCATAGGCTTTTCATATATTGTAGAATAGGTAATCATGGTTTTAAATGCCGTCGTTGTCATGTGTTATTCAAATACACTAGATTCGGTCACTGAAACGTTTTTAGAGATCAAGGAGCATTGGTAAAAGCGAATAAATATACCGGATTTGTTTCTTCGAAGTACCCACAAAGCGTTAGGAGAAAAGGGTATTTGTCCTTTTTCTCGAGGGAAGCTTATTTATTACAAGGACTGTCTAAGGGGGCGGGGGGGGGGGGGGTAGTCCTAACTAGGACCCCACTGTGGTAACGACCAGAGGATCTGAGTCAAGACTAAGGGAGGTCTCCCTAACCCCCCACAACGGACTTCCAAGTATCATGTTTTTAAAAGCTTATTTGCTTTACAAGGTTTGACGAGCAAGTTACACAATTTACATTAACGCTTCTCTTTGGCCCAATACCGCAAATGTGTGGTATGACCTCTGTAGCTACAACTTCGTGGTCACAGTCTTCTAAAATACTATGAAGGGATATTAAGCCTGCGCGGAGTGTGCCTCTCTCCGCACATAAGACATCCATTTTATCTTACAGCAAAAACGTAGTTCCTTCAAAACAAGTGAAAACGTCCAGACAAAATACAAATCTGTATTGTGGGTAGCAATCACCGAACGTGCGATCATTCGATTCACTAAGAGAACGACGTTTACCTGCAATCAGTTGGCATCGATTATTACACATGTCGAGGCCAGCGTTTTTGATAATAACAATTAAATGATAAATAAACTACCAACTCAACGAAATAAATTAGGTAGACCATTTTTGCCATAATGATATTTTTATGTAGGACTAACATGCGTTATACCTGAAAAATAAAACAAGCACACCTTTGAAACACTACTATAAACTTTTGCGGTTAAAGTACAAGCAACATAATGAATGGGGATTACGTCATACTCAGTGCAGGAACGCAATGCCATGACGTCAGGACCTTCATTCATAACAATACCAATTCATAAACGTTGAATGATTGTCAATGACGCGATAAGTCAAGAAAGGGGGGAATATTGTAAGATAAACTGGTTATTACCACCAAGAGGGTTTCCGAGATGACGTATTGAAGTCTCGACCTCACATCTGGGACATATATTGACTCGTCATAACGGACTCTTCGATATGCCCAGAGTCGAGGTCTTGATTTCAATACACCATCTCGGAAACCCACATAGTGGTAATAACCTACATGTACGTCCCCGCCCGATAGGGTGGCTTGCTGTGACAGCTCCAACTCCACAGCTGATGCTGACAGAGAATGTTCGGACGCCTTGAGAACTTTCCCCAACCGGGGGTCGATCCCGGGACCTTCGCCATGAGAGACCAGCGCACTTATAAATTCCGCCACCACTCTGGGGAGAAGTTAGACGTGTATATTTATAAAATAATTTTAGTGTGCAGCTAAAATCTAGAGTAACATTGTATTGGTATGACATATATGGTATCTACAGTAGCTTACAGTCGTTGTGTGATTTTAGGAGATCACAGGAAGCCCCATCCCCACAAATTTCAACTTAGTTTAACTGGTTGAGTGCTAGAAGCCATATCAGGGCTTTATTCTGGAGTGCAGATAACACACTATAACTGCTTCATATTCTATTGAAGAGCTTCACATAATCTTGGATGTGAATCTAGTTACTTTCTATGGATTTTCCTTGTTACAATGTATGAGAAAGTGTCTATGTGAGATTCGCCTGCTCTTATAAGCTGTAACTAGGCAAAGACATGTGAATAAATTTTGTTATCAATTACTTTATAAATAACCATATTTCTATTGACTTACTCACGTGACTGTTAATCAAAAATCCATGTACATCGGTTTTCCAGTGAATAACAACTTTCCAAAAAATAGCTTTTGGAAATCCCCTCTCTAGTTCTATTTCAATCGACGAAATCTCTGTAACATTGTTTATTTTCATGTTATTCTACAGATCATAACTATTTTATTATTAAATAAAAGTATTTCTTGTTGATATAATTGAACTTTTAATTGACAAATAGAATATTTTTTTGAGGATGGTGTATATAATAACACAGTTATGGACTTTGTGGTGGTAAATATGATGTGATATAAAACTAAAAAACTTATATTGACCTCGGCTAACGCCTCGGTCAATATAAGTTTTTTTAGGGTTATGTCACATCATATTCACCAAAACAAAAGTCCATAATTGTATACTGTCGGAGACCAATTTATCACATAATCACCATCAAATAGCTCATTACGAAAAATATCTGTCCCAACACGTCTAATACGGAAATGACGTCAGAAGTCAACATCGACGTGGTAATGTTGGTAGTTGGTTTCGGAAGTAGAATAGCAGTATAAGGTGAAAAAAATGAACAAATCTCACCCCGATAAAGTTATCTCTCCCGGAATTAGTAGACGCGCGGAGAAGATCCAATTAAGAAGAATGTAGTTGTTGAGAAAACACCTATGACACCAGTAAAAATTAAGCAAAGCTTCATTTTGTTACTTTTAATAAACGAAAACAACAGATAGCTCCTGGAGCTGTCTGTTGTTTACGTTTATGAAAAGTTACAAAAGGCAGCTTGGCTTTTTGTTTGTGACAAGCTTATTAGAAGCAACTAAATAAGTAACTATCAACTTTGGCTCTTTGTTTCGCAAATGTGTTTTTACAGTAATTTTTTATTCTTCTCGGGAATAAATGAGCAAATCTTGCCTCCAAGACTTGTATATTAATAGAAAGGACACTGTTAATATAATAAACAGAAAAGGGGTTACCCAACATTAAAAGATGGTGAAAATGTCATTTTCTAATGTTCCGATCATTGCGGAATTCTCGACGTTTGATTGGTTACGCGCTCGCGTTGTACTTTCTATGTTAGCCTTCAGCTGCGGTACAACATAAACTTTATGTTAGCGGATGACGTCATTACAGAAGCGACTCAGCTGACAATGTCGTGGTTGAACGCGCTATCGCATCACATTCATTTCAGCTGAGAATCTAGTTTCTCTATAGTCTTTGCTTCAGAAACATCGCACTGTCAAAAGTAATCGCGCTGATGATTAGCTGACAGATGCACAATCACCACTTATTGAATTAAAATAACTGGACACAATAAAAAGAAACTGAAATTTATTTCGCGTCTCCAGTTTGCGAATAAACTTGGCCTGCATTCATGATCAGTTATCGATTTTTGTGACGAAACAGCGATAAAGAACGCGTTCATTTTTCTTCGTTGGCATGAAATTGTGTCTGTGGCCTGTCTTTTTTTATTTTGTTTTGTTTTGTTTTTTTTTTTTTTTGGGGGGGGGGGGTAGGGGTTGGGGCGCAAAACACATACGCATTGCACTAATTCAAATGCGCGATTTGCAAATAATAAATACCGTTAAATTTGAAGAGGCAAATGTGATAAAACTAGAGGCCCACGATAGGTGCGATAAATTATATTTGTTCATAACTCCACTTGCTTTATTTTATTATCCACAAATACTAAACGTGTGGGGGGGGGGGGGGGGGAGGGGGTCGGAACATATACGTTATTGTGTTGTATTGACGGTAACATGGTGTGATGTTTGATGTCAGGAACTTGTATGTTCAACCTCGCTGCTATCGCGGCTCGGTTAAACAATAAGTTCCTGACAGCAAACATCACACCGTGTTACCGTCAATACACCACAATAACTTATAATGTTCCGATCACTGCGGAATTCTCGACGTTTGATTGGTTACGCGCTCGCGTTGTACTTTCTATGTTAGCATTCAGCTGCGGTACAACATAAACTTTATGTTAGCGGATGACGTCATTACACAAGCGACTCAGCTGACAAAGTCGTGGTTGAACGCGCTGTCGCATCACATTCATTTCAGCTGAGAATCTAGTTTCTCTATAGTCTTTGCTTCAGAAACATCGCACTGTCAAAAGTAATCGCGCTGATGATTAGCTGACAGATGCACAATCACCACTTATTGAATTAAAATAACTGGACACAATAAAAAGAAACTGAAATTTATTTCGCGTCTCCAGCTTGCGAATAACCTTGACCTGCATTCATGATCAGTTATCGATTTTTGTGACGTAACAGCGATAAAGAACGCCGTTCATTTTTCTTCGTTGGCATGAAATTGTGTCTCTGGCCTGTCTTTTTTTTTGTTTGTTTTTTTTTTTTTGGGGGGGGGGGGTAGGGGTTGGGGGCGTGAATCACTTATGCATTGCACTAATTCAAATGCGCGATTTGCAAATAATAAATACCGTTGAACTTTAAGGGGCAAATGTGACAAAACTTGACACTTTGACCCAGTTTAGTTGTTTCGATTTCGATTTTATTTTGAGGCCCACGACAGGTGCGATAAATTATATTTGTTCATAACTCCACTTGCTTTATTTTATTATTCACATATACCAAACGGGTGTGGGGGGGGGGGGCATATATGTTATTGTGGTGTATTGACGTAACATGGTGTGATGTTTGCTATCAGGAACTTGTATGTTCAACCTCGCCGCTATCGCGCCTCGGTTAAACATAGGCTATAAGTTCCTAACAGCAAATATCAAACCATGTTACCGCCAATACACCACAATAACTTATAATGTTTAAAAGGGATTTTATCCGAAAATAATAGTGAAACGTTCAAACTGTTTAGTGAAAAAATGTAAAAGCCAGCTTCTGTATTCTTATACTACGCTACAGGAAAATGCATGAAGTTTGTAAAATAATGCACACATCGATGATACACACTCGCAAACATTTCGTAATTAATTTCAATTTTCATTTGAAACTCCCATACCCATAATGTTAAATTTACTGATAGCTTTAGGAAATAACTTACCTGTAAATCTTTTCCAGCAACGAAAATTGTCAGCCATGGGAAACCACTCAAAAAACCATAGACAGTCTTTTGTATTATATGCGTTGTCTATTTTAGAAAAATCCTTTACCTTTCAATCCCTAATGATGCAAAGTAATTATGTTTCAAAAGCGACAAACGTTTCATTTTAAAACTCATCAACGGATGATCACTGAACCGTTTTCAACGACGAAATTAGTCGTCCGCGAAACAATATAGTTTCCCCAGCTTCTCATTGACAGCTGCACAAAAGCGTTAATGTATATTAATTTAATACCACAAATAACAATAACAACAAGTTTGCAACCTGAAATAGTAAATAGCTCTTACTTTCATAACATTTTAGTGAGTTTATTTTGTGTTCGTGGGAACTATTTTTCCTGTGGCTCGCCGGTTAAACCTGCAGTGAAAAATACAATTTTTTTAATAGTGTGTCTTGCGTTGATCAAGACGGAAAATACTACGTTTACATTTTCGATCGTTCTGCTTACATATAATAAATAGACAACAGTTCACTGCTTGCATTCCAGTACGATTTTTTCCTCGAGTGGGGCGCAGATGATTATTTCACGAGACGTTAGCCGAGTGAAATAATCCAGGCGGCTCACTCGAGGATAAAATCGTACTCGAATCTGAGCAGTGAACTTTTGTATTCATTTTGTTTTCTCCTTATTTGTTTTCCCAAAACAATCCTTATAACTGATTCCGTGGTTACTTTCAAAACATGACAAAAAAAGAAAAGAAAAAATGTCCGTCATCGCTGAGACTGGGATACGATGCTGGGAATAGAATACCACTTTCGGAGAGTGTGAGTTGGAAGACGACATGTTTTGGGGAAAGAAAAATCTAACCTTTCTCACAAATGTGGAAACCCAATAGACAGTAAGATGAGGCACAAATGACGAAGGCGAACTGGACTGACCGTGGTGTTAAATAAATACACCATTTCTTCGTATCAGGCCACATATTGTAGGCATATATCAGCAAATGCACAGACACTTGCTACGTGCAAGCCTCGGTCTGGTCATGAACTGGTCTATTTCTCCATTTTCAACTATTTTTCATCGGAAGGCTTCTGGTTGGTAGATGACTAAAGTAGAAAGAACAAACCGAACCGATCGAAGGTGCGTGGAATTCATTGGTCAAAACAGCAGATAATTTAGCACAGGCGCGTCTGTATTTTTACACAAATGCTCAAAATCAATATCTGCAGCTGCAAACTATTTATGAAAAAGACGAGGAAGATGGTGGGGGTGCCCCTTCCCGGTCGCGTTTCTACTTTCAACTCTTAGTTTCAGAATAGAATCGTCCTATGAAAATTCAGTATAAAGAACGACTCTCAGTTCTTCCCTTTACCCAGCGCAATGACAAAACGACCTGCGCGCTTAACAAAAATCGCCATTCAAATTTTCTTATTTTTCAGTTTTTGTTTCGAAAACATTGCTTATGACTTCTCATTGAAACGAGCTCGTCCAGCTCGTTTCAATGAGAGGTCATAAGTTAAGTTTTTGATGCAGCAAATGCATCTTTTGTTATTCAAGGAATTTTTTGCAAGTGATGTCATCTTTTCGAGCTGAATAAAAAGTTAATATTAAAGACCTATTGGATTATTACTTCTGTACGTCATTTCCCGTTTGTTTTGATTTTGTTTCTTCAACAATCAAAACGAAATGTTTCTTTCACGCTAAATTTTGACCCAGCAGGATTTAAATGGAAAGTACTTACCACCCCCTCCCCCGTCAAAACGAAGGAAAGGGCAAATTGCTCCTGCAAAATTACGGCTAGGTTGTTGCATTGTGATCTAAATGCGCTTAAGTATGATAGATTTATATCAGAAAATCCTCAATGCCCATGTGGCTATGGATATGAAAATACGGAACATTTTGTTTTTAATTGTCAGTTATATACAGCGCCAAGGGGTGTTCTATTTGACACTCTGGGGAGTCCTGAAATACCTGTTATTACCTTGTTATATGGTGACTCTTTATTCTCTGACTTGCAGAATAGTGAAATTTTCTCAGCTTTTCAACAGTACATAACTACGGCGCAACTGTTCAGTGAATCATGATATGATTACTTTCATAGGCTTTGTAGAATTTCTGAGACCGTTACTCCGGCCCACAAATTTCTTTAATATAAGCTGTAGTGGCAACTGTTATAACAGTTGTCATGATTTCTCAAGACTGTAGGGACGGTCCTGTTTTCTTAGTAGTGTTGGATCATCTGGAAATGCGATTTAGTGAAGGATTGCATCAAAGCTCCATGAGGCGTAAAGAGTTATGGGCCTTTTGACATTTTTCGACTTAAAAAATTTCAGTTTTCCATGGTTTCTGATTAGCAAACCACTTCTCGGTAATGGATACCGGTGGCGTTGCACCTTGTTATAAAATTGTACCCAGCCTGGACCTCTTCAAATTTTAACCCTCTGCACACAAATGTTGAAATACCAAATACCAAAATTCTAAGCAGCAAATTCTTCTCATTATATAACTTGGTATTCAGTTCAATCAGTTCAATTCAGTCAGACAGGGCTCATTTTGCGCTGTCAAACAAGATTGGATTGATAAGATTCCTTGATGCATTATGAGAAAACCTTGTGGCATGAATTTAATGTTGGGTTCCGCTCCACAGTTTCCCAGGCATTTCCAAAAATGATATCTCATACACCCTCTTCAAACGCGAATATTCTTTAACTGAGTTATCTAACCCATAACATGAATTGCATTTTCCAAATCCACTAAAACCTATAACACTATCTGACGAAGTAGTGATAAACAATCTGAATGTGGGTGCAATGATTTCTTGTCAAATGCAAGTCTTCAACCTACAAAAGTGCATGAAAAAATGCCGATACCTGTCATTTTCAGCCACCCAGCAGCCTCAAAAGCAGAATTTTGCCACTTACCTCACCACGGAGTCTTTAACCCCTTGTTTCTAAAATGTGAAAATTATATGTTTCCGTCTCATTTGTTTAGTTACATGCCTAGTAACAACTCCGTGTAAAAATGACATATTAAAAAATAGTCAGTTTTTCGAAGCCACTGTTTCCCATAATTCCTCTGGTAATTTACTCTGTGACCAAAACTTCAAATTCTCTTGTCCAACAATCATCCTAATGTAATTATAAATCTGATAATAAAAACATCTCTCCAATTTACATGGCATTAGTTTCAACATAATTATGCCCTGTGTTTAGAATTCCCCCCTTGTGCAATACTGCGAAACAAGAGAGCGGAACCTTGACGTCTGTCTGCAGGTGGTTAAGTTTAAAACGAGACTAAAATGAGACAGACACACAAATCATTCGCATCGATCATTATCAGCAAACTTTAGAACAGGAAAATAATTATAACTCATTCTATACTTCATCAGCAGATTATATCCATCCGTTTCCTTTACCTGAGCTGTTATGACTCCAAAGGGTCTAATTATTCGTCTTTGTAATTAATAATCGAATGTTCAAAGGGAAGTGAGAGTCTGTCAATTTCAAGTCGTACATCATCAGACTCCGAGTAATTTTCATGTTTGAACGAAAATTCAGTGGATAATCTTCGCGCTGATACATCTATTTTGCACATTTCTTTTAACAGATTTAGCTTGCCATTGCGTGTTTACACATGCTAGTTTCAGATCTAGCGACGCACGAAGACAGCAAGATCTGATAATATTTGACAGAAACTATTCTTCCATGTTTTATTCGTCAAAAGACATTGACAACGCTGAGGCAAGCTGCAACAAACAATGGAGCCTACTACTGTAAACTGCATTGTATTATTAACAATTCGCAGTTTACAGTTTATTTTAGAACTTGTTCCCATGTAATATGGGGTAAAGTAAATATACAAAACATGTAAAAAATTAGAAGCATGCTGGAGGTGGTGTATCCACACAAGATAATATCATTATCAACTTTAGTTGATCGCTCCCTCGCCCCTCCATTCTTCCCTTCCCCCGTCTCCCCTCCCTTCCCTCTTCCCTCCCTCTCCACTATTGTCCATCATTTGGGAACAATGCTCAAGTGCATTGTAGCAGAACACAGTTGTACATAGTCATGATGTGCCCATGATTTGAGATATAGACATCTATACTGTTAGGATCAGTATGCAGTACGTGCTCTTGAGAATGAACCACAGTTTAGTTTAGTTTAATAGTTTAATGCATGACACCATAATGGCAGTCGCACAATATAAACATAACAAATAAGAAGAATTAGTAAACATGATGTATAATATAAAGTACTAATGACTTTTTTCTTTAACAAGGTCATCTCGCTTACCAAATGTCGCATTCACTCGAGTTGCTTCTCTCCTTTCAAAAAGTGGTCATCGGCTAAAAAAAACCTTACCTCGAAAAGACGAAAAGGAGGGCACTGTTGTCTGCAAAGGAAGAACACCGGGAATGCTAGATGTTTCTAAATATATGTTGCTCGTTTAGGCATATTCCTTTATCGTCATCTTGGCGCAAACTGGGCAACTACATTCAAATCTTGGTTTGGGAAAATTCAGGTAGGCAATTCGCTGTGAGAAGGGTTTATGATTTTTTGAATTTTCTTTATATATTTGGCCAGATTCATGGTGGATTTATTGTTTTCACATGTAATGAGTATGTGAAGTTTGAGCATATTTGGGTATTTTCGAAGCAGGGTTTTAAATATTTGTTGCGTAAATTTTTGAGTTGATTACAAACAAGAATATAATGGAATTCGTCGCCTATATCTGAATTACACAAATTACATGATCTTTGTGACAGATCTTGGGATATCCAGCTACCAGTTTCTATTAGAAGGCGGTGATTTTTAACCCTAAATTTTAGTAGTGTTGTTGGCAAATGTTGTGGGAGAGTCTTTAAGTAATTTTCAAAACAGAATTGTGTTTTTATAACATTATAAAACTGATATTTGTTTGACGTACCTAATGTTTCTCTCCATTCTTGGATATAAATATCACTGAGCCTTCGTTTAGTGAGTTCATTAAATGGTTTATTTTTTGGAATGAATTGATTAATCCAAAAATTTGACATTTCTAAACTGTCTAAGATGGACGAAGTGTATTTTAGCCATTGATTGATGTATAGTCCTTGGGAGTGGTTCCAGTATAATACCTTATATAAAGAGGATGAAATTTTGTTGCCCTCTCCCATCACAAGTTTCACCCAAAAATTTAGACACCTCAATTTTATTTTGACAACACACACTTATGGGGAGCACTGTCGAAGCGAGACCGGTTCTCGTTAGATCACCGAAGTTAAGCAATGTCGAGCCCGGTTAATCCTTGGATGGGTGACCATTTGGCGATTATTTCGGTAGTGGCTGGTGTGCGATCAGCGAAGTTTGAATGTGTGATTCTGCGACGTTGTATCACATGCCAGCTGTGAACGTTGGGAATTTTCACTACTTCTACGCAATCCCCACCGTACCTAGGTGTAAAATAGGGACATGTTGATGTGCTTACCTTGTGTGCCCGTCTGTGGAGCACCGGCAGTATGCTCCTTCCGTTGAGTTGAGCTGAGAATGTGATAGAATGAATAAAGGGTGTGAACACCTGTGGTACGGGGTAATAATGTAAGTCAGAGAGCACGGCGGTGGCTTCTATACGTTAACATTGCATTATTATTATTATTATTCTTATTATTATTATGTTAATAGACCGAAATTTCAAGAAGCAAATTTCTCCCATAATGCAACATTGAATTTAACTCATTCTGTCTTGTTTGACAGATATCGACGAGCTCTGTCAAACAGGATTGATTTGGTTAAATGTCAAGTTCTTAGTTGTTCTTGCAAGGTCCTCCAGCTTTCTCCAGTCGTAAAACTGTACGTATCATTATGACATTGGCCGCTAAAAGTGGCGTTAAACACCAATAAACAAACAAACCAATATAAGCTAATATGTTTTCTTTGAATACAGTGATGCTCTGCTGAAGGTGTTAAATGGCAGAGTGCATTTTTAATTTTGATTGTCAGAATTTATTCATATGGGCGGGAGCCAGATCCACGGTTCGATCCCTACGGGGGTAACTATACGTTGTGTCCTTGCGAAAGGCACTCGAAAGTAATTGTCCACGTGGGGGCACGGTGGCGCTGTGTACTAAGGCGTACTGCATGTCGAAGGTGCACTTGTCTTCAACCAATGCTGACCCTGCTTGTCCACGCGTAAAACTGTCCGACACGAGGTGACCGTCTGTTGAAAGTGTCGTTAAAACTAGGTTCCTGCGAAAATTCGAAATTCGATTCGAAAGTTAATATTCAATTCGATTCGATTCGAAATTCGAATATTTTCGAATATACTTCGGCCATAGTCGTGAATGTTTGCAGATTGTAATTGATCACATTATTTTATACTGAGTATTGTTCTGAGTAGAAACGCAACTGACTTGTAGCGGTAACAGTGTTTGTAGCGATGGCAACTCCAACTGAACAGCAGCTGTAGCTACATCGCTGCAAACACTATTACCATTACAACTGTTCATTTCAACTTATTATGCATTATGACCAGTGACCATTTATAAAAATTTCAAGTTTCGAATTTTAAAAAGTTGTTCAGTTGTTCAACTTCAATAAATGATTTGTTCCACAACACGAACACAAGGGGACGCGGTGGCGTCGCGGTAACCGGTTCTCGTCAGATCACCGAAGTTAAGAGCCTATATAGGTAATGAAATGTTGTTTATTTTGAAATTCTCACCTCTCATATTCCTTAAATTCAGATTAAATATACACAAATTATACAGCAAAATGAAGGTTGGGATGTATAGAACACGAAACACATATGTAATCAACTCATAGAGTTGACAGCAGGCGCCACTGGTTCCTGAAAGTCTGCTATCGTATTCGCACCAGAACTGATAATAAAATAATATTTCGCAAGAACAACTCGTGGCCGAATGTACTTCAGATATTCAATAACAAAGCTAGGCATTCAAAACACTTTCGAGTGCAGCGATATGACTGCATTTTGGAAAAGGACAAAACTGTCTGCATTTTTTATTGAAGATGGTTTCCATGCTCGACAGGCATGCGCAAATCACTTGATACCACGAATTTCCATCGAAAAACAAAATCGTAATTCTAAGAAATTTCAGCAGGTATCATGACACCTTGCATTGAACATGGCAACTGCGCAATCTCTATCTAATAACAGTATACTGTATGAAGGCGATCTTTTTCATTATTTGATTTTAGACGGCGATGTTTTTACATGCTTTTTCCGTCCGATGACGTCGACCGGAAATCAAAAGTATATTCAAACGTAAACAAAAGCAAAGGCTTTGGAATTTACCCCCATGTAGCTTTGTCGCCGTGTTTGGAAGAATTTTGAACCTCTAGCTTTGTTCTTGGATATGTAAAGCACATTTGGCCACAAGTTGTTTTCGGGAAATATTATTAAATTATCAGTTCTGGTACGAATACGGCAGCAGACTTCCAGGAACCAGTGGTGCCTACAGTCGACTCTGTGAGTTGATTACACATGTGTTTCGTGTTCTATACGTCTCAACCTTCATTTTGGTGTACATTTTGTGTATATTTAATTTGAATTGAAGGAATATCAGAGGTGAGAATTTTCAAAATAACCAAATTTTCATTACTTGTATAGGACCTTAAGCAACGTCGAGCCCGGTTAGTCCTCGGATGGGTGACCGTCTGAGCGATCGATTCAGACTCCCGCGTTGTGTCCTTGGGCAAGGCACTTAATTCCGGTTGTCCACATGGGGGCACGATGACGCCGTGTACTAAGGCGTATTGCACGTCGATGGTGCACATGTCTTCAACCAATCTAACCCTGCCTGTGCCACAGTGCGGAGTTACGATGTTGGGGAGCTGGCAGCTGCTCGTCGTTGCTCGGTGGTTCTCTCCAGGTACTCCGGCTTCCTCCACCCGTAAAACTGTCACGGTCATGATTAGCCATTGTGCATAAGTATGTGACCTTAAACACCAATAAATAAATAACACGATCACATTATTTTATATTGAGTATTGTTCTGTCCGATCACAGTTACTGGATACATTGTCAAAAGCAACGGTTTTCTAAAAGAATACACCTGATTATTATATAAACAGAAGTAGAGAAGGCTTTAATTTACAAGCGGATCGACTCCATTCGGCTTTGAATTATCGTATCGTTCTAGTCATTCCTCATTTTTATTTGAAACAACGGCGTCACGACCGAATGGAGTCGATCCGATTTGAAACAAAGTTTTTTTTCAAGAAAACATGTGATAAAAGTGAGGTATCAGCCAGGTTCGTTTAAAAATGTTTATTGCTGCAGTTTCGAAGCTACCAAGTCAACAATTCGAAAAATTTCATTCAGTAGCTAGTATATTGGTTTATATCTCAGTTTATAGCGCGGGAAGTGGTGAGGCGAAAAATGCACTCTTCTTAACTGTGTGTCTTTTAATAATCGGGGTATTGTGTATAAAAAAACAACATTTTTTTACCACGTATCCATCAACTGTAATTTGATTCGAAATTCGATTCGTTTTCTCCAATTCGATTCGATATTCGATGCAATAAAAATCGGCAATTCACAGGTCCCTAGTTAAAACTCCAATAAAACAATCACGAGGGCTTGTCTTATAACAGTTTATTGGATAATGTATAGAAAGACACTCTCCAAAACATTGTGACAAGACAAATCTGTATGAACAAAAAATATTTACTTTTAATAAAATAACAAGCACACCCACGGAATGCGAAGTATTTTAACGAGGCAGCAGCATATATTGGAAGAGCCTAAACATGGGCCTCCAGCACTCAATCGGTTAAATGGTGGCAGTGCTAGACTATTCCGTTGTATTGCAGTGTCAGCAAAACAGAACATATTGGGAGAGTAGAAAATACAGAAATATTTTTGAAGGACTCAAGTTGAAGGTGGCAACGGAAACTTTTATCGGTTTTTTGGGCTGTTCACAGTCGTTACCTTTATTGTGTGTCGAAGCAATCTATATCGACGGGCATATCCTTAAAAATGGGAATTGCAACCTACTCAACAAGTAAAAACTCGAATCCCCATCTTTTGTTTTCAGAGATACGTTTGAAAAGTACCAACAATTCGATAACCGTAGTGTTTGTGGAACTCAGTGAATAATCCATACGAACTTGCCATTAATTATTAATTCAAAAAGCAACATTTCCTCTTTCTGAATTTTCCTCCAAGACTAACTGTCGATGAAGAAGAGAAACATGAAGTGTTTGTTCTGTTTCACTAATTCAAACCTTCTTCGATTATTATCCTTTTAACACACACACAATTCAGTATGCATTAGTGGATGGTGTCTTTGGAGCATAATGCAGACCTTGGTTACAAGTGTTTGAGTATCATCTGTTTTGTACGTAACAATTTGTACAACCAGTTTTAGTATTATTTAAATTTCTAAGCTGTCTCTTATCTTCAAGAAGGCCATTAGCTCTCTGTTTATTTTAGAGAAATACACTTTTATTGTCCGCGTTCTTGTATTTTCCATCGAACTGCCTTTTCAAGTTACTGACAGTAATAACAGCCCTTAAAACTTGTCCGCGCAATGGATGTATATTTTCAAAATTGCTTGTAGAGGGACTATATCGAGAAGGTTTAGAAATCGCTATACCCACCTTCTTTCTGTTTGTTATTAGTTCTCAAAACGCATGAGCGTCCTATAATATTGGATCAATGGTTTTGCGTTTGTGGGAGATGGGGGGGGGGGGGGGGGGGTGCCCATCTCAATCATATACACGTAGGTTTAGTGGCAAGAATACCACTTTTCGTCGTCTGAAACCAGTAAATAACGCCTCACACAACTTGAGCTGTAGCTTTATGCACGTGTGGCGGGAGAGTGGTGCCTCAGTGATAACGGTATTGGACTTCCAACCGAGAGGTCCACGGTTCAGTCCCCGCAAGGGGTATCTGCATTGTGCCCCTGGGAAAGGCATTTAATCCGCATTTTATCACCTTCAATCCAGATAGCGACGTTTTGCAGTTCATCGACTGGCGACATAAAAAACAACAAATCAATGAAAAGATTATACCCTGCAGTACTGTGGAAATAGATTAGTACTGAACATACCTTCACGATTGTAGAGGATACAAGATAGATTTGAATACGTACCCTGTGCCACAGAACACACCAACCTTAAAAGTTCATTGTAGTATCAATTTACTTATGTCAACAGTTTATTAAAAAAAAAAAATTTTTATTAAGGTGTTGTGTGAGTCGCGGGAGGTTTGGCTTCGGGATGGGTGGCATGCCGTTTTCTATGCCGTCAAGGATTTGCACTATATTGGATATTTTCATTCTTATTGGTTCAAAATAGCCAAGAATTGATCATAAATATGGATGTACAAAGTCGTAGTTTATTATTTGTGTTGATCTTGGACGGCATCGAGGGTAGCCTGTCGCCTGATTTTGTGTTGATCTTGGACGGTATCGAGGGTAGTCTGTTGCCTGTTTTTCGGGCCAGATTTCCATTACTTACATAGCACCTTGCACTATTATTTTCTCCCATAAAAATCCCCGTGGTTTGATTTTCTGTCTTTAAACAAACACAGGTTGAATACATAAAAAATAACACTTTCGTTCTCGGAGAAAATAAGGAATGTGTTATACTGCCATGAAATTCAATACCCTGTTTGTGCCGTTGTTGCTCATAGCGTTAATTCGACTTGTATATACCAAACGTTACCACGACCAAAGTACAATGAAACCTTTTCACCTAATACTAGTAAGTATACTTCCTGTCCCACTTCTGCTATTTTCAGAATTCATTCATACCAGCACCAATAAGAATGAGTTTCCAAGCTCAGCGTATGAGTCTTTATCCTTCACTCTTATAAAATCTGCTTATATTGTACCATGTACAGCAATTTCTGCGACTGTGATACTGGGCAAGTTCTCCATAAAACATGGCGGGTAGCATAACCTTGGACGAGATCCAGACGGGGGCAGAATTTGATTTTATTAATCAGTTCAACTGCAGAATATCAACCGGAGACGTCGAAGACACCCCTTTCCAATACCTTAGAGGGGAGTGTGAATATTATTCACCGGATAACCTCCGCCCTAATAATACAGGTATGAATAATACATTCTCCATCTTCCATATCAATTGCCAAAGTATTTGCGCTCATTGGGACTCACTGAATGAACTTATGCTCAACATGCAGGAATCTGGCCATAGTTTTGATATTATTGGTTTAACCGAGATTTTTCAAGTCCATCCAGCTACGTCGTATACGATAAATGGATATCAACCACTTCTCAGCAAATGTCACCCTTCTGGAGACGACGGTCGAGGTGGAGTCGGCATCTTTATTAAAGAAGGTATTGACTTCAGAATTCGTGACGATTTATCAGTGTTCATTCCCCACGTCTTCGAATCTCTATTCATCGAAGTCAGGGTCGATAAGACTGTAAAGGTCATTGGAATTATTTATAGACCGAATACCCCACCAAAGGCGGACATGGATATCTTTATGACAAAAATAAACCTAATAACTGATATATTAAATAAGGAAAATAAACTTTCATATATTATGGGTGATTTTAATATTGACCTATTGAAAATCGAATCTCATAAAAAAAAACCGAAGAATTTATAAATTCAATGTTCAGTCAAGGATTTCTCCCACTTATAACTAAACCGACCAGAGTAACAAGTTATTCGGCGACCATCATTGATCACATTTACTCAAATAATATCTTATCCACATCATCATCTGGCATAGTCCTGACTGACGTAGCTGATCACTTTGGCATTTTTTATATTGAAAACAAAGAAAATAAAGATATTCCAACCCCGAAATATCGAAGAATAATTAATCCAGAAAACATTGAACATTTCAAATTACTGCTGTCGGAATGTGATTTCTCTTCCGTAATGGAGTTGCGCTGTCCAAACGAAGCCTATAACACATTCATCGAATTTTATCAGA
The DNA here is from genome assembly GCA_031216915.1 of Pictodentalium vernedei. Classification (NCBI taxonomy): domain Eukaryota; kingdom Metazoa; phylum Mollusca; class Scaphopoda; order Dentaliida; family Dentaliidae; genus Pictodentalium; species Pictodentalium vernedei. Next base: position 77,889,904 of record CM062290.1, on the reverse strand, counting down.
GTGCATTCGACGTAGCTTTTCCTAGGACAAAAATTATCCCGAACAATGATAAACTTAAACATAAGCCATGGATGTCTAAGGGTCTCCTTATTTCGTCAAAAAATAAAAGAAAATTTTACCACAAGAAGCTGAGATCTCTCACAGATCAAAATATCCAAAATTATAAAAATTACTGCAGAATATTCAACCGTGCCAAGAAACAATGTAAAGCAATTTATTATAAAAAGATCCTTGCAGAAAACAAAAATGATATGCGTAAAACTTGGAAAATCCTCAACGAAACTATAAATAAGGTAAGACGTGTGTCTAAACTTCCTTCCTCCTTTGTCCAAAATAACAAAGAAATATCTGACCCATGCGAAATTGCAAGAGAATTTAATGATTTTTTTTATAAATATAGGAGCTATCACTTGTGAACAATTAAAAACAAGCAATACCTCGACTTCGGATTACATGAATGGACAAGTCCAGAATAATTTATTTCTAGAACCGACCTCAACGTTTGAAATTATTAACGTTGTAAAATCAATGAAATCCAAAACAAGCCCTGGCTGCGATAATATCAGCTCGGATCTTCTGAAACAAACAGTAAATATCATTGCGACCCCCTTGACACACATAATCAGTAACTCATTCACTGATGGCATAGTGCCCGACAAAATGAAAATTGCTAAAGTGACCCTCATTTATAAATCTGGGGACGTACATAAATTCACGAACTACAGACCAATTAGTGTCCTGCCAACATTTTCCAAAGTTCTGGAAAAACTTATGGCGGTCAGAATCATTAGTTTCCTAGATATATTTGAAATCTTATACCAACATCAATATGGATTTAGAAAAAAAACATTCCACAGTCTATCCAGTTCTTCAACTTCTAAAACAAGTCGCTGAGGAAAATAACAAACACACCAAAGACCTCACATTAGCGGTTTTCCTGGATTTAACAAAGGCATTTGATACTATAAACCACGAAATTTTAATTAAGAAATTAGAGTATTATGGGGTGAGGGGAGTCACCAACGCCTGGTTCAAAAGTTACTTATCAAATAGAAGACAATTTGCTGTTTTTGTTGAAAATAAATCTGATCTGGCGCAAATAACGTGTGGAGTCCCACAAGGCTCGATATTAGGTCCCATTTTATTTTTATTATACATTAACGACATTTGTAATTCCACTTCCCTAAAACTCCTTTCATTTGCAGACGACACTACTGCGTATTCATCAGGTCCTAACGTGAATAACTTGACAAGTTATATGAACAGGGAATTACGTAAATTATCCGAGTGGTGTTTCACTAATCGTCTAGTTATAAATGCTAACAAAACAAAATATATTGTATTTAACCCGACTATGAAGAAAATAGAAACTTCGCGAGAAAACGCCTGTATTGACACTGAGAAAATAACAAGAGTGGGTGTTGAACAAATCGAAAAATCTGTGAAATTTCTTGGGGTCAACATTGATGATAAGCTATCATATAAAGTCCGTATATCTCAACTATGCTCAAAGATCGCGCGAGCAAATCATGCCCTAAGTAAGGTTAAATCCAATCTTCCACACGATACCTTGATAACTCTTTACTTTACCCTTGTTCACAGTCAATTGATCTACGGAATTCATGTTTGGGGTAACTCAGAAGCCATCAATAAATTATTCTTAATGCAAAAAAGATCCATACGAATAATTAATAATAAAAGATTCAATGCCCACACCGACCCTCTGTTTTTTAGGGACCGTATCCTCAAGGTTAGTGATTTATTTACACTTCATGCTGCATTGTTCATCTACGACTGGAAAACATTAAACCTTCCAGCCTCATTTGATGATTACTTCACGTACGTAGACTGTCATACGCAGAGAAATACGAGACAGTCTACGCTTCTACACGTAAGTAGAACTAGATCTCGATCAGTAGAGATGTTTCCATTGTACTCGTACCCAAAATTGTGGAACGAATTAGATACGGAACTTCGTCAGTTCGATAATAGAAATATGTTTAAAAAAAAATTGGCTTTCAAGCTCTTAGCTTCATATTCTGACTGCGTTGAATGTAGCAATCCTTACTGTCCAGACTGTTATCTGTAAATTATAAATCAATGGGCGGGTTCTTTGACATACCTGATCAAGGAAACCGCTTGTGTGACTTAGTCAAAAATAATTGTTGCCTATTTAATGTCTGCCGTACCTGAACCTTAAGTTGAGTGTCGTTTTTGCTTTGTCTGGTATCTCGTCTAACTTGGCTTCCCTATCCATATTTATATTCATAAATTCGAAGGTGATTAGATAATAATCCATTTCTATTTGTATGGGCTCCTTTTATACTAACCCTTCTATAAAGGCGGTGCATATTTGTGCTAACGACATGTGACCCAACTTTCAGATTTCTCAGATGAGAAAGTCTTTCCAATTTGAGAAATAGGAACACCAACAATGGCTTCCATCTTGAGTTGCCCCTCATAAACTGGGGCTGGTGCCATGATTGTCAAAATCTCTCGGCCTATGGTACAGAGCGCCGTTCAAATCATTGTTGTACTCAAAATTAATTACTTCATTACACAGCTCTTATCTGCAGATATCAGTCAAATTGACCTATTATTATTGTGAAATTCTCGTTTAGTTGGTAGGGTAAGCCAGGTTTTTCTTACTTCTCTTACCAGTTCACAGTCGCCTACTTTATTTTCAATTTGCTGTACTTCAGTCTCGAGTTTTGAGGGTTCAAAGTGAAGACGTAGCCTGGTATGAATTGAATTAAATTTAATGTAACTTAGTTCTAGTTTTTAGGGTGATGGCAGGTAGACAGCCAATCTGGCTATGCCATCTCCCAGTAGCACATATTATATGTTTTTCTTTATATCAAACGTATTACTCTGTATTATACAAATGCTGCTGAATAAAGTATATCCATCTAAGTATATCTACAAAGGCAGAGCCAGGGTGAGTTTTGAGGCCCACGGTGGGTTGAACATGAGAGGTTTTGGGCAGTCTCCGAGAGACTCTTTGACCCCAGGTCTGCGTTTACCCGAGTCGGGGTAGGTGCCTGACTAGTAGGGAACGTATAGAATATACCAATAGTAGCTTGGTGTATCTTGGTGTACCAAATGTTCACCACGAGTGGTGAACATTTTGTACACCAAGCTGCTTTAGGTATATTTTATTTATACCATGATCGTCAGATTATTAAGAGTCGCTATTATTATTTCTCAATTTTACTGAACAGTAGACATACATACGAGCGAAACTGTTTTTGTTTACACGAGCATCGGTGGGCGGTACTGCCGCTGTCAATTTTATCTCCGAAACGAAATGAAAAAAAGAAACTGAGCCTCTTGCGTTTTAATAACATAATAACATACTATTTCGAGTTATGCATACTTTATTAACACGAGACAATGTATGTTTGTTAATTTTTGGCATCTTATGAGGTAAACCCATTTAAAAACGTAATAAATAATTGCCACTTCCATTTCACTCCTCGCGAGGCGACGTTAAATTTAGACAAGTTTGGATTCAGGTCGACGTCAACAAAGTCAACGGGGACGGGAGTTCTTCTGCAGGTGTAAATTTTTACTATTGAAATCCCATTGCTGGCGTGTTCACCACGATTGGTGTGTAAAGCTAATATTTATGTCACAGGGTTTTCAAAAATAGTAGAACAGGTAATCGAGGTATAAAATGAGTCTCATATAGACCAAGATTGGGCAGAAAAACACCCAACGAAAAGAGTTGCAGATGAAACGCATTTACTGCGTTCTGAGAAAATATATATATGTATAAAGAAAATTAACAGGGGTCGAAAGTTATGCAATGCCCAGAATGAGGACTACAGTAAATATATTTGGTAGGCCTGTGATATTTTGCTCTTGACGGACATATACATAGTGACCATACAAATCGTCCCTTGAGTTCCAATATGTTCATTGTGCCAGTGTGGCACATACAACACATTGGAAGTTTGGGGACGAAATTACAACTATTTAATATCGTGACGTTATCACACATTAAAATTTGAATTTGGACTTGGAGTCTAAAAGTACATTCGGCAAATATTAAGTATGGCGACAAAGAATGAGGATGCCACCTTTCGTTGTGAACCCAGAGCGAAATGACCTACCTGGTACACATCCTATACTGCAGGTGTTCGCCCATTTGGGCGTGGACATTGTTTTCCACAACAGTAATATTCCCATACGTTATCATTTTTAATTACGTTTCTATAAAAAATGACAATTTATTTATTGAGAGAGAGAGAGAGAGAGAAAGAGAGAGAGAGAGAGAGAGAGAGAGAGAGAGAGTGAATACTTTATTTGCAGCACATGTATTTACATAAGACTAAGTTCTACAAGAATGAACTAATCATTTTATGAAGTATTTATAAATCATAAGAAGATATTCAGCATACATGTTCTGCAGGGAATGGCCGAGCCAGATTGGCTGTCTTCCTGTCATTCTCTGTGGTGTGTCTGTAGACGGCATGAATGGATACAAGTAAATATAAGAAATTGGTATTGATGAACGACTTATATGCACGTTGGTGATGAGGGCGTGGCGAGGTAGAATGGACGTTTCACACTTGTGTTATCGATAACGGATGAAAAGATAATATATAAATATATCGCCCTTCCACCCAGCATCGACCACAAAAGTATATATGAAAACATACATAGACACACATATACATATATTTTTGCATATATACGAGTGTGCGCAAGGGGGCAAGAACATAATTGTAATGGCCTATGGGCTCACCTATTAAACACAGAAATATCAATTAATGGAAGATCCGTGAAGATGTAACTGCTTGAATTTAATTTATGTATATACACTTACACATATAACCGTGCTCATATACACACAATGCATTAGCATCGAGGTTTACGGAATGAACCTATATGTGGGGTTCCACAAAGTAGGATGTGGTTTAGTAAAGGCGATTACAGTCCTTGCAGTTAGTGAAATTACAGTTAACTGCACTGGGATATTCTTCCAACATTTGTCTTATAGTTTTTTAAATTCATTTCTGTTTGATAAATTAGTTATACGTTTGTCCATACTGCTCCATGTTTTGGGAAAGAGGCTAACGGGGGGTAGATCTAAAGATTTATTTCTTGTGTTCTTTACTTGGAGGCCACCAGAGTGTCTAGTGGCTAGTCCTGGCGTGACCCTTTCACTGAAATAGTGATCAAATGTTGCCGGAAGGTGCTTGTGTTTCCAGTTGTGTACGAATAGCATAATATGCAAAATGTGGAGGTCCTTGAGTTTTAGAATTTTATCCTTTCGAAATAAAGGATCGGTATGGGCCCTTATTTTTTGTTGTTTATAATACGGAGTGCACGTTTCTGCAAGAGAAATAATTTATTGATAGCTTTTGAGTGCCCCCATATCTGTATTCCGTATAGGAAATAACTATGTACAAGAGCATAGTATAAGGAAAGTAATGCGCGGTGGGGCAATACGTTTTTAACTCTGCTAATTACATTAAGAGATCTGGAAACTTTAGAGCAGAGTCGTGAAATACATAATTTGTAGGTCAGTTATTCTCGAAATTTCCTTTTAAATAATCCGTGTAAATCGTGGAAGTGTCAGCTATTTCCGCGCTTGTTAATCGTCCTATACTGGAAAAAAGTTATTGAATTCTGCAGCTATATCCTGCGGGTGGGCGTATTCCGTGTTGTTAGTTTTGATGTATGTTACTGAATGGATGTTTGTATTAGATTTCTGAATAGCCTCGTTCAGTATTTGCCTGGTTTTTTTTTCATATTATTCTTATTTTTCTCTAAGATTGCGTTATAATAATCGGCCTTACGTCTACGTTTGATCCTGTTAAAGTTTTGGACATATGTTTTGTAGCATGTGACGTTCTCAACTGTAGGTTGCCTGAGCTGCTTTTTATATAGTTCTAGCTTTATATGAGAGGATTTTAAAAGTCCGTTTGTCATCCAGGGCTGCTGTTTGACAAACATCCTTGAGACATTTGTCTTTTCCATAGGGAAATGTGATTGGAATGATTCCCTGAAGAAATCTATGTAAGTATTATATGCATCTTCCAGGGATACGAAGTCAAGTTGTTGTCTAAAGCTGTACCGTGCTAGTGTAGCTTTGAATCTGTTTATATTTGACGGGGAGAAGTTTCTGGTGGGTGATGGACTCCTAGTTTTTTGGTGTTTAACGCCAATTTCAAGATAGAATGTTTTAAAGTGATCGACCAGGTCCGTTGTTATTATCCCGGTTTTAATGTTTTCGTCTAAACAGTTTGTGAGTATGTGATCAATCAGACAGAGTTGCTGAATGATCCGTAATCCTAGTTGGTTTCGTTATAGTAGGGATGAAACCGTGGCTAAGTATTGTGTCTGTATATTCGTTAGTCTGTGGGTGCTGGGAGATTTTCAAGAGATCGATATTAAAGTCTCCGATAAGGAAGCATTTTTTTGTTTTCGCGACTAATCTGGTCAGTAACATCATTAATGGAGGATATAAAATGATTAATATCAGCATTAGGAGCGGTATTGGGTCTGTATACTGCCCCTACTATTATATTGCGTTTATGTTTCTGGGGTAATTCTACGAACAACGTTTCACAAACGTGCGGTATAAATATGGACAGATCTGTGCGAAGTTTATATGCGATCCCATTTTTAATGAAAAGACCCATCCCACCCCTTCCATCGTCGGTCCGAGAATTACTGAGCAGGCTTTGATAGCCAGGGAGGTTGTAAGATATATTGTCATTCAGTTTCCATACCTCTGTCAAACCAATCAAGTCAAATAGATTTTGGGTTTTTTGAACGTTACTGATCAGATCTATTAATGCGTCCCAGTGGGCACTGAGGCTTCTGCAGTTGATGCAGAATATTGACTGAGTTATGTCATAACCAGCAAACGTTTTACAAAACTCATTTGACATGCAATATGGGCATTCAATTTCAGTGATAGCACAGTCCGTGCCATCATTGGTCGCATCACTCATCAGTCTGTTGTATTTACTTATAAAGTTGAAATTCTAAGTGGGGAGACTATGTACAGGAGGAAAGGCAACAACCACTGTTGTTGCAGAGTGAGGATGTTTGTCATCAAACATGCATGTTGAGACTGTGGTGTATGTGGGTTGTAGAAACATGTATTTGATTTTAGTGAATACAACAATATCATTGTGTAATGATTGTGTAATGCTTATAGAAAGTATGAGATTAAATTTCAGAGAAAGGATGCGCAGGGGAAAATCAAAATCAAATGAGAGAATGGATGGGATAGTATGAAGGTCTGCGATTGTGCTGTCTGGCACTACACAAGTATATTCTCAGTTAATAACGTACTGTTGGTGGAGGAAGAGATTGCTGGGAAGACATGACGAGAGAAAGAGAGTTAGAGAGAGAGCGAGAGAGAGAGAGAGAGAGAGAGAGAGAGAGAGAGAGAGAGAGAGAGAGAGAGAGAAGGAAAGAGAGAGATGGGAAGGGAGGGAATATATACTCAGTTATTATCATTATATTACTAAGAGTAGAAAAGTCAGGGAGATGTAAGGGGCAGTGGCAGAAAATATAGTACTAGAGACAGAGAAGTGAATTAAAATAAGAGAGATAATATATTCTTAGACAAAAATGTTGTATTTTGGGGAAAGGGAGACGATAGATGTAGAGAGGGACAGAGTGAAAAAAATGGGAGTAGAAGAAACAGAAAGAGACAGGGAGGAGGAGAGGGAGAGAGAAAAGGAGAAAGGGAGAACGCAAAATACGGCTAATATGAGGAAGGAGATTGATGTTTAAGGTCACATATTTCTGCACAATGGCTGAGCGTGATACGGAGGAAATAACAATAAATCAATGGAACTTAGAGCAGTCACCTTTCCTTGAGGGGACACATTTGCAGTCGCCAGCTTCCATATTTATTCTTGAATAACTTTTAAAAATCTAAGGCTAGAGTTTATAACGCCACTGTCGAAAGAGACAAACTTTAAGTCCCTCTAATGCTGGCAGCATGGGCATAAATGAATGGCGGAAGTTACTGACTTCATTCCCATGTTGCGGTCATGATGTATCCTATAGGTTAGGTTATGGGGGAGGTTACGTGTTTCTATAAACTCGAGACCTATTATTAAGTTGTGAGAGGAAACTGATTACCTTAATAATTTACCTTATATCTACACTACGGAAACCGACAGGTTACGGTATGCTAAGCACACCGTAACCTAGTTTAAGGTTACGGTGTATGAAGCTTATGCTTATAAAAAGTCGAAGTACCCGGAGAGACCACCGAGCAACGGCGAGCAACTGTCAGACTCTCCATTCTCCAACGAACTAACTCCACACAAGCAGGGTTAGCATTGGCTGAAGACAAGTGCATTATCGACATGCAGTACGCTTTAGTACACATCGCTACCGTGCCCATTGGGATGAAGTGCTTTGCCCAAGGACACAACGATGTTATAAATAAATAAATAAATAAATAAATAAATAAATAAATAAATAAATAAATAAATAAATAAATAAATAAATAAATAAATAAATAAACCTCCACTTAACATGAATAGATGACAACACTTGAAGAAAGAAAAATTCCTGTATAACTAAAATTATTATTTTCTATCTCAAAAAGATTGCTCATGACCTCTCATTGGAACGAGCTTAATGAGCTCGTTCCAACGAGGGATCATTAGCTAAAGCTATGTTTTAGGGAAAAAACCGACAAAATAAGTAAATTCGATTGTGGTTTTTTTTTTTTAACAGTATGGGTCGGATTTTGCTGTTGTATCAACTTAGTTAACTGTCGATACAACTGAATGAGATAGTTTCTCAGAGGTTCGGAGTTTTGAGATTTGAGACAAGTTAACAATATTCTCGGCACATGTTTTACTTTGAAACTGCTTAGAATTTTGAAGAATATTTCAATCGAATAAATAAATGAGACGCAACGACTACGAATCTCTTGTTATTACGACATGATCAATCTACTGCGCTGTGGGGGTAATTATAAGAAAAACAAAATCAACCACTTTGCAGTAAGAACACAGATTCATACTTCCGATATTCACAATCCAATACGAACTCCAACATGAAGTGCAAATAAACCTTTATAACATAATCACCATTAAATAGGTCGTTACGGAAAATATCGTCCACAACACGTCCAGTACTGGAAGGACGTCAGAAGTCAACGCCGAAGTTAGTACTGGAATGGTTAACCGGATAATCGGTTTGAAACCAGTTAGCTACCTAACCGATTTAAAAAACCGTCAACCGGTTATCCGAAATATCGTTAGTGAATCGTCATTCCACGTTTAAAACGAGTAAATCTGCTGCCGCTTCTCCTTTGTGATAGATTACACATCGAAGCCGCATTGAAAATATTGAGAACTTACTTACTGGTGTTTAAGGTCACATATTTCTGCACAATGGCTAATCATGACCACGACAGTTTTACGGGTGGAGGTAGCCGGAGAACCCGGAGAGAACCACCGAGCAACGGCGAGCAACTGTCAGCTCCCCAACATACTAAATCCACACAAGCAGGGTTAGCGTTGGTTGAAGACAGGCGCACCATCGACGTGCAGTACGTCTTAGTGCACAGCGTCACCGTGCACCCACATGGGCAATGGGGGTGAAGTGTCTTGCTCAAGGACACAACGCGGTTGCCGCAGGTGGGATTCGAACCGAGGACCTCTCGGCTTGCAGCCTGCACCTCTACCTACTGAGCCACCGCGCCCCCGAAAATATTGAGAAATAATCGACTTTGGCGTTCTAGACTTCGTTAATGATCGACAGTTTCCGTGAGTAATGAGTAATCGCAGAAACTATTCCGTAGTGTATACAAAAACGAACGTTGTCGAGTACTCGACAACATTCGTTTGTAGACATACTGCAGAATAGTTTCTGTGAATACTGCCTTCCAGTTCCTATAGTTTTGATCCCATATGCGGTGAAATAATGGTCATGGAAAACCGGATGTTATCCGGTTATTGTTCTCGGTTAGTCGGTTACGAAAATGAGCCAACCGTTTCAGCCCTAGTCGAAGTCGTAACGTTGTGGGTGATTTGTTTTCAGAAGTAAAAGTGAATTAATCTCTTCTTTTTTTCATTAACTGTCTGCCTAATAGAAATAACAGACAACATTTACAGAAAACATTTCCTAAATATATATATAGTGAATTCACTAAAATAGTGCCGATTTTCTTTTTATTATATACAACGTGACCGTGACATTTTACAGCGCAATACTCAGCCCAATTTCAAAAAACAATAACAAAGGTTAGCTGATCGTTCGTTCATTCATGGCGACTTTCAAGGCGACGTCAGGCTCCGAAGCGTAACGTCATTTTGGAAGCTACCGTGTGGATCTGAAAATATTGTTTCTCACTCGCGCAACCACTCGAGAAAAATAAAACTTTCAGGTCCACACTCATGGGATAATTCCAGATACTGACTAAAATAGGGCAGATTTTCCATTTATTATATGATACGAGACATTTTGATGCACACTGTTCAGTCCAATTCGACCCCAAATGCGTATGTTTCAAAACAATAACGAAGATCAGCTGATCGTTCCTTCAAGAAGCTTGACGTCATTTAGGAAGCTACTGGGGAATAGTTCTCGATATCTATCGAGTCGATAGATATCGAGAAATATCTTTTAGATAATTTACGATAGTTCCCAGGCTAGCATAAAACTAAATGTTTTCTTTTTTCTTTCTGGAAAACATAGCTTATTACACCTCATTGGATCGAGCTTTTGTCGTTACGTTAACTCAATGTTTAAAGTGCATTTTATTGATAAAAAAGGGGCGGTGGCTCAATAGGTAGATGTGTAAGCTTAGCTGCAAGCCGAGATTCCTCGGTTCGAATCCCGCCTGCGGCAACCGCGTTGTATCCTTGGGCAAGACACTTCACCACCACTGCCCACATGGGCGCACGCTAGCGTTGTGTACTAATGCGTACTGCACGTCAATGATGCACTTTTCTTCAACCAATGCTAACCCTGCTTGTGTGAAGTTTGTATGCTGAGGAGCTGACAGTTACTCGTCGTTGCTCGGTGGTTCTCTCCAGGTACTCCGGCTGCCTCCACCCATTAAATTGCCATGGTCATTATTAGCCATTGTGCAGAAGTATGTGACCTTAAACCAGGCCTGGCATTCTTTAGGAGTGCCGCCTATTGCACGCCTAGAAAAAATTGAGGGGGGCAATTTTTGCATCTCTTGATTTTCTGGAATCCCAGACCTGTTTGGAACTGCTTTTAAAATCTATTATCATTTCGCCCCTTGAGTTCCAATGTGTTCTCTATGCCTACTGGCATAGAGAACACTTTGGAACTCAGGGGACGATTTGTCAATGTTGCACTGATTCGCAATAATTCATGACCCATTCGGTGTCGCATTTCGATACATTTTGAGTGTAGAAGACAGTCACATAAGATTTGAATGCAACATTTTGAATAATGAGATGTGTGTGCCAATTATCCACTATGTAACTGAATGTAGTACAATTTTCGGTCACAATATTAACACCTTGAAGTGAATATAACCAAAATAGCATACAAGTTTTTGCATTGAAAATTTCAGGTGCAATTGCACTCCCAAGCAATCTGAGGAGGACAACTGTTTTGTACTCCTTGATTTTCCAGATTGCCAGGCCCGTTAAACACCAATACATTAATTAATAATATTGATAAAAAGATTCTCATATTCGCCAAGATTTGACATGAACTTTTTGAACATCGATCTGAGCCGATTTTAGTGAACCCGGTACAGAAAGTTCATATGAAATCGTGACTCATTAGAGATCTTCTATTTTTTTTACCCCATTACCTGACACACGGGTATCCAGCTGAGACATTTTCAGGGATGTAGGAAACATTTCGAATTTGGGTGGTGGCAGTCACAGAAGGATGCCCATAGTTTAAACAGTATTTATTTCAATATAGAAACAGAAGAAAGCTACAGAAAATAAAACAAGGAACACATTTTGTCAAAAAGAATCAATATGAAAATGGATTCAGCAGCATGCATAACGCTTATGTGGGCTGTTTCCACAAAGAACATTACACTGTAATTATAAGTACTCTTGGGATCCAAATAAACATACGGGTACTCTTATTAAATTTTGAAGAAAAAAAAACCCTGTACTCTTCTTATTTGTGTCCCTTTATTGTTTTTATTTCATTCCAAATGATTGATTTTTAATTAATATTCACTTCAGTGTAATTTCAAATAATTAATAACAGTCAAACAAAGACTGAGGCATATTCTTTTAGTTTTTACAAGAGTAAACAAAGAATATTTTGGAAAATGAATCCATTTTTTCACCCCTGTACTATTATTTAATTTTGAGGAAATTTCCACCCTGTAATATTATTAACCCCCCCCCCCCCCCCCCCCTATGTGTATGTGGACCCAAGAGTAAATGGCGAAATATTATATTGCTGATGTTATCTGTACTGCCCTTCGTGGGCTGTACCAAGTATTCTGTCAGGTTGCAGACTGATATTGATGTTAAAGTGGCGAAAGAGAGTCTGTGAAAGTGTGCTAGACTGAAATGTGAGGCATAATAGTGGAAGAGAAAAGATGTTATCCAGGCTGAATGGGTGAGCTTCATAGGCGAAGTTCAATATCAGGCTGCACGTTAAAAATATTAATTGGTCTACCCCCAAATAATGAATATGGACTCTTCCAATTGTTGCCATTGAACTGACATGGAATATACCACCGGATTCAAAAGGTGAAGAGTAAAGATTCTGTGCACTGCCTTCCCGCTAATTCTCATACGTCTGCAATGATGGGAAACAAAATGAGAAATACCAGTTTCAGAGGACTGCATTGGGACGTGAAGCACTTCCAGTCTGATTTTCTGATGCAGTATTTTAGTGTAAATATATTGGCGAAGATAATATACGCCAAATATATATATATATAAGAAAAAATCATCAAAGTTCAAAACAAATACAACGAAATTATTACATTTTTTCCTGCTAGCGCCTTCGCCGCTCTTTGTGCGGATCTTCAGGCATTTTTATCTTTCGCAAATACAGTATACATATGGAATATACCCATAGTAACTTGGTGTACAAAATGTTCACCTCGAGTGTTAAAGTGGTGTTAACCGCGAGCCTTTGGCGAGCGGTTAACACCACTTCACCACGAGTGGTGAACATTTGGTAGACCATGCTACTTTGTGTATATTTTATTTATATTATGATAGTCAGATTATTAAGAGTTCAAATGTATGTCAGAAATACACACGTACGAATCTGTTTTTGTTCACTTCCGCTGTCAAATTTATCGCCGAAACGAAACGGACCATTTTTCATTTTAATAACATACTATTTCGTGTTATGGATGCTTTATTAACACGAGACTTTGCAAGTTGGTTAATTTTGGTGTCTTATGGGGGAAACTTATTTAAAAGCGTAATAAATAATTGGCATTAATTACCACTTTCCTTTGACTCTTCGCGAGGAGACGTGCGATAAATTTTGATAAGTTTGTTTTCAGATCGACGTCACCAAAGGTCAACCTGTATGTAGTTCCACAGAAGGTGTAAATTTTAACTATTGAAATCCCATTGCTGGCGTGTTCACAACAGTCGGTGTGTAGAGCTGAAATTTATGTCATAGGCTTTTCATATATAATAGAATAGGCAATCATGGTATAAAAATATTTAAAAAGTAACGTGAAGACTTACACCCATGGGGCTATGTAGATAGATTGGGTAGACGTTCTACCAGAAACTACATATAAAAGAATTATTTTATATGTTTGAACAGTAATGTATGTATTGATCCTTTATCCAAAGAATTTTCTCTGTGCTCCCGAATAACAGGAAAAAGGAAAAATCCAATACAGAATAAGCAAAGCTGCCTATGACAACACATCGCAGCGGGCGATCGCCCCAATGAGTATTCCTAAACTTCAGTGTTATAAGACTGGGGTGACGCCTAGAAAGTACGGACCGGTGGCATAACCTCTCTGACGGAGCGAGGGGGAAAGGTCGGATTGGCTGGGGGCTACCTAAAAACTCACCGTGTCGACTATGTTTCGGTTCAGTGAAAGAAAATTTTAAAACATAACCCATAAAAAAGATGTTGTCCTTATAGTAAAAGTTAAGTTATAAAGGTTATGGGCTCTGAAAATATGTGTTTTTCGACGAATGCTTCCTATCAATGCTGCAACGATGATGATGATTTATTTCTGCCTTTTACCTTTTATAAGGTATTCAAAGCACTACGAAGTACATTACATAAATTAAAAAACATGTCTGTGGTGGTCATAAAATGTACACGTTGAGAATAATACAGTCTCTCTCTCTCTCTCTCTCTCTCTCGTTAACAGAATAAATTACAAAGTTGGTGGGTGGAGTGGGGTAGGGATAGGGGTTGGATGTGCCGATACAAAAAAGAAGCAAGCAGCAAATGCCCGTGATTTGACCGGTATCCATGTCATAGTGTACTAAGTTTAAATTGCCTTCAGAGTATTTTACGTTTTCTCTGTGAGATTATATTACGCTTGGGTGGCTAGGGTTGAGTACATAAAAAAGTATCACAGGCACACGAAAGGAACCATTCTAAATAATGCTAATATGGAGATAATTTTAACAGTAATCTAGGCTTGGAAGAGCTGGTTACAGGATGCGTTCCTACGTTTAAACCACAAGTAGTATTTACCCGAAGAACGTTCCCTCCTTGCATCACAGTCGACACTCACGAAAGTTAGGTAGGGTGGTCTATGTCCCAGGAGTGTCCCCTGACAAAGAGTTATCTGAAAGAATTCTACACAATCCTCAAGAATTTATTAAGGTGAACAAAGGCACAAGTCCTACCGACGAAAAGGGGGTGGGTGGGTGGGGGTGGTTTTGGGGAATATGGTCTGCGATACAAGGACAGGTGCTCAGGAATACTAGATGTCACAGTTTTAGGGGCTCATTTAGATATATTAGACTATTTTATTACAATTCTTTACCCCCATTCTTCTCAACCGCAGCTATTACATTTCTAATTCGAGTGTCGCTACAGGATTGCCTATTCACATCCCTATCCCAACTCCCAATATTCTCCAGACCTGTATCCGCAACACATAATAGTAGATGAAACTAACTATAAACTTAGATATGTACGGGAATACACGCATATGTATACCCGTACATATACATACACATATATTGTTTTCCAGCTGGGGTGGGTGGGGCAGCGCCTTCTGTTGCGGAGACACTTCTCTCCTACATAGGATACGCGATCCCAACCCCACCCAGTAAAAGCTATAAATTGTCTGTCTAAGTAGCATGTCCATCAATACATCTATACCAACTCATCACAAACACACTCATGCACGCAGCACTCACAACCCCAACACATATAACAGCCTAGACACTTCGAGAGTACTTACTTATGTGTTTACACTCCAAAATTGATTTTTAACCCAACTGATATTAAAGTGTATGTTCTGTATGTATGTGTATGTGTGTGTGTGTGTGTGGGGGGGGGGGGGGGGTGTTCTGTCTTCCCAATTTTGTGAGAACTAAGAATATAATGTTCAGGTTCCCATAATATTTTCTTTGCTTTATCCGAGCTTTATCCGAGCTCTCTCAAAGAAAACATATATACACATGCACACATACACGCATACACATACATACACAGACACACAATACAATGATATTCACATACGTATAGCCATGGTGCCTCACGTCAAGCAGTTTGTTCTTCCATGTACTTGTTGGTATGAGTACATCAACAACAGTTATACAGCCCCCCCCCCCCCCCCTAGATTCGATGATAAGAGCCTTTTTGGGTGAGGTACCGCACATATATGCAGTGTCAGAGAGAAACCTCTCATTCCCAACAAATGCCCACATTAGATTTCTGAATGCGTTGTCTGATAGATACCACGGAAAATACAGGGGGGGGGGGGGGGGGCGCATAGACATATATACACCGATGCTTACATTTACATGCATGGGTATACAATACAACGATATTCACATAGTATAGTCATGGTGCCTCACGTCAAATAATGTGTTCTTCCACGTACTTGTTGGTATGAGTACATCAACAACAGTTATATAACGCTTTCCTTACGATACGATATGTGTCACAATTCAGTCTGCACAATACGATATATATCATGATACACATGGTTTCTCATGCCATGCAACTACAACAATCAAATACTTTGAACTACATGTATTTATTTCCAGTAGCTTCCTTTCATTACAAATTTTTGAATCACTCATTAAACAATATGTAACTTCTCAAAGTGATAACCATTGGCATTCATTAATTTCAAGTTATTTTATGAGCCGTTTTGCGGTGTTTTTTTCTTTCCTCTCAGAAAACATGTTCTAACAATTTAATCCCTTATATCTTGTTTGACAGAGCTCTGATAGCTCTGTCAAACAAGATATAATGAATTTATCAAATAAGCGGGCCTTCGCCAATTTTTGGATAACTAAAAAATGCTGTGTCGATGGCATATTTAGCA
This sequence comes from Pictodentalium vernedei, assembly GCA_031216915.1. Lineage (NCBI taxonomy): Eukaryota > Metazoa > Mollusca > Scaphopoda > Dentaliida > Dentaliidae > Pictodentalium > Pictodentalium vernedei. Next base: position 77,873,448 of record CM062290.1, on the reverse strand, counting down.
CGGTCAACGCTGGTAAGCAAAAAACAGTGATTCACTGCACTACCTTTCAAAATTTACGAAATTGTTTAGACAGATGTTATTTATATTTATCGAATCGCGATACATAGTGAGCAACGATATGTTCTGAATCATGACCAATATATCGCGGTTCAAGCGTATCGCGATTAATCGTAGCAGTCCTACTCCCTATGTTATCCTATATATCTTTATATATATTTTATATTTTTATACAGATCATACCAATATTTCCGCACAATTTATGGGAGTGAACGCCTTACTCCGACTCCAGCTCGACCCCACGAGGATTAAAATTTCTAGAAAAAGCTGGGGGTGGGTGGGGCACGTATATATATATATATCAAATGTTTCTAGAAAAAGCTGGGGTGGGTGGGGCAGCGCCTTCTGTTGCGGAGACACTTCTCTCCTACATAGGCTACGCGACCCCAACCCCACCCAGTAAAAGCTATAAATTGTCTGTCTAAGTAGCATGTCCATCAATACATCTATACCAACTCATCACAAACACACTCATGCACGCAGCACTCACAACCCCAACACATATAACAGCCTAGACACTTCGAGAGTACTTACTTATGTGTTTACACTCCAAAATCAGGTGGGTTAAAAATTCAACCCAGGCTGGGTTGATTTTTAACCCAACTGATATTAAAGTGTATGTTCTGTATGTATGTGTATGTGTGTGTGTGTGTGTGTGTGGGGGGGGGGGGGGGGGGTTCTGTCTTCCCGATTTTGTGAGAACTAAGAATATAATGTTCAGGTTCCCACAATATTTTCTTTGCTTTATCCGAGCTCTCTCAAAGAAAACAATGGATTAGGGGTTGTCTTCCCGATTTTGTGAGAACTTGTTTGTCACCGAGATCACAAGAAAAGACAAGTCCACACAATAGCGTTAAACAAATCTGTAGGTACATGTGTGTGTGTGTGTCCGTCCTTTACTAACTAAGGTACATGAATAAAATAATATGTGGTGTCACGGGTCACCGTCGAACTGATTTCAATATTTTGTACTTGAACGCATTCTCTAAGGGAGATTAATCTGATAAATGTTACTAATGAAAGTAGCCATAGCATTCTATTGGATGCTTATTTGTAGCCGAAATCACATGTTGCTCGTCTATAGATGGTTACTGGAGTAATTCGCAATTAAGGATCTGGGAAGCTGTGACGAACAAAAACTGAGATGAGATAATGTAGTGCAATTTCCCAACATTAATTTACAATTAACGTAAGCTGAGAAGGAGCAGTTCCTGGATGTGTATTGTGACTTGTGAAAATCGTTAGTGCGTCGTCACAACTGTAGTAAACCTCACGGTCATCATTGTTCACATATTTTTTATTACTTTCTCAGGGTGAAGACGGTTCCAACAGCTTAGAGAGAGAGCGTTTATTACAAGGATCAGACAAGAGTTCTATCAAGGTTGGTATATCTTTTGATTGTTATAGATGCTTTCTTCAAAGCACCCCTCGGTGGCTGTGATGATCCCTTCACTTTTAATATTGGAGGCAAGAGCCTATTTTCGACCTTCACATTTTTTGTAAGACGGTAGACATTTTTCACGTGTATGTCCCTGATAATATAAAGGAATCCATTTTAAGGGAGGCTGATGCCAAAATGGTATAATTAGATGTCAAAACTATAGTTTGTGGGAGGATGTGAGGGAGTGCTCGTTAAAAGATGGATGTGCGTATTGCATCTCAAACGAGGTGCAGCTTATCTCCTAATTGGGGTCTTGAATGGTTGTAAAATGCATGCACCGCATTATAAAAAAATGAAAATAGATTTTCTCCCTCGTATGTTCTAATGAGGATCTTTCAGTCACTACCTTACCTCTCGCTTCCCGGCAGGGAAGTGAGGGGGGGGGGGGGGGGGGGGAGTAGCGACTGAATGGTCTACATCAGCCGTTTTCCGAACTAACGGCCATACCAGGACAGTGATTATCACAAAACATCGCCAAATAATTGCTATTTTCTCAATTTATTCCCCTAACATATTTTATGACCCCTCAATGGAATGAGCTCGTCGACCTCGCTCCAGCGTCAGACGCCATATGTCAACAACTTTAACGGTTGAACACTGATGCTAATATTTATTTATTATTTATTTTATTAAAATTTATTTATTGGGGTTTAACGACATTTTCGACAGCCAAGATCACCTCGTGTCAGATAGTTTTAAGGGTGGAGGGAGCAGGAGTACCCGGTGGTAACCACCGAGCAGCGGTGAGCAACTTTCAGACCCCCCCCCCCCAATGTACTAACTCCATACAAGCAGGGTTAGCATTGGCTGAAGGCAAGTGCGCCGCCGATATGCGGTACGCCTTAGTACACAGAGCCAATACGTGGACAATTGGGATTAAGTGCCTCGCGCAAGGACATGACGCAGTTTCCGTCCGCTAGACAAGTTCAAACCGTGGCCTTCGGTTTGAAGCCAAATAATCCAATCACTGAGCCACCGCCCACCCTGTGGACCTTTTGGTTTGAAGCCAAATAATCCAATCACTGGGCCATCGCCCACCCTGTTTATTGACCATAAAAATAGTACATAAAGCAGAAAGTAGATAAATAAGAAATGTTTCTGTCCATGTCGTAAAAGTATAAAATATTAATTACCGGTATTACTCTTGAGTGCCAAATAATCATACATGTATGATTATTCTTTGTGAACAAAATTCCCGCCTGTATGATCCTTATTTGACCCTGTATAATTAATTTTTAGCAATCGAATTTGCAGAGCGGCCGCTTATCTCAAGAAGTTTTTTCAAAACAAACTAGCAAGGTACATGTTACGTACAAGCAAACACAGGAGGAAATGTTAATTGGTAGAGAGCTGGAAGCATATATTTGGGCTTTATTCTGAAGTACTGCTAACATAACTTTAAGACCTAGTACTCGGTAGATGTGCTTCATACCATCAATGTTTTGCCTTAGTGCAATTTATGGGAGAGTGCCTGTAGGCACTCTCCAATAAATTGCAACAAGTTAAATCCATGTGAAAATTATGATAACCGAAAGTAATTTAGCCCTTCACCACTTCAAGAGCATCAGACTTCTGTGTTATAAAAATGGCTCTGAGCACAGCGACTGGTTCACATCTTGGAATTTTCCACCCTATACTATTATTCGACCCTATACTAGTATTAATTTTCAGGAAATTTTCCACTCTGTACTATTATTTTGCCTTTACTATTATTAGGCACTCCAGAGTATACATTGGAAGGATTTCACCCCATACAATTGGAGGAAAACGAAATATTGTTCATATGGGTTTATTCTGTTACATATTACTTTAAAGTGTTTTTAGATACACACGAATGCGCTGTAACAAAATATTTATTGTGGAACACAGTCTAAATACCCCAAACAGTCCGGGACTATATTATCATATCCGGAGAGTTATGTGTTCTGCCTTCAAAAATGTAAAAAAAAGAATTCATTTGTTGTATCGATTTTAAAATATTCAAACTAATTATAAAATTTTTACAAATACTTTCACCCGCCTCTGTCAATATTTCGTGATAGAAATATTTTTATATGTATCAACTACGTTTTTATTTTTTATTTTCTTTTTTAAAATTTAACTTCACAAAAAACATAACTGAGTGTTTCTCAGGATTTGGGTTGGGTTGATCAAAGGACTTCGAGATATTTGTCTGAAAGTTGTGGTATTTACGTCACTGATGAATCTTTTTCCCATCACGAAATTCAGATGACACTGGGAAAACAATTCTCGAACAACTAGGCATTTTCAGTTTTTGCCTAAACAACATAGCTTACGACCCCTCAGTGGAATGAGCTATATTTTAGAGTCAAAAGTTGAAAAATTAATACAATTTGAACGTCTATTTTGTAAATGCGCTTTCAGTTTTGTTAGGGAACGTATTAATTTGTTTTCTTTAGAGGCTACCTCCTTTGGAATCGGTTCTTTGAGCACATTTCGGGGGGAGACAGTTTCCTGGATTCTAGGGAAATAAAATAAAAACAGAAACTCTAGGCCTAAAAAGTTAAAAATCTGTTTTTCAGACCCTCCTACATGGTCCTTTGGGCAGCCACATACTCTTTTTTATAACCAATGAAAACTTGAAAAAATAAAAATTAAATGGTTTATGTCTGATATTTTACCCAAGTTAATAAAATTGATAAATGTTTCCCTTGAGTGCAACAAGGCATAGCAATGCTTTTGCTTTAACACTGCAAAACCTTCTTGCACTCAAGGGATGAAATACACCACCACCCATGGTATTCTGCAGATTATGAGGCCAAAAACAAACCAAGAACATGAACTTTTGATGGCAAAGAAATAATTACAAAAATAAAAAAATAAAATAAAAAACCTCCCGACCCCATGTAATTTTACAACAAATGGCGTGAGAAAGAGAAGATCTACTTTGTTGGACCCTATCATAAAATATTAATATTTTCTTTTGTAATATGTGGTGAATAAACGGCACCCAGTGGTGATATTTTTGTACAATTTAAACCGGGGGGCCGCGTCGTACCTGAAGTGAAATGTGTGGTAAAAGTGATTTAATATGCGTCAGTCCTGGAAATGAGACGGGTGCGAGTGCAATTGCTCACGCCAGCACCCGTGATTTCTATTTTACGAGAGCTAAAAAATGCACTCGATGAAAAATGTTGTTGAACACTAATATACTGTGAGGGCATATTGATCTGTGTTGTTTTGAGAAAGCAGCACACTGTGGCCAGTGGCGAGTTACTGCCATAATTCAACAATTCCTTATACATTTAACCCTTTGAACACTAGTGGAACCTTCCATGCCAGTTCAATGGCACCAATTAGTAGAGTCCATATTCATTATTTGGGGTAGACCAATCAATATTTTCGACGTGCAGCCCACACATTTACTGAACAGCCATCCCAATTAATGACGTTATGACGTATCATGTTCCTGGCTGGAAAAGTGGCCGCTCGGGTTCAAAGGGTTAAGGTTTCTGGTGTTTGGTGACAATATTCCCTCGAAAATTCATATACTAACATTTTACGAGTGCAATTTACTCTCGTCTCTGATTTCTCGGGAGCTTAAACCTGCACCCGTCACGTTTGTTCACTTCCAGCACTGATGCGTCTGAAACCCACAGTATACGGCCCCGCGAAGCTTCATATTCAAATCGGTTCGATTCGAAATCGTCCCGATAATTCGATTTAGTTCGAATCGCCAAGATATTCTCGAATTCATATCAGCCATCATAGTATTCTTAATTAGTTTCGCCGTCACAATTCAGGGTGGGCTGGAAACCATCTCCACTTGATCTCTTCTTCTATCATCAGGGGCCAATACAATAAAACTTTTACAATTGTGTTTTCTGGAATTGTATTTTCTAGTTATGACTTTACATAGGTTAAAATGAACCATTATCCAGCAATTTGCCAGTTCGCAAATTGCCATATCCTTTAAAATGATAATGATTCATTTTATTCAGTGAATGAATGAATGGAACTTTATTTTGCAGCATACTCAAATACAATATAAGTTAACGACAACAAGGTAAGGGTACACTACACGGAAATGGCATAACCAGAGAGGCTGTCTTTCTGCAGGCCTGGTAATCTAGAAAATCAAGTAGTGCAAAACAGTTGCCTTCTCACATAGCTTGGGAGTGCAATTGCACCTGAAATTTTCAATGCAAAAACTTGTATGCTATTTTGGTTATATTCACTTCAAGGTATTAATGTTGTGACTGAAAAATTGTACTACATTCAGCTACATAGTGGAAAAATTGGCACACACATCTCATTATTCAAAATGTTGCATTCAATTCTTATGTGACTGTCTTCTACACTCAAAATGTATCGAAATGCGACACAGAATGGGTCATGAATTATTGTGAATCAGTGCAACATTGACAAATCGTCCCCTGAGTTCCAATGTGTTCTCTGTGCCAGTAGGCACAGCGAACACATTGGAACTCACGGGACGAAATGATAATAGATTTTAAAAGCAGTCAAACAGGTCTGGGATTCCAGAAAATCAAGGGGTGCAAAAAAAAATTGCCCTCCTCAATTTTTTCTAGGCGTGCAGCACTCCTGCACTCCTAAAGAATGTCAGGCATGCTTCCTGCCATTCCTATACATCAGATTTCTTGACACGAGATCCTCATGCACGGACCGGAGACATCATTTCTTGCTTAAGTCATATCAGTTTAACCCTTTACCCAGCGTAACGACAAAATCGGCCAGTGCTATTCTCAAAAATCTCCAATTAATTTTCATTAATTTTTTCATTTTTTGTCTCAAAAAAGCTCGTTCCAACGAGGGGTCATAACCTATGTTTTTGAGACAAAAAATGAAAAAAATTAGTTATTCAAGAATTTTTTTGGCAAGGGTCGTCTGCTTTTCATGTTAGGTAAAGGGTTAACAGTCAGATAGTTTGGAAAGAGAAATAGTGGGTTTGGAAGATGAGATCATTTTTATAAAAGCAATCAAGACAAGACGGATTGGCACAAGTAATTATGAAGGAATACGAATTCAGGGTTGTATTAATTACTGTCTTTTTAAACAGGGGCTTACTGAGTTGTTGTTGTTGTTTCTGCCTTTAAATCATTCCAAATTTTCAGAAAAGAATGAAGCGGGAGATCTGCAAAGAAACGTGTTCTCGGTTTGAGTGTACGCACACCCCCAGACTGTCTGGTTTCCATTCCGGAAGGATTTATGTAAATTCCAAAAGTACTATCAGAAGATACAGACAGTTTATTATGATACCAGTTATGCAAACACAAAAGAACATGTAACCTATATAGGTCATCGAACTTCATTATGCCACATTTTTTAAATAATGGTTCGGTATGTGAGGTATATTTTCTGTTCGTTATAGCCTCTTTTTGCAGAGTTATAATTCCACTTGTCGACGATAAATGACCCCAAGCAAGTATACCGTAAAGCAAATGGCCATGTTTGAGTGAGCAATACCACGTCTTTAAGGCTTTGAAGGGAAGAATTTTTTTTCGCCCTATTCAAGGCGAATACTGCCATCGACATTTTTTTAAACAGACCACAGAGGTGTGTTTTATAAATTTTAGATTTTCGTCGACGTGGACCCCAAGAAATTTAACTGATTTTTCATCGTGTTGGTTACTAATTAATCGAATATCTGTACTATATAGGATAAATTTTCTACCAATAGCGTTATACGAATCATTTTGTGCATGCAGTAGCATGGATTTTGTTTTACTAGCATTCAGACATAGTCCATTTGCAGAACACAATCACTTATCTTATCTAGTTCGGAATTGGTCTCGTCTATTAGGTTATATTAATAGGAAGAAAATTCAATCCAAGAAAATACAACTGTAGAAGCTTTATAATATTGGCTCCAGGTCTCCTAAAAATAGGAGACCTGATGATAGAAGAGGCAAAGGAGGTTTCCGTTTCCGAAATTATTCTGCTTTCGTTTCTGGAATATTCTGCAGTCTTGGTCTGCTCGACCGAACCGAAAACGTGTCGCTGTTGCAATCTATACCGCGTGGTTATCTCCCTTTCAGTCACTCATGAGATAATCCCTGGGCCTACTCACCAACAGTTGGTATTCTTTTGACTGTATTGTGCGTTACGATGTTTTAATTGAAAGTAAAAGACCCAAACTCCCGAAACACACATTAATATCGGTCTAAAATTACTGCGTATTCTGCGCCACTTCCGGAGAGATATTCCATTTTATTATATGACAGAAAAAAATCTGGTACTTTAATTGGCCAGAACACTCGTCAGAAGTGTTGATATTCTATTTTTTTTATCGCAGTCGAGTTGATAGTTCACCGCAGTGTCATTGATGTGCATAAATAGTGCAGGTAGGTTGATATCATGATTCCAACTACCTGTTTCTGATTAAAAATAAAAATGGTATTTCTAACCTGCTCCTTTTTTTAATTTCCCTGTTCCAATATTTAGGAACTATTCAAACAGTGCTCAAAATAACTTTTTTTCTTTGTGTAGCAAAATGCTACACATTTCCAAAAAATGAATAGCATTTTGTCAAAATTACATAGCTATTTTTGTATACCAGAGTTATGTTATGCTGTTTTGTATTGAATTCTTCTAAGTAGATAGAATAGTTTCCATCCATTTCTGGGCATTTCCAAATGATCTGCAACACATGAAACATTTACTTTGTTTTTTTTTTAACTGAACTGCCTTTAAGGGTTTCATGGACTTGAATATTTTCAAATGGCGTCTTGGTTGTTTAATAGAGTTCTCAAAATGGAAGTTGGGATTTTTAATTTGATGGGCTTGAAGTTATTTTTAATGGACATTTTATGCAAAATGTTGTAAAAACAGGAAGAATTTAAACCTATAGAATTCATCTTACATACGAAGTTGCTAATGATACTTGATGGAGAGTTAATCTGAGATGTTCCACATTCAGAAGTAAAGCATCAGTGAACTAGTTTTCAAATTTGTTTGCAAATTTTCATTTACATTTTGCGATACAAGATAATCAACAGCAGCCTAATAGGCTGCAGTTGATTATCTTGTATCGCAAAATGCTATACATAACTGGACATTGTGTAGCTTTTTGCAAGTTTTGCATAGCAAAAAGCGACGCGACACCGCTTATTTTGAGCCCTGTATTCAAATATAACAATTAACTACAGCATGAACAAATAAGTTAATGCACATTGCTTCTTTATATATAAGAATGTTGAAATTAAATTTATTTTGTTGCATATGAATGTACTGTTTTTCTTCGAAAAAATTATAATAAAGCAAGGAATTCGCAAACGATTTTTGCTGTCATAATAATAATAAAACAATAACTGACTTCCCTTCAGGTTGATACAAGGAATTAACAAAAGGAATTACCTTGTATCAACCTCAAGGAAAGTCAATAATTATAATAATATAATATCAAAACGAAATGGGCTATTCACTACACATGTTCACCTCTGCCTGCACCCACATACCCGAAAGACCAAGGGCAGGGCAAGCAATACTCCCCTTGGGAATTGGTTTCATAAACAACTTGGTATATCACTCCAGATGGATATTTATAAAATAACAGTAATCAACAGACACAGCACCCCCACAGTTAAACTCATAAAAATGAATCTGATATTTAAACAGAATGTAATTATTTGAATTACAAACTGTAATAAAACCTAACAGGTGACGCAGTTTATTTAATCAATTTCATATCAGTATTTTGTAAACTTATACTTGATTGTACACAACAATGCAATGTGCCTGTAAAACTTGAAAGGGTCAATGTTACACTAGAGAGTCATTTAACTCTAACCCCACTGAGTATTTTCACGATACTTTTCATTAAATCTAGTCATGGCTGCTGTAAAGCAGCCATGACTAGATTTGAAGAAAAACTTCTCGTCATTTCACTCTGGAGATGATTGGTGAAAAAATCCATTCAATTTACAGAGAAAAATTTTGATTAAATGTGCGCAAATTATACTTATTTCAGTAGCAAGAGAAATCCTGTCCTGGGCAGGAATATTCGTCGGCAGCATGTAAGGAGTTAACTTTGTAAGTGTCATGATCTTTTGTACACAGGGCGTGGGTTCTTCTTACTTCTTATATATATATATGTTGAAATTAAATTTATTTTGTTGCTTATGAATATGCCGTTTTTCTTCGAAACATATGTAATAAAGCAAGAAATTTGTAAACGATTTTTCTGTCATAATAATTAAACAATAATTGACTTTCCCTGAGGCTGATACAGGGAATTATCAACCCTTGAAAAGTAATATTCACTGAGGCCTACTGTGAGTATAACTTTTCTCGGGTTGATAATTCCTTGTATCAACTTCACGGAAAGTCAATAAATGTTTAATATCTGTTGTGACAGCAGGCATAGAAAATTATTTGTTTGCCATTTCCCACTTGAAACGTATCGTAAACTAAAAGACAATAATTCTAAACTTTCTTTGAAGTTCAATCCTTTCTTGATATTGGTGTTGGGCCTTCTTTTTTTCAGCATTAGCCACTTTATGTCTGGACTGAAAGTTTTACATTTGTTACCCCCAACTCACGCAAGCTGAAATGCAGGATTCATGAGATAGGAAGGTGGAGGCGCGGAGTTACTGTTTGTAAATCAGAGTTTGATAGCTTGGGTGGATTCGGACAATATTGCTTATTACACAGTTAAATACTTGAAAAGTGATAAGATTCGACCCGCGATTCAAATCAAAATGCTCTTCGAGATTTGCACCGAAATTTGAAAATCGCGAGTTCCTAGCTCAGAGACGAGATCCCTTTCCAACAGTGTGAAGTCATAGTATGTTTGTTTCTTCACACGTGAAGTTTGAGTTCAGTTCGGGTTTGTTGCATGAATGTCAGCCTCCAAAGTGTTCAGCGGTTCTGTGGCTAAGCACTTTCCAGCATTGTCCTCTCCAAAAAGTAAGCGGGACTAAATGTCTTTCTTAACCCCCATCTGTCACAATGGCCGATTCGAGCCCCTTCTGTCTGTTTCGACGCCTCTGTCTATTTCATTAACTCTACGTCTCTGTCCCTCTCGATGCCTCCCTCCTCTTTCTCTCGCTCTTAATCCCATCTTTCTCTCTCTCTCTCGTGGGAGAGAGAGAGAAGGGGAAGAGAGAGGGGAGAGAGAGACGGACCGACAGACATACTGGCAGAGAGAGAAGGGTTATAAGGAGGGACATAGGCAGAGACGTAGAATTAATGAGATAGAGACGTAGAAACAGACAAAAAGACTTGAATCGGCCGAGGTGACAGAGATAGGGTTAAAGACAGCGGCATGTAACACTGGTTGCATACAAACTCACTGCATCTCAATCAGAAATTGCACTAACCAATGAGTACACCACTCTGGAATAAATTTGTTTACTCACATCGCAATTTTCTTTTGGATGTATCATAGTATTTCTAACGAACGTAAGTGAATGAAAACATGTGTATGTATGTAATTTTAGTAATTTTAGTCAGCAAGAAAGCAAATGACAGCCAGTGACGTCCAAATACAGTCATTGTTATGTGATACCGGCTCATTCATACGACAAATTCCTGCACCTGACCTTTTATCTGATGACAGTAAAATTACATAATTGTAGCAATTATGCAGATTGGAAAGTGAAAAATATCACATTTGTGAAAGCGTAAAATGGGAATCCTGTTATCGGAAGACAATTTTCATTAAAATTATATTGTTGGCGTAAAAAATAAGCTGGTACGTGCATGGTTTACATTCGTGCTACACACCCCAAATAAAGTACTAAGGAAATTGGAAGGGCTAAAAACTATATATTAGCTTCTATTGATGATAAACCAGAAGACGTTTTTTCTGTTATGAAGGTTGTTGGATAATTGAGGTGCGAAATGAAATCAATGAGTTTCTGGAGAATGGAAATATTCTCCCGTCTTCCCCTTTATTTGTCTCTCTTCTCTCTCTCTCTGTGCCCCCTCCCCCCTCTCTCTCTCCACTAGAAGAAGTTTCTGTGATAGTACAACACTTTCAACACACACACCCTCTCCCTCCTCTCCTTTCTCTCTCTCTCTCTCTCTCTCCCCCCCCCCCCCACACACACACTCTCTCTGCCAATTCTTTCTAGGTTTTTTTTACACGCCTGTTCTATGAAATCCCTATCTACAGCAACACTAAACCATGCGGAAAATGAAAATCTGTTCCGCGCACATGTGCGGAACGGAAATTGTTGACCGACTATTTTTAAATAGAAGCGGAATTTCACTAGAATTTTCCACAAATCGTGCCCCGCAATTACAATTTCAATCGCAAGCAATAGCTAAAAATAGTAACCCGGGTTCCCCTCGCAAATTTGCTTGATGATAAAATGTGTTCTTTTTGTTGATAGTTTGTCCACTGTGTTGCAATGTGTTCTATGTGCCTACAGGCACATATAACACATTAGAACTCAGAGGACGAGTTGTCAAATGAATTTCTGAGTGTCCTTCTAATAACTGCCTGCTTTTATAGACGCGAAGGCGTGTAATAAACACAGAACGACACACGCGTGTGAATGGGTTAATCAATACGGCATTTCTGTCATCGCGGAAGGATAAAACTCGAAACCCGTGGCCTCTCGTTAATCCTTCCGCGCTGGGACTCGTGCCATATCGATTAACCCATTCACACGCGTGTGTCGTTCTGTGTGTGTAGCGCACACTCCTATTCATCGGGTATTTCCATTGATACGGAGGCACAGAACAATTAATTTACACGTTTTTCGGTTTAACCGCCTCACCCTCTCGCATTTTACAGACTGTTCGGTTTACCCTCACCGAAAACTTGAAGTCAGCTTTGCGGGTAATAAAGTTCAGCGCCTTGTTTAGGCTCAGGAGCGTAGTCAGGGAGGTGCGACGAGTGCGAACGCACCTCCCCTAAAATTGGATGTCCACTTGAGGGACTATGTCCTATTTGTGATTTGAAAATTTCGATAAAATGGGGCGACATCACTAACCCTCATACAACCATAAATGTTCAGTTTGCACGTAGTTTCTGTGACACGCCAAGACACTACTGCTATACATTTTTGGCTATAAAAAGTATCAAAGCGCCCAGGCGTTTCACAGAAACGAGTTGCATGGTCCCAGAGGGACAGGCCATATGATACACTGAGCTTATGGCCGTTTAATCCTTTACCTAACATGAAAAGCAGACGACACATGCAAACAAAATTATTGAATAACTATTTTTTTTTAATTTTTTGCGCCGGAAACACAGCTTATGATCCCTCATTGGAACGAGCTCGTTCCAATGAGGGGTTATAAGCTACTCTTGTGTTCCAAATAAAAGCACAGGTGGGAATAAAAGTATGGGTGGAACATTTATCAAAATTGAATAAAAGTACAGACCCAAATAATAGTAGAGAATCAGGGGGGGGGGGGGGGGGGGCGGGGCACTAAAAATTTGCAAGACGTGACGTCCTATTTCTTATTCGGCTCCTTTTTACACCCACCCACCCACTACGTGCAAATTTTCTCCTACCGTTCTCAGACACCCCCCCCCCCCCCACTCTCCCATTAAAATCCAAAATAAACTTACCCCAATTGCCCACGTGGGGGCACGATGACGCTGTGTGCTGAGACGTACTGCACGCAGAGGCACATGTCTTCAGCCAATCTAACCCTGTCTGTGCTGTGTAGTACGCAGTACCACTGTGCAGTGTATAGTACAGTCGTGGGTTATGATGTTGAAGTGCTGACAGCTGCTCGTCGTTGCTCGGTGGTTCTCTCCGGGTACTCTGGCTTCCTCCACCCGCAAACCTGTCACCGACACGATATGACCCTGGTTGTTAAAGTGTCGTTAAACACCAATAAATAAATAAATAAATTAATAAATAAATAACTTGGGTTGAATTTAGTGCATCAGAGAGAATTTCCCCAAAATACTGTCTGCACATTTTCTACATTTCGAATAAGACACCCACCCCCTACTAACGTGTAACATTTTCCCAGATTAAGTCCAATATTCTCACATATAAAGCCTCCTGATGTTGTATTTATGTTAACTGTTTGAGGGCTACATTATTTTTGAGGGACTGAATTTGTTCATCAAAATTTGTTTTATTAGAAATTATTGAAGAGTGCCCTCAGGCACTCTTCAATAATTTCTGATAAAATAAATTTTTATAAACAAAATATTATTTGTGTTTGACTGAGTATGAAACATGAGCAAGGCAAACATTGGCTTTTGCTCTAGTATCCTCATGTTTTTCAAAGCCCTGATAGTGGCTTCTAGCACTCAACCAGGTAAGAGTGTGATGTACAACATCACCTTTAACCCTTTACCTAACGTGAAAAGCAGACGACACTTGCCAAAAAAATTCTTGAATAACTAATTTTTTTCATTTTTTGTCTCAAAAACATAGGTTATGACCCCTCGTTGGAACGAGCTCGACGAGCTCGTTCCAACGAGGGGTCATAACCTATGTTTTTGAGACAAAAAATGAAAATATTTTGAAAATTAATTGGCGATTTTTGAGAATAGCGCTGGCTGGTTTTGGCCGTTACGTTGGGTAAAGGGTTAAGGTTTGAAACACAAATGATGGTATATATTAGCTGATATATTGATATATTTTTTAAAAAATTCAAAAAATTGCACAAGTTGGAAATGCACATTTTTACCGCACTCAAGAGACCCACCCACCCCCACGTCACGTCTTGCAAATTTTTGGTCCCCCCCCCTGACAGAATAGAAATTTATGGAGGACTAATGAGGAGGTGGGGAGTAATGCTAGTTAATTTTATCGAAAAGCCAATTTATTTTACAGTATTGCAGTTAGTTTTACTAACAAAACTAATCGGGATTTTGGGCATAAAGATTACAACAATGAATATACTGTGCTAAACAAAAAGCTAGCACACAATCTAGTGAAGATTTACTAATTTGAAGATCTCCATCCTGTTGGAAGGGGAATTTTAATAAACGTAAGGCCCAAATAAGGTGCCTACAGGGTGGAAAAATTCCCCAAAATTAATAAACATACATGTATGTTTATTAGGAACACAAGACTACAAGAGTATGTTTTTGAGGCCCCACAGCAAAATTTCTGGTTACGCGACGAGACTTGATTGCCACAAACAATATTCGTTCTCAGCGTCTCTAATAACTCGCACCGCTCAAAATTTCGGATACATGGAGGATACCTCCTGACTTTTAAGTATTCAGCCACTCTTGAAAACCGTTCTATTTCCTTACAGTCACTCGTAAGATAATCCCAGGACTTTCTCAACAACAGTAGATATTCTTTTTATTGTATTGTGCTTTACAATATTTTAATTGCAATTAAATGACTCAAACACCGGAAACGCGCAGTGATATCGATTGGAAATTAGTGCGAGCAAAATACGGCACTTCCTTATATCCATTGTGACAACAGATATCGAAAATTATTTGTTCGACATTTTCCGCTATATCTTATAAAGTATTATGTTTATTTATTGGCTGGTAGCGACACTTTCCACAGCCAGGATCACCTCGTGTCGAACAGTTTTACAGGTAGAGGAAGCCGGAGTACCCTGAGAGAACCAACTAGCAACGGCGAGCAACTGTAAGTTTCCCCAGCGTACTAACTCCGTGCAAGCATGATTATCATTGATTGAAGACAAGTGCACCATCGACGTGCAGTACGCCTTATATATATAGTACACAGCGCCGCCGCGCCCCCACGTGGGCTATCGGGGTGAAGTGCCTTGCCTAAGGACACAAAGCAGTTACCCCTGGCGGGGGTCGAGCCATAGGCCTTTCGGGTTGAAGTTCAATGCCGTAACTACTGAGTCACCGCGCTCCCTGGCGATTTAGAGTGAACAGAACAATTTTATTTACAGAAAAATAAAATAAATTTCATGCTGGAGGGGATTGGTGGAAAACGTGAGATGTGATGTAACTAGAATACCAAATTTAAGTAGATACGAAAACTAAGATAAAAAAGATGAGATTCTAGTGTGTTTTGGTGAGGAAAGCCTATAAAGAATTTCGACGCAGTTGCCTTCCGACCGAAATATCTGGAGTGAAAGACGAATTGAAAATTCTATTATAGTGTAACCTCTTATGTATTATGCTTGAGATGCGCAATGGGGTAGTAAGTGAATTAAACATGCTTGTTGAAAAATGATTCGTCTGCATACTCTTCATTTGGATTGTAAATCCATTCAATTTGGATACTTACGTAACCTCACATGGTATCAGAGTTGGGATAGGATTCCAACCTCCCGAAGAGACTGATGTGCTCCTGCAGTGACAGCACCCAATACAAATGGTTGTTCGACTTTGTGTAGACCTAATTTTGTCAAGTGTACACAAAGTCGAACAACATCATTTTGATTTTGGTACTATCGCTAACAAGAGCACACCAGTTTGTAGGTTCTTCCATGAAACCGAATGGTATTTTTGTGAATAGCGCTGTTCGGTTTTGCACGTTACGTTGGGTAAAGGGTTAAAATAAATGGTTTATTATATAACTGAATATTTAAAAATTGAAGAGGACACACGAAATGAAAAGAAATTATGAAATATTGTCCAGACTGCTCAGCAAAATGACAGTCGAGTTTTCATCGTAAAATTGTCGCTTTCAAAATCTGCGCACGTCAGTGACGTCACGCAAGCCTCGTTTGAGACGGGCATGATATTTATATGGAGAAGTTTAGACTCTTGGTTTCCGGCGAGCCAGAAATGATGGACAAACTGTTGCCGTATTAGTGGCTGTCATAAATAGACAGAACGACACACGCGCGTGAATGGGTTAATCGATATGGCACGAGTGCTAGCGCTAAAGAATTAAACAAGAGGCCATAGGCCTCGAGTTTTATCCTTCCGCGATAGCACAAGTGCCATATCGATTAACCCATTCACATGCGCGTGTCGTTGTGTGTTTATTACACGCCTTCGAGTCTTAAAAGCAATTGTTAGAACTTAGAAGGACACTCAGCAATTCATTTGACAACTTGTCTCCTGCGTTCCAATATGTTCTATGTCCGAGTAGTCACGTAGAACACTTTGGAACTCAGGGGACGAACTATCAACAAAAAGAACACATTTTATCGCCAACCAAATTTGCGAGGGTAACCAGTGTTATTACCATTTTTAGTTATCGCCAGCAATTCAAATTGCAATTGCTGTGCACGATTCGTGAGACCTCCACTGAAATTTCGCTTCTATTTAAAAATAGTTCGGCAACGCTTTCTGTTCGGCACAAGTGTGCGGAACGGATTTTCATTTTCCGCATGGTTCAGTGTTGCTGTAGATGGGGATTTCGTAAAACAGACGTGTAATAATGCTTTTCGTTTAAATTGTCTTTCTTTTATATTCTAGGTTGTATTTTTCTATGATGTCATACCTACTGAATTTATCGTGCTGTGTTGTTTTCTTCACAGTCGTTTGCAAAAGCGAAATACCAAAAACGGCGCCAATCCATGAGTGGGTGAGTAGATGAGTGTAACATTTTTTCATGATTGTTGAAGGAAGTTACCTTCGTTTGTGAGACCAATCACCAGACCAGTCAGGTGAACAGAGTTTTGAATAACACGGAAGGAAAGAAATTTTGAAAACAATATACTCTTGAGTGCCCAATAATCATACATGTATGATTATTCTTTTTCGAACAAAATTCCCGACTGTTTGATTATTTGACCCTGTATGATAATTAATTTTCAGCAATCGAATGTGCAGAGCGGCTGCTTATCTCAAGAAGTTCACCAAAACAAACTAGTAAGGTACATGTACAAGCAACACAGGATGCATTGGAAATGTTAATGGGTAGAGAGCTGGAAGCATATATTTGGGCTTTATTTTCTGAAATACTGCTACCATAACGTTAAGACCTAGTGGATGTGCTTCATACCATCACTGAAGCAGAATTAATTAGTCTATAAGGTTTTGTCTTGGTGCAATTTATGGAAGAGTGCCTGAACTCTCCCATAAATTGCAACAAGTCAAATCCATGTGAAAATTATGATAACCCAAAGTAATTCAGCCCTTCACCACTTCAAGGGCATCAGACGTCTGTGTTATAAAAACCGTTTTTATACCACAGACGTCTGGTGCCCTTGAAGTGGTGAAGGGCTAAATTACTTTCGGTTATCATAATTTTCTCATGGATTTAAGTTGTTGCAATTTATGGGAGAGTGCCTAAAGGCACTCTCCCATAAATTGCACCAAGGCAAAACAGTGATGGTATGAAGCACATCGACTGGGTACTAGATCTTAAAGTTATGTTAGCAGTACTTCGGAATAAAGCCCAAATATATGCAACCAGCTCTCTACCAATTAAAATTTTCATCCTGTGTTTGCTTGTACGTAACATGTACCTTACTAGTTTGTTTTGGTGAACTTCTTGAGATAAGCGGCCACTCTGCACATTCGATTGCTAAAAATTAATAATCATACAGGGTCAAATAAGGATCATACAGGCGGGAATTTTGTTCAAAAAAGAATAATCATACATATATGATTATCAGGCAATCAAGAGTATTCTTTTCATTACTTGCGTTTAGGTTTTTTATTTGCAATTACAATTACAAGTTGTAATTGTAATAGAGGAGAAAAGCATTTCCCATTTTGGGTCACATGAGGGGTCGTACGTCACCTTTGATTCCAAAACAAATCACACGTGAAATAATTTACGGGCATAATCCTTGTCAGAAAATGGCGGACACGAAATCACTCGACGTTAAATAAATAGATTTGTATATTACGCACTTGATCATTTGTGTTAAAATTAATTTGTATTGTAAATATCAATTGTAATATTATTACCACTTAACATGGCATTATCTAGTGTACTAACATTGTTTAGTAAGGCGATCAAATTATATAACGCACGGCAAGTCACGCGAAGTATCGGGCCGCGCGTGGATAATGAAAATGATTTTCATTATCTGCCCGCGGCCCGATACGACATGTGACCGAATCACGCCCTGTTCCTAATCTCCCGTTTCCACTTTGTAAGTTCGGATACCGTGCGAGAAAAACAATCCTCACAGCAGTTATCTTGGTGATTACGCCAATTAAACCAGATTAAACCTCTCTCCTGGAACACGAGGAGCAACATAATGATATAAGGTCAGTACAGATATGTATCGTTGTGTTTTTTTGAAGCAGCCAAAATCCGATGCTTGATATTCGCCAAAAAAAAATACATTTTATAGCATTTTTGAATCGATGCTCACGTGCCTCCCATAATGGGATATAAATATATTAACAAGGTACAATCCCTTTTTGAAAACGATAGCACTCATCTTCGTTATACCCCCTCAAATTTGATTCACATAACATATCCAACAGTGGCAGTGGAAAGGGGAATGAATAAGCTTTACAGTTGTGTATTACGCGACCGTTGGGGGTTCTTGGGTTGTCCATTATAACTGGGAGAAGTCGCAGAAAAGGCCGAAAAACATTTAGTCGGACAAGATAGTGGAAAGTGGGTTACGAACGACAATTATCCGATTTATTATAAATAATTTGAGGTCCCATTGTCTATGGAGGGCAGATTCAAACATTAACCGTATACCTTTATCAATTACTAATCTCGGATCCACGTTTATTCATTTCTGGCGATCACATTTACCGTTTATACACTTTTTAGCCGTCACAAATGAAGTTTTTTCGCGTCCATAGATACGGGACTCGCACAAAAAAAAATTTCCCCATTCTCCCATTGGCTTGTTTTCATGTATGATTAAATAGTAGCCAATGGGATGTTTTTTTGTAAGCATCTTAGCTTCTAAGGCCGCCGTTGGCTTCGTGAGTTTCCAAGAAAAGGTTAAAAAATGTATAAACGGCAAATGTGATTGCCAGAAATGAATAAATGTGAATCCGATAAAGTTTATTAAAACACCCAAACGCCGAAACACCCACACTGATATCGAGTTGAACTATTGCATCGTGTGCGTCACTTCCGGAGAGATATTCTATCATATCTGTCGTGACAATAGATAAAAAAGATACTGGTTTGACGTTTACCGCTATCTTAACCCTTTACCCAACGCAGACGATATCAAAATTTAGTATTTTAATTACTATTTTCTTAAAAATTTCCAAAAATTTCAACAAAACCATATAATGTGACCCCTCACTGGAACGGGCTCGATGAGCTCGTTCCAATGAGGTGTCACATGATATGGTTTTGTTGAAATATTTTGAAACATTTATTTATTTCAACTGCTGAATTCGCAAATTACGCGGTCGAATGTGGGCGATTCGTTAGGTAAAGGGTTAAATTATCGCCTCTATTAATTTTAAAATAAGCATCATTGAAATATTGCTCTAAGATTGCTTCAGCACCAATTTTATCGTTTCTCACATCAAAATGAAAACTGTAACCCAAGGCTCCTAGGGGCTTTATTTCCCCAGAACACATAAATAGATAATATCTAGTGTTTTTGAGTGGATACCGAAAATTATCTCACTCGTGACCGAGACAAATGGTTATTTTTGCTCACACACCACTCCAAAACACTAGATTTTCTTTTTATTATATTTTTTTTTATAAGAATCCGAGCATTCCTATCGATAATTCCACATGTTTCATCCTTGCATTGATGTATGAAAGTAAACAACTGATGCGCATTAATACGCGGAAGTGATTTGATCGAAACACGGAACAGATAGCGTCCTGCAATCCCATTCAGCTGGCGGGTTTCTTACATCAATTCAAGGTGAATACATGGTGAATTATTATTGGAAATGATCGGCATCCACTCAAAAACACTAGATTTTCTTTTTATAATAAGTTTTTAGAACAAATTGATCATTTCCAGCGGTAATTTTACTCGTATTCACCTCGAAATGATGCTTTGAAAGCCGCCCTTTTGATTGATACCGTGAAAGTGAAAATTTCTATATCTTCACAGTGGGGGATACGATTTCTGTCTTTCCGCAATTTTTTCAATAATCTATCGTTTAGCGTATAATAAAATGTAATTTGCCTTCATCTGCTCTCTAGTGTGCCCAGGCTCGGATATAAAGCAGAAAACGACCCGGGAATACTTTGTGTGGGCTTTCGTTTACTCTCAGAGATCAATCCATCTTTGGAGGATACATGCACGGAACTCGTGCATTTGCTTGCAATTCGTGCACAAATACGAAACATCAATATTGTGTAAAAGCTCGTTGAAAAGCTTCAAGCAGTGATTCGATATTTGCATTCGTGTTGCTTCCATCGTAATTAGAGATCGTTTTGGAGTGCAAATAAAAAAAATATTTGATCCATCTCTTTCATCCCTCTCTCTTTAAATAGGGATTGTTTTTGCACAGTTTTATGAGAATCTTTAAAATGTATGTGCAATTATCAGAAAACTGCATTGATTTTCTAATTGACATCATTCGGTTCTCTTTTTAAAAGTTCACGTCAAAGAAGACGCCATACAAGAGAAACGTAAAATTTTAATTTGTTCGTTGAAAAAACATCTGCATCAAAGGGAGATGTGTCTTTGGATTATCATGCGGGCCAGCACCATTAGAGAAACCCCCTGCGTGTGGTAACGACATTTTTCTAACGGCTCTATTCACACAAATCCTTTATAAATCTTTTTTCTTTCCTTCAGATTTTTGCATACAAATATAGCTTATGGTACGTCATTGGAACGAATTTTCCCAGCTCGTTCCAATGAGGGGTCATAATGTATGTTTTTGGCAAGTGACATCTTTTGGTTGTGTTAGATAAATGATTATAACCCTTTACAATAATAAGTGGTAGATTAAACCACTAAAATCTTGGGGTGGGTGGGTGGGTGGGTGGGTGGGTGAGGTGAAGTGCGTTGGGTTTGGATTGAACTAGACGGAGCTGTTTTGTCTACATTCTTATGACATTTTGTAACAGTTTCGGAGAAACAACCAAGCATTCGATTTATCTTTGACGCTTCAGTTTTTAAAAACATTTCTCGGATTATAACTTTTATGAAGTGGTATAAGTGAAATATGGCATCCGGTAGCAGATGGTACTATGATCAGCAAGTCCGAAAATACGATCAATTATAATATTCCCACTGCCTTGAAAAGTAAAAGTTCTCTGAAGTCGGCGGCATGGATATAAATAATCGGTTAAATTTACACTATGTTCGTGTTACTGTCATGGTATAGCCATAGATGCTGAAAGTGGCATTAAATAAATAAATAAATAAATAAATAAATAAATAAATAAATAAATAAATAAATAAATAAATAAATTTCTCCGCCACTATCATGACGGGACATCACAAATCATAGGGGTAAAGCTTTGAGATTTATAAATGGTTACATGTAATTGTTAATTCAAATTCCTTGTAAATTACAAATAATTATTTAATTGTTGTCTTCTGTACAGCTTTATTTGTCATAGTAAAACACAGGAAATCTAATATTAAAAGACTAAAGACTATTACTTTTACCTTCGTCATAAACATGGAAAAACGTACAAGTAAATGTCCGCTTAATTTAGGTGGATAATTGGGATGAGTTGGGGGGGGGGGGGGTGGTAATCCACGCTTGCTTTCAGATTTCTGCATTGAGGAAACTTTGTCGGTCTACCAGCAGATGGCGCAATGAATAATAAACCGACAGGAAGAATCATTAATAATTTAATCATTCAGCCCTTTTGGGATGAAGGATGAAATTATTACTAAATTTACCTTCGAATATAACACTGACTCATCCGTTTGCATTGGACAGTATTGTAGATGACAATGCCATACGGGATTGAAAGAATTACTGCACCTTATCTCTCACTCAGCATATTTCGACGCACCTGTTTGTCTTTCAGATTTTGTAATACGAAAATCCATAAAACAAGACATAAGGTAGAGCACAAGGTGGGTGCAGCACAGGGGAGGGGGGGGGGCTTAATTAATTACCCGACTTGGAATTTTTAAAGTATTTCGAAAGCGCCGTATGCTCGAGTGACAAGCCTGGAAATATGTCATTTGCAGAATATATGAATATATGGTGAATTTTCTGATGCTATCCCATACAGTGGACTAGAATCCCCCAATTTATCATCTGGGTACCTATTTCTGTTTAGGCCATAGACCTCGATTCAGATTCAGGTTCACAAAGAATAAATTTAGTAATGCTACCCTGCTATGCTGGGCAGCATCCCCAAATGCGCCCTCTTGGTACCTCATTCTGCAGATGACTGCTTATTTCCAGGCTTGTTGAGTGAAATTTATACCATGATTACCTATTCTACTATATATAAAAAGCCTATGATATAAATTTTTGCTTTATACACCAACCGTGGTGATCACACCAGCAATGGGATTTCAGTAGTTACACCTACAGTGGCACTACACCCAAGTTGACCTTTAGTGACGTCGATCTGAATGCGAACTTGTCTAAGTTTATCGCACGCCTCCTCGCGAAGAGTGAAATGAAAGTGGTAATTATTTATTATGTTTTTAAATGTGTTTACCTCATAAAACGCCAATAATTAACAAACATGCATTGTCTCGTGTTAATAAAGCATCCATAACTCGAAACAGTATGTTATTATATTATTAAAATGTTATATAAATTTTTATATTATTAAAATGAAAAAGTCCCTGCTTCTTTTCTATCTCGTTTTAGTGATTCAAAGTGACAGCGGAAGTACCGCTCCTGCTCAGTAAAATCGAGAAAAAATAATAGCAACTCCTAATAATCTGACGATCATGGTATAAATAAAATGTTCCCAAAGTAGCTTGGTGTACCAAATGTTCACCACTCGTGTGAAGAGGTGACCCTGGATTTCGAAAGCGCCCTTAAACCCAAATAAATAAATAAATATTATGTATTCATACCATGATTGATGTTGAATTACGCGAATAAAACTTGGATTTTTAAAGAAAAATGTCATCTTTGGCTGTCTGTTTACTTTCTTATGTGACACTGTTTTGTGTCGAAAGAATTCCATTCACGGCACAACGTGAGTCAGATGCATGACGACCAATCATATGAGTTCTTACGTGACACTGTTACGTGTACTCTGGATTCCACGCAATGTGTATCTAGCATCTTTCTCGATGTATGTATCGCGCAACGTTGAGTACAGACAAAATTTTGGTATAATGCACATAAACATACTGTGCCATCTTTAATTACAGTGTTGTGTTCATGACTGGCACCTGCTCATAAAACGAATACACATTGTGCTTCATTTCGGCACCGAATAATAACAAAAGCTCGTTCCAATGAGAGGGCCAGGTGATATGGTTTCATATGGCTTAGTAATTCAGTGATATTGAAAACTAGAGATGGGAGGTTTTTAAATTTCATGTCGGTTCCGGTTTCGGTTTCATTCAAAGAGTCGGGTTTTCGGTTTTGGTTTTCATTGTGCAGTACATTGCATTTGCATATCAGAAGATGTATTTGGCGCCAGTCACTGTCACGGGACTCCCTTTCCAGGACAACGCACCTGTGTAATAGCAACTGCCGGGACTCTGATTTCCTGAACACAATGTATTTGCAAAAATTATCTCAAGAGCTTCAAGTTTGTGAAAAATGATTTTTCCCTGGAGTCTGTTGCAAAGTTAGCCACCCGACACACCCTAAAACATTATGCCGACCATAAAAATGTTATCGAGTAAAAGTCGCTCATATAGGTCATTGTAACTCTAAATTTCCATCCAACTTCAATGATTTTGACGCTGGCTTTGGAGTTCAAGCTTTCAAAATTACGTGTAGAAATAAATATATTTGTCGTTATAAATGTGGAACAGGTGACAGGTTCCAGTTCTGCGAAGGAAATCGTATTCTATAAACAGATGAATGTTTAAACCACGATGCGTAAGAAGTAGTAATTTTGTCGCCTATTTTCGCGGTAAATGCGACGCTCGAACGCAATATCAATTAGTGCAGCTGTCACGAAAAAGGGGTATCGCAGCTCTAAAGTTTGAAAACAAGGTTTCAGTTCTGCAAAGGAAATCGCATTTGATAAACATATGAACGTTTAAACCACGATGCGTAAGAAGTAAATTTGTCAACTATTTTCGCGGTAAATGCCACGCTCCAACGCAATACCAATTAGTGCAGCTGTTCTGAAAAAGGGGTATCGCGACTCTGAAGTTTGAAAACAAGGTTAACTTTAGGTTGTTTCTCTCTTTATTCTGAGAAGTGAAGACCTGATTAGAGTTTTTCAACATTGAAGTTGAAAACCGCGACTACGGGTTTTCTGTAATTGTTTCGGTTTTGATAACAAAACCGAAACCGAACCGAATTTTCGGTTAACCGCCCATCTCTAATGAAAACAAACGCCCGGGTCCAAAAATTGAAAAAATGAATGACCCCCAAAGACTGTAAGGTCCCCTGGTTCCGAAAGACAGATTGTTTGAAGTATTGTTGAAAGTGACAAGAACATTTGCAGGAAATAAGACAAAATACTTTGCAACCGAATGATCGAACATCCGCTGAGAGATATTTTCAAAGCAACCAACCACTCAGCGAAACTATTTTCACCAGGCTAAAATCTAAAAATCTAGAATGTTAAAAACAAAGGGTCAGTTCAGCTGCTCTGATAATGGTTGGTTACTTAATGAACAGATGGACCGTCGCATTAAGATAATTTTCTCTCACACAGAGTCAATACAACACCCTCTTGACTGATGCGAAATTGTGTATGTTATTTCCACAGATACCATCGTTTGTTATTTCATTTCTATAATGTTATTTGAAATTGCAATGTTAGCTTCTGACAATATGAACTTCGGATAGTTGATTGGGGAAAAAACGAATGACGTGGAATTTGCTCACGGACCCTCGTGAACACTTGGAATCAAATGTTTGCTTGAGTCCACTTTAACCCTTTGAACCCTCGTTTCCTGGAATGGTATTGCCTTTGTGTACACTCGGAGTGAGATGGGTCAGTCAAATATCAATATACAGGGAAGATAAAATAATAACTGCAGTCTACAGCCGTCTGGCTGCAGACTGCAGTTATGATTTTATCATCAACGCCCCGTGTATAGACCTCTTATAATAAGACAAAATGGGACGAAATTATGCCTTGGATCGAAAAATCAGTCTTGGGAAGGATTAATAAAGCGGTTGAAATATAAAGTCATTTATTCTCGGCTGTTTCTAAAGCGTATAGTTCCCGCTACGAAATTTCCCCGTTCCCAGGTCACAACACGATGACCATTCGACCATATAAGGGAATAGAAGTTAATCAGTGATATGCAGGGAGATTGCAGTACGCACGAAATTACTCAATACTTAGATGATACAATAGACTGCATCACGAGACACCAAGGACGGCGAGGCGATTTCAGAGTGGAGAAGGGGGATTCACCGCGAAGCGATGACCGACGCCGGATGCTTCGAAGGGATCGCGTATGAGAGATGTGTCTCTCTCCTCTCGTTGGTGGGGGTTCTGATGCCTTTCCCGCGAAGATGTTGTTATTCCCAACATAAAAACTAGCAATTTCCTTCGTTTGAGCCAATAATACAGAGTTCGAGTTCTATTCCTGCCTCAAATGAGGGGTTGGAAATACTCTGAAAAAGCGGGGCCGAAAAGGGGCTAACCCCCATCCGATCCCCCTTCCCGTTGTCTCCACCGTGACTGTCTGCGTAACTTTACATTTGTGGTGGCGCGCAATACAATGCATCTCTTCTAAGTATGGTAGAATAAAATAGCTTCTTTCTTCAGTTATCTTACTTCACACTTCAAACTATAGAAAACGTCTTCACAAGTGCTGACAAAATTAAAATATTTCCCGGGATAATTGCAAAAATATTTTTGTGTTGTCTTTCATTCCAGACAGTTGACTATTTATTTAAATCATATTTAACAAATTATACGCTACCGCAACGGTTACTTGAAATACACCTTCGACAGTCCACCCTTGCTTTTAGTTGCCAGTATTATCTATTATTAAAGTAAGGAACAAACAATTAAACAAACAAAAAATAAGGGGAATGCCAAGGGTGGCTATGCATCCGCCCCCACTGACAAACATGAGTTTTTAGTCATTTATCTTTGTTGATATTGATTTAATAAATATCTTATCTTCATTAAACTATAGCACCAATACGGCAGGCCACGAAATGTGTCCATGGGACGCCAATGCCCCCGTTTTTTGTCTTCTAAGTTGGAAATGGGCCATAACTCTGCCAAAAAATATCGGACCAAGCCCACCATCAATCCCAACATGTATTATGTGATTATAAACCTATGTATAAAATTTTATCACCCGGAAACCATATTCGGGCAGGACATGCATACTAACGTACGGACAACAGTAACACACACTTAATGCCCCTTAGCCAAATTGGATGGGTCATAAAAATTCCACACGTTTAACAGTTGCACAATTTCGACACAACTGACTGCAAATTACAACCGTTAATACCAGGGGAGTAGCTAGGGGGGAGGGGGAGGGGGCGAGCATTTCTAGAACATATCCAGGCACCGCCAAATTTTGAAATCTATGTCACACGTTTTCATATCTTTCTCGAAGTCTACTGCTAAAGGCACACCGTGTGCTGGAAACCATATTCGGGCAGGACATGCATACTAACGTACGGACAACACTAACACTTAATGCCCCTTAGCCAAATTGGATGGGTCATAAAAATTCCACACGTTTAACAGTTGCACAATTTCGACACAACTGACTGCAAATTACAACCGTCAATACCAGGGGAGTAGCCATCGGGGGGGGGGGGGGGGGGGGACGAGCATTTCTAGAACATATCCAGGCACCGCCAAATTTTGAAATCTATGTCACACGTTTTCATAACTTTCTCGAAGTCTACTGCTAAAGACACATCGTGTGGTGGAATACAAGAGAAGACATAATGTAACTTGCTAAAAAAAAACCCCAGTGAATCGCACTTTTGACATTAAAACCATATTGCCACGGAACTCACGCAGAATGTAAACTTGATAGTTCACATCTGCTGTATAGGAGTTTGATACTTCGGGGTCAGTTGCCTCTGTTTGAGCATCAATAAAAGCAGATTGTTAGAACGGGGGTGTTCCAGAAATTAGCGATATTGAGCGCCACGTAAACACGGCGTCTGTGTGTGTTACACTTGTTATATCGGTTCGATGACATCATCGCCATCATTCGCACTTCTGACTTCACTAAGCCATCATGGGAGCATTGGAATTACCGGCAAGACTTAAGAAGGCCATCTCAGCTCTGGGCGTCTCTTATGTCCCATCACCTGGACTGTCCGTGAGAAAGGCGAGAGCGTCTATCTGACTTTGGAATTTACAACAAGACACTGCAACACCACCACCATCCACCCACGGGTAAATGTAGTACCTTTGATGAGAGGACCCCCTCTCACACTGGCCCTCACCCGAATGGGTCTGGGGGCTTTGAAATTGAGAAGAGAAGGAAGCAAAGAAAGAAGAGGCCGTCCACCAAGCGGAGGAATGCCCGACGCATGGAGGCCTTTTTTTAGAAGTAGAGAGAGAATGGTGAGGGAAGGAAAGAGCCAGAAGCGACCGCCACTTCCTCTCCCCCACAAACAAACCCACCCTTCTGTCGGTTTCCCAACCGGAATTGTCGGATGTGGAACGTTCTGTGGAGACTGAGGTGGAATTGGAAGTCACCCTCTCGCCACTTCCCGATCCGCAGTCACCTCTCCCTTCGGACCCAAAATGCAGGACCTGGATAAAAAGCTGGAGCAATACAAACAGGTTAGCCAGGAATATCATGACGAGACAGCGCGACACAGTGAAAAAATGAGACTACAGTTTGAACAACTATCCAAGCAAATCGAAGCGGCAACACAACAGGCAGAGGCACGATTCCAACAACAGCCACAGCCAACACTCGAAATAACTCCAGACTCGACCAGGACCGGACAGTACCAACCAGGTCAGTCATCAGGCAGTCCACAAACAACGCCGACTGCCACGGTCTCTGCATCTAGACCACCTCCTCTTGAAAAGAAGTAAAAAAAGACATAAGCGCCGCTGAGTACCCAGACACTCTCAGTGGCGTCATGCCAACGGTGCACGGGTGGGGGGGGGGGGGGGGGGGGGGGCCAAATATTTTCGGTGAAGGCCTGGGAAGTGCCATTTCCGGAAATCTGGGAGGCATTTTCTGCCAAAATTTTGGAACACGCTACGCGCCAACCGATGGTGGCGCTCCGCTTAGATGATGCTACCGATCCGCTCCTTCCAGATTTTTCCCTAGCATGACGCCCCTCGACACTCTCCTCCTTTACCGCAGCCAGACAAGACAAAATTACTTACAGTTAAAGAGGGTCGAAAGGGGCTTGCCCCACACCGTTCCTGCGCGCCTTCGGTGCGCAAAAAACCCCCCATTTCATCTGCGTCTGTCTGCATATGGTAAATAATCGAATGAAAGGCCGATCTGCGAATGTTTCCCATAATTCAGCATAATTCAACATTGGAATTTAACCAATTCAACACTGTTTGGCAGAGCTGTTGAGCTCTGTCAAAGAAGATTGAATTGGTTAAACTCCGTTGCATTATGGGAAAAACTGACACGTTGAAATTTGGGTTAAATTAAACATTGCAAAATATAAAAAATTAGTGATGGAAATTTCGGAACTGAATGATATGCACCCCCAGATTTTAGTGGGCCCTACCCTCCCCCCCCCCACCCCCCTAAAAAATAATAATTTCCGGTCACACGCCTGGTTAATACCATATAGATAATACCATATAAATGTCATTCAAGAAGCAAAAAAATAAAAAAACACTTGCAAATACAAATGAATTGGAAAGTTTCGCGAAGTTGAAAAGAATTGATTGCATTTTAGTTTTTTTTTATCTCAATAATGAGTTTTTGACAGATTTTAACGCCGGCATTTAAATGCAAAATCAATATTCCAAATTAAAATTAACGAGAAATCTGCTAAACTGGGCGTTACTTTCACGGGTGTCGTGATTTATGTTACGAAACTAACGAGGCACTGCTGATTTTTGCGAATGTTTTTGTGAGAGTACTCGCAACAACAAGACGAAGTTGCATTGATCCATGCTCATTTCTATATAGTAAATGAATATTCTGGTCCTGATGTTTTGAACCTATCACCCCGTGGGAACCTTGCGAAGTGGAGCGGTGCTTGTTTACTGTGGTCAGCAAGTTTTACTTTACTGGTAAAATAGAACCCGACACCCAACACCTGGAATTCTCTAAAGTGCTCAGCATAAGAATAAATTATGGCTATACTTCACACCATACTATCGTGTGCCAAATAATAATACAGGCCAATATAATAGTGCAGGGTAGAAATTAACAATAGTATAGGGTCGAATAATGGTGTAGGGTGGAAAATTCCAAGATTTGAGCAAGATGATATGCTCAGAGCCATTTTTGTGACACAGAAGCCTGATGCTCTTGAAGTGGTAAAGGGCTAAATTTCTTTAGGTTATCACAATTTTCACATGGCTTTGACTTGTTGCAATTTATGGGAGAGTGCCTACAGGCGCTCTCCCATAAATTGTACCAAGGCAAAACTTTATAGACTAATTAATTCTATTTCAATGATGGTATGAAGCACATCCACTTAAAGTTTTGGTAACAGTACATCCGATGAAAGCCCAAATATATGCTTCCAGCTCTCTACCAATTAACATTTCTATTGCATCCTGTGTTTGCTTGTACCTTACTAGTTTGTTTGGTGAATTTCTTGAGATAAGCGGCTGCTCTGCACATTTGATTGCTGAAAATCAATAATCATACAGGGTGGAATAAGGATCATAGAGGCAGGAATTTTGTTCGAAAAAGAATAATCATACATGTATAATTATTAGGCACTCAAGAGTACCCATGTTATGTCACGATTTTGCCACAGATGATGAAAGTGACTCCAAACACCAATAAATAAAATAAAATTTGAAAATCACTCATTCATGTCAAGCCTTTATACCCACAAGAACAGCGGACGACACTTGCAAAAAAATATACTTTTTGCCTCAAAAACATAGCTTATAACCCTTCGATTGAACGATCTCGTAGAGCTCGTTTCAGTGAGGGTCATCAGCTATGTTTGTGAGGCAAAATAGAACAAAAGCTAGGCCTGTCGTTGCATAATACGCCCGTTAGGCTTTTTCGAATTATACAAAATAACTGTTTTCATCAAACAAATAACAACTGTTTGAATGAATTGATCTAAAATTAACCGGAGCGAAAATCAGGGAAAAAAGGAAATGACAAACAAGAACCAGAGCCAAAATCAGTCACAAAAGTACATGATGAAGTTGGACTGGAAATCGTACCTGCTATGACGTTTTCCAAACAGTCAGACGGATGAACAGACATTGGAAAAAGTCGTAAAAGGTTCATATCTAATGACATTTTTTTTCTGAACCCCAGTTGAAATCTGGCCTGTAATTGGTATAATTGAGGCACATGCCAAATTTGGTTGAGGACAAATAAGAGCTAGTTATCATCCGGTAAACAGAATGTTGACAGAAACAAGCAATTTCTAAATCGAAAAGGCCCATAACTCTTCTAAAAATCATCGAACCACACCACAATTCGAACTCAACCTGCATGTTGATCTAACTGAGGCACAAACCAGGTTTGGTCCTGATCTATAAGCCCAAACTCAAGGTATCATCCGGAAATCAAAATGTTGATGGAAATGTGAAATTTCTAAGTTGAAAAGGCCCATAACTCTTGTAAAAATCATCGGACTAAGCCCGAATTCGAACTTAACCTTCATTTTGATACAACTGAGGCACAAACCAAGTTTGGTTCTGATCTATGAATCCAAACTCTCAAGTTATCATTTGGAAACGGAAAAGTTTACGGACGGACGAACACACATTCGGGACTTATGTGCTTATTGCTTTAAGCGGTATTTGATTAAGTGGTAACGGTTTCGACGAACCCGACCTTATGCGGTAAAACTACCACATAAGTACCTACCCCCCCTATGAACTTGAGCGGTAAATCCAGTGAATAGAAATATTTTACCACATTAAAGATTTTAGGACACTAACTAAAATGCGGTTTACCGCATAAGTCGAAAATACCACATAAGCCCGCCCGGGACACGACTTCGACCACATAAGGTATCAAATGTAAACACGGACGGACGGACGGACGGACGGACGGACGGACGGACGGACGGACGGACGGACGGACGGACGGACGGACGGACGGACGGACGGACGGACGGACCACTTACCTCATACGACGGTTTTTTTTTCAAACGGACGTATAAAAAATAATATTCCAATAGGAATTGGAGTGAGTAGCGCTGTCTGGTTTTCGCCTTTACAGAAAGTAAATGGTTGAACGAAAAATTAAAGTTTCGCTGTTTTGCACGAAGAAAAATAATTTTTGATAGCCTTTCATCTATTAATATTTAAACACAAGACTCTTTCGCTATTCTCAAGTCAACCCAAAGATAGCATTTGAAGAGTTCTGTTCTTCTTATACTTGAATTTTCAAAGAATTTAAAATCATTCTCTGCTTCACTCTTTCAGCGCGGTGTACATACATTTTTGCGTGAAGAAAAAATTGGAAGTGGACGAGCAGACGATATAAAGAGCAAAACATGCGAAGCGGGGCTCTGAAATGATTTAATCCAACAGCTCAACAGAGCTGTTGGTTTAAATTATTACTGAACCTCCCAACAAACCAAGATGGTTTCGCCTATTTCGCCGTTGACAGTACTGACTGAAATGATACCTTCCAAGGCGCCAGAGTTGAAACGGTTATTTATATTATTTATTTATTGATGTTTAAGGTCACATATTTATGCACAATGGCTAATCATGACCGTGACAGTTTTACGGGTGGAGGAAGCCGGAGTACCCGGAGAGAACCACCGAGCAACGACGAGCAGCTGTCAGCTCCCCAACATCGTAACTCCGCACTGCAACACAGGCAGGGTTAGATTGGTTGAAGACATGCGTATCATCGACGTGCAGTACGCCTTAGTACACGGCGTCATCGTGCCCCTCCCCCCCCCCCCCCCGCGGGCAATGGGGATGAAGTGTCTTGCCCAAGGACACAACGCAGTTGCCGCAGGTGGGATTCGAACCGAGGACCTCTCGGCTTGCAGCCTGCACCTCTACCTACTGAGTCACCGCGCTCCCCGTTGAAACGGTTAACAGTCAAATCTACCACTATATGATGTGGCTTACATAGAGTGCACTTCGTGCTTAAATTAAAGCTCAAACAACTTTATAAACTGGGTAATGCGAGTACTGTGTACGATGCGATAAAGTAGAAGTTAACTTTTCTCTCTCTGCGGTGTCTTTTTTTTTTTTGATGCCTCCAATTTGAGAATTGCTGTCAAAAAACAAGAAATCAAGTTGGGTCCAAGTCCATCCTAAAACATTCAATCAATGACAATACTTTTTGGCAAAATTATGGTCAGTGGTTTTAGTTTACAATTTGCAGCAAGACTCATATTTAAGGTATCGCGCAGTTTCGAAACTACGAAGTGAGAAAAAAGTTTTAACTTGGGCACCATAAAGTAGATCTTCTGTTTCTCAGGCCATTTTAAAAAAAAAAAAAAACTGCACGTGAGCGAAGCCAAATTTGAGCTTATGCCATGGCCAGTCGTCCGTCTGTCCATCTGACCGTCTGTCCGTCAACAATTCAATACGGCTCGGGCTAGAGGCCGTTTTTATGAACCGATCTTTACGAAACTTCATGGGTACCTTTCTTATGACCGTGGGACGAGAACGAATGTTTTTGGGTCCGATCCGAAATTCAAGTTGGCCGCTGGCTGCCATTTTGTACAAAATTAGGTGCAATCAGATGTTTGCGCAGAACTTCCATATGAAAGCGCTGATTTGAATAATTTTTTGTATGAATGTTTAGTACCATGGGATACATCACATATAATACGGGTTTTTTTTCTCGTGCGTAAATTATGCAAATTAGACTAACTTTGATGTATTTACTGTTACTTTCAGCACTGTAAGTGCAAATGCCAATACGGCTCGGGCTAGAGGCCGTATTTATGAACCGATCTTTACGAAACTTCTTGGGTACCTTTGGTATCACCGTGGGACGAGAACGAGTGTTTTGGGGGTCCGGTCCGAAATTCAAGATGGCCGATGGCAGCCATTTTGTACAAAATTAGGTGCAATCAGATTTTTTCACAGAACTTCCATATGAAAGCGCTGATTTGAATAATTTTTTGTGTGAATGTTTAGTACCATGGGATACATCACATATAATACGGGTTTTTTTCTCATGCAGAAATTATGCAAATTAGATGACCTTTGATTTTTTCAGTGCTACTTACACACAGTAAGTATACATGTCAATACGGCTCGGGCTAGAGTCTGTATTTATGAATCGATCTTCACGAAACGTCTTGAGTACCTTTGTTATCACCTAGGGACGAGAACGAGTGTTATGGGTGCGGTCCAAAATTCGAGATGGCTGCCAGTGGCCATTTTGTACCGAAATTAGGTCTAATCAGTTTTTTGTACACAACTTCTATACCGCTCAGGCTAGAGGCCGTATTTATGAACCGATCTTTACGAAACTTCTTGGGTACCTTTGTTATCACCGTGGGATGAGAACGAGTATTTTTGAGTGTGGTCCGAAATTCAAGATGGCCACCAGCAGCCATTTTGTACCAAAATTAGTACAATCAGTCTTTTGTACAGAACTTCTGTATGAAAGTTCTGATTTGAATAAATTTGTGTATGAATGTTTAGTAACATGGAATACATCACATATAGGACGGGTTTTTTCTCGTGCAGAAATTATGCAAATTTGATGAACTTTGATTCATTCAGTGCTACTTTTACACTGTAAGTGCACATGTCAATACGGCTCGGGCTAGAGGCTGTATTTATCAACGGTTCTTCACGAAACTTCTTGGGTACCTTTGTTATCACCTTGGGACGAGAACGAGTGTTTCTGGTTTCTAATTTGTACCGAAATTAGGTCTAATCAGTTTTTTGTCACAACTTCTATACAGCTCGTATTTGTGAACTGATCTTCACGAAACCTCTTCGGTACCTTTGTTTTCACCTTGGGACAGGAACGAGTGTGTTTTGGGGTGCCTTTGTTATCACTGTGCTATGAGAACAAATATTTTGGGGTTCAGTCAGACCCACTCTGGGACTCAAAGATTTTTTTTCTAGTTTAGCATCTGACTGTCACCCACCTTTACAATACTTTACCTATACATTTCTTACAAGCTACGGTCAGTATTTATGTACAGACCGTTACAATACTTTATATGTACCTTTGTTATCAGGTCATTACCTAGATGTTTGTCATTGCTGTGTCACACACTATACATGTACATGTCTTAACAAGTTGAGCTACAGTGTCATTGACACTTTCATTTTATTTTATTTTTTATTTTTGTAATTATTTTTTACCATCAAAAATTCATGTTCTTGGTTTGTTTTATGTTTTAGGCCTCATAATTTACAGAATAGCATGGGTGGTGGTGTATTTCGTCAATTGAGTTCAAGAAGGCTTTGCAATGCTAAAGTATTGCAAAACCTTGTTGCTCCCAAGGCCCGAATTTATCAATTTTATCAACTTGGGTAAAATACCAGACATGAACTATTTAATTTTTATTCTTTTAAGTTTGCATTGGTTATAGAAAACAGTATGCTGCAGCTAAAAGGACCCCGCAGGAGGGCCTGAGAAACAGATTATTAACTTTTAAAAACCGTATCGTCTTATTGTGTTGCTTGCATCGCGGTCATTGCATAAGCCTTTACCTAATACAACTATTGCTGTTGGAGGAGCGTAATGAAATACACAAGTTAACTGAGCAGGATTGGTTTTATCTTTTTGAGGATAAGAATTATTCCACTCTGCATCGCGTCGTGAAATCCTTCCGCAACACACTCAAGATTAACAACATAACAAAAACCTACCTACTTGCCAATTTGAAACCTTTCGCATAATGAACCACGACTGGTGAGAATTACGAAAGGAGTACTAAGTCACTGGAATGTGTGTTCTTCCAATCAGCTGTCATTTTCCCTTATCCCTAGTTACGATCACGATTCCTCATTAAAATACCTAGGTACTGAGTGCCTAATAATCATACATATATGATTATTCTTTTTCGAACAAAGTTGACCCCTGTATGATCCTTATTTGACCCTGTATGATTATTAATTTTCAGCAATAGAATGTGCAGAGCAGCCACTTGTCTCCAGAAGTTCACCAAAACAAAATTGTAAGGTACACGCACAAGCAAACACATGGTGCAATGGAAATGTTAACTAGTAGAGACCCGGAAGCACATATTTCGGCTTTATTCTGAAGTACTGTCACCACAACTTTAAGACCTACAGGTAGTGCTCAGTGGATGTGCTTCATACCATCGCTGAAACAGAGTTAATTATAGTCTGTAAGGTTTTGCCTTGGTGAAATTTATGGGAGAGTGCCTGTAGGCGCTCTCCCATAGATTGCAACAAGTCAAATCTATGTGAAAATTATGATAACCGAAAGTAATTTATCCCATTACCACTTCAATAGCATCAGACTTCTGTGTTATAAAAACGGCTCTGAGCATAGTTGCTGGCTCACATCTTGGAATTTTCCACCATATACTATTATTCGATCCTATACTATTATTAATTTTCAGAAATTTTCCACCCTGTACTATTATTTCGCCCTGTACTATTATTAGGCACTCGAGAGTATATCATATTGAAAAACGTTTGAGGGCGTCTCTCCGCCACTTTATGTGCGGGTTCACTCTAAGATTATGTCATTAAACTGTAATTGCCAGCTGCCACATAACAGGGGGCACACCCCTACCATTTTTCTCCAATTATAGGTACCCGTCTACTACCGAACGGCATTTTCCGACAAACAATACACAACCCCTATGGTCACTACACATCACCTATACATATATGACCACATTGATTTTCAAGATTTTATTCAATAAGAATAGAAAGCTCCAAATGGAGCGTAATATTTCAAACGACAGTTTCAAAGTAATCATTAGCCCTTTCAACCCAAGAGAGGCCTCTTTTCCGACCCATGAACGTGATACTTTATAAATTCATTAAGTATTATACCCAGTGTGTAAATGTGTGTGGAAGACTAATCAACATTTTCAACGTTCAGCCCTGAGGCTGCACGTTGAAAACTTATATTCATTGGTCAGCCCACAAACAATGAATGCGGCCTCTTCTAATCGCTGCCATTGAATTGATATGGAAGACGCCACCAGAGGTTTCTAAGGGTTAAGTAAAAACAAAACAAGAAATAAATAGGTTAGTGTCTTAAATAGAGTGGGTTCAAGGGTAAGGGGTAGCGTATATAAATTTATATATCTTGTAAGAATACATCCCCCACCATCATTGCCCCCCCCCCCCCCCCCCCCACGAAAAATTATTTTCCACCTCCCCCCCCCCCCCCCCCCCCCACACACACACACATTTTTGGAGCTTGCGCCGCCTCTGGTTGGTATGCCAGGTTTCATTACACCAAACCTATCACAATTGAGCACATTAGTGGCACAATATTTTACAAAAATATGACAGAAGAATAATATCAAAACATTTACTCATTGTTTATTTATTATTTATTTTTTGGTGTTTAAGGTCACATACTTATGGACAATGACTAATCGTGACCGTGACAGTTTTACGGGTGGAGGAAGCCGGAGTACCCGGGGAGAACCACCAACCATCGACGAGCAACTGTCAGCTCCTCAACATTCTAACTCTATTCAAGCTCCGCTCAAGCATGTTTACAGTTGTTGAAGACATGTGCACCATCGACGTGCAGTA
Source organism: Pictodentalium vernedei (assembly GCA_031216915.1). Classification (NCBI taxonomy): domain Eukaryota; kingdom Metazoa; phylum Mollusca; class Scaphopoda; order Dentaliida; family Dentaliidae; genus Pictodentalium; species Pictodentalium vernedei. The sequence goes on along the minus strand of CM062290.1, from coordinate 77,836,350 downwards.
CACCTTAGTACATGGCGTCGTCGTGCCCCCATGTAGGCAACCGGGATAAAGTGCCTTGCCCAAGGACGGGGATCAACCACAGGACCTCTAGCATAGAAGGCCAACAGTCTACCACTGAGTCATCGCGCTCCCACGTTTACTCATTGGAAATAAATATACAACGAGCGACAAATCTGTACCAGTTGTTTTGGACACGCGCAGTCGGTCTCATGCTAGTGGAGGTCTGGGCTGATTGGGGCTGTTAGGGGTCCCGGCATGACCAATTTTGAATTCGGTACGTGCTCCTGGCAGATGACGTTGAGAAACTCGTGCATCGCGGGTACCACCTGTCTTTGTCCACAAACATATTTCAAGACTTTGTTTTACATATTATCCCCATTGACAAATATTTCAACTGCATTGATCGAAGAAGGCATGCCTTGATGTGGTTAGAATATTTCATCAACTGGGACTTGAGCCATGACGGTCGGGACAAATTGTATTAACACCACCCCACCCCACCCCAATCAGTCGTCTTCACGACAGCCCTGGTAACAAACACAATCGGGCTTGCGATACTTTCCTTGCCACTGTGTCATATTCCTTTTTAACCTTTTACCTAACATGAAAAGCAGACGATACTTACAAATAAAATTCTTGAATAACTAATTTTTTTCATTTTTGTCTCAAAAGCATAGGTCCTATGTCTGCTATAGCTCGGTCTAGAAGTTTTGTGGGGTTGGGGGTTATGTAGGGTCGGCTAGTGCGGTATTGCGAGATAGTCCTTGGTGGTTTAGACTGGCAGTATAGAATATATATAGAGGCGATATATTTCTCGGTGCCCCTCCTCCCCCCCCCCCCCGAAAGACATTGGTACTACTAATCGACTTAATGCTTTATGTCATCCCATGACTAGTATAGGTAGTATGTAATGCGGGGGCAGGCGTTATTGTGGGGTGGGTGGGTGTAATGCATGGTCGCCTAGTGTGGAAGTATAGGATGTGAGCGTTGTACCCCTACAGGTTCCATGTTAGCCCTTAGTACTATTAATCCACCTAATGCTTCATGTTATCATATGACTGGAATAGGTAGTATGTTATGGGAGGTCAAGTGGTATTGTGAGGGTGGGAGTAATGCTTGGTAGTTTAGAGCGGTAGTATAACATAGGCTATTCATACCTCTGTGGGTCTCTTGTAGCACTTCGTACAACTAATTCCATCAGATGCTTCATATTATCAAGTGGTATTGTGGTATGGGGGTTAATGCTGGTAGTACAAAACGGAAGTGGAGTATGGTTGGTATATGCCCCTGTAGGTCCCATCTTAACTGTTGATAGGATTAGCCTATCGAATGCTGTGTATAGCCCTGTTACGGGTAAGGTGGTACGTAATCCAAGTAGTTCCTACCCTCTTCCGAGTGCACTTGTTCTTGTTCCGTCTTTCGAGATCAACCAATCAGGTTACTTTACTGCAGGTAACTAATCAATCATATTGCTTGATTTCCCATAATCTGTACACAGAGTTATCTCCCTTGTTTATAACAAAAGCCTATATCAACACCCCCCCCCCCCCCCCCGCCCTTTATAAGCCATCGAGCACGTACTGAAAAGTCATTGCTCTAACGACTCGAAGCTCATTGAGCAAATGCGCCATAGAGCAATTGCTCGTTCGAGTGACTCGCACATACTGCTCGTCGGCTCATTTCGGTATTTGAGGATACCTATGGCGTGGTATTGTATTATTTGAGGGTACTTTTTATAGGATAATTATCTAAGGATACTATTACTAATTTGGCCCAGCCTTCTAGGCCACCCCAAGACATACATATCCCAATTTCCCTCTATAAGCCATCGAGCAGTTACTGAAACGTCATTGCTCGAACGACTCGAAGCCCATCGAGCAAATGAGCTTTAGAGCAATTGCTCGATCGAGTGACTTGCACATACTGCTCGTCGACTCATTTCAGTATTTGAGGATACCTATGGCCTGGTATTGTAATATTATTTGAGGATACCTTTTATGGGATACTTACCTAAGGATACTATTACTTGTTTGGCCCAGCCTTCTAGACCACCCCAGGACATACCTACCCCAAATCACCCCCATAAACCATCGGGTAGTTACTTTAAAGTCATTATTGCTTAATGGCTTATAGGGGGAATTTGGGCTACCCATACAATATACATGGAGCTCTGTGTTTACATATATCACTATGTATGCCATAGCATACTATATATGCAGTACGTGCACCATTTACCGGATCTATGTGTATGGTGCCGACATTTTTCACCGGCAAAAATTGCACCGGCAAAAATCCGGTTCCTATGGAAATTTAACACTAGCTGCACAGGCAAAAATCCGGGTAATGGGGGCCGATTCATTTCATACGTGCTATACTATTAACACATAAAATACTCGTACAAGCTTTCGGTCTATCGAAGAGCTTCATCGGGGTACACATAGACTAGAACAACCACAACAGACAAAAAAAAAGAAACACGCACATTCGCACAGACAATTGGTAACAATATGGAGAACATGGAGATAACCCACTGGAAAATTCGTTCCGACAACAAACTTGTGTCATAAAAAATGAAAACCATTTAAAAATATAAAGGTATAGAAAGAAACTGCTGGTGGGGGTCAATCCAAAATGTTTCTCTAGAAACTCGCTCAGTTTTAGTCTAGTCGGGTTCAGAGTGGAATGAATGCGTGACCAGTAGATATGCTATGTCGTGTGATGGAATACTCGTGTTCCATCTTCTTGAATGATTCGTGGACGTTCACACATTTATGAAATGGAGTACAGGTTTCGCCGACATACTGAATTTCACAAACACCAAATTAGTTTAAACAATATTTTATTCCAGATTATAGATGCACACAATTACAATGCAGACGTTAGTTTACAAAATCATGGAAAAGGATTCAGCATCAAGCTTGAGGCTTATGTAGCTGGTTCCTTGAAACAAATTACACAGTACAAAGTTAAGGAGACATATTCAATCTGGATCGTACTTTCGAGTGCCTAATAATAGTACAGGGCGAAATAATAGTAGAGGGTGGAAAATATTTCTGGAAATTAATAATACTATAGGGTCGACAAATAGTAGAGGGTGGAAAATTTCAAGATGTGAGCCAGCCACTATGCTCAGAGCCGTTTTTATAACACAGATGTCTGATGCTCTTGAAGTGGTGGAGGTCTAAATTACTTCCAGTTATCATAATTTTCACATGGATTTGACTTGTTGCCATTTATGGGAGTGCACTCTCCCATAAACTGCACCAAGGCAAAACCTTAGACTAATTAATTCTGTTTCAGCGATGGTATGAAGTACATCCACTGAGTACTAGGTCTTAATGTTATGGTAACAGTACTTCAAAATAAAGCCCAAATATATGCTTCCAGATCTCTACCAGTTAACATTTCCATTGCACCCTGTGTTTGCTTGTACATGTACCTTACTAGTTTGTTTTGGTGATATTCTTGAGATAAGCGGCTGCTCTGCACATTCGATTAATAATCATACAGTGCCAAATAAGGATCATACAGGCGGGAATGTATGATTATTAGGCACTCAAGAGTAGGATTATCCTAAGTCAAAATTGCTCTTTTGTTCAGAAGAAGAGTAGAAAAGTAGAGACAGTTGTAGAGAATCGGTAACCATGAGGAGCAGATATAATGAAGCGCCTAAATGACCATTAGTGTCAAGGCAATACACTCATGGGGGTCTTAGCATCTCGTAGGTTGTGATTCTTGTGGTGTGTTTATTACTCGAAGTTAATCAAGACTCCTGGCTGAGTCCAGAGTCGGCTGCCTCGAAACTAACGCGAACTAGAAGGTCGAGAATATGTTTTCAGTATATATATATATCACATACTCTCCATCAAATGGCTGCTTACTGACATGTCGATCAGGACACGTGTGATAAACGCGTGACTTCAGAAGTCAGCGTCAAGGTCGCAACATTGTGAGTGAGTTTGTTTCGGAAGTAGAACAGAATTTAACTTCTCTTATATTCATTAAATGTTTACCCAATATGAATTGCAGACAGATTCGAGACAAGAAATATTTTTTGTTGTCTAGGAAACATAGCATAGCTTATGACCACTTATTGGAACGAGCTCCTTCTAATTAGAGAGCATAAGCAATATTGTTGAGGCGAAAATTGAAAAATAATCAAATTTGGTTGTGATTCTTGTGAACAGCGCTGGCCAGTTCCAGTCATTATGTTTTGGAAAATTACTCATTATGTGTTAAAACGAATCACAAATTCGTCACGATTTGACAAGAAGTTTTCGAATCTTGGCCTTTAAAATCAATCTGATCCTCGGAAAACCTTGATTCAGGTCGTTTTTGGTGAACTCTATTCATAATTTTCATAGCAAATCGTGATTCGTTGGAGATCCTCTAAGCATATTACACTATCCAAATCTAACAAAACTAGAGATGGTCTGTCACCCAGTATACCCCCACCGTGGCATACCGCCTAGTGTGGGTGACTGAAAAGGGGCATTATTTTTTCTATGTAAAAAAAAAATCCAATATGGCCGCCAGTCGGCCATCTTGAATCCGATCGGGAAAAAGATTGTGTCACGAGCTGCTCCTCGTCATGTTGATCATTTTGGTGAGGTTTCATGAAAATGCGACTAAAACTGTGGAAGTATTTCGCTCCACAAGTATTTTGCAAAATCCCACATGGCCGCCAGTCGGCCATCTTGAATCCGATCTGGAAAAAAATTATGTCACGCACTCCCCCTCATCATGTTGATCATTTTTTTTTTCGTTTCATGAAAATGCGACTAAAACTGTGGAAGTAGTTCGCTCCACAAGTTTACATGTTAATCGGGCCGACGGCGACGACAACCCGAATGCGACCGACGGACAAGTTAACTCCTATATAATCCCCCCCCCCCCCCCAACTTCGTTTTGTGGGGGTATAATTATTATTCAAACTTTCATAATTAATGTTGCTGGTGCGATGATTTGTGATATGAAGGGAGTTTCGATTCTTTTGTTTCTTTTGACAGAGAGATAATTTTCATGCATGTCATCAAAATGAAATTTGCTCTGATGTGTTCATTTTCGTGAGAACAAAGAAAGGAGTGAGCGTGAACGAGACAAGAATAATACACAACTGTTTTTGTCCTGAAACTGGATCATGTCCCAGTGCGAACAATTCATATCACATGGTATATAACACACATACTCACAGGTACGTACGTAACTTTTAACGGTTTATGTTTTTAGCCTGCAACTTATATTAACGCTTCTCATTGGCCAGCTGGCATGAATTGGGCGAAATAACTTACAGAGCGTGAATTATTTATTTGCATCCAATATAAGGGTTGTACTTACTGTTTTTGATGGGAGGTACCAGATATGGTCCTGCGAAGCTTCGAGATTCGATTCGATTTCGAATCTTAAGTCGGTATTCGGTTCGATTCGAAATCGGCTGTCCGATTCGTTTTCCTTCAAATGTTTTCATTGGAATTTCGCTTAGTATCAGCTATCTGAGTTGTCTCGCAAAACGTATAGCTGATATAGAAATTCTACATAAATAATGATGTTGAAAATAAAATAATTTCCGCTATATTAACATAAAAAAGCATCTGTACCCATTGCACCATCCATGCAAATTGCAGCGTCATTATCACTGCTGAAAGCAAATTTAAGGTTCCCAATCAGTATCTACGATGAGCTCATGGTTGCTAGCGGCTAGCCACGTGCACTGTACAGTGCAGAATTCTTGCACCCGTTTCTGTTTTTGAACAAAACTCCTCACTGGGAAGTAAAGCATGCCTGGATGATGTAGTTGGAATATTTTATCAGTCGGGACTTAAGACACCTGAAATCGATTTGATTTTGAATAATGGAGTCGATTCGATTCGATTTGAGATTCAATTCGAATCGAACATATGTGATTCGCAGGACCCTAGTACCAGAACTATCTTATAAATGATAGTTGGGAAATATGTGTTTTCACGAGCGACTGACAACGAATTGTGATCGATCTAAGCTCATTGGACAATGCACGTCAGTGACGTTACTTCAGGAGAGATATTCTCTTTTATCATATAATTGACTGCTTTTTGTATTTGTAATCGTTTCGTCTTTTTCAGCTTTATGAATTACTGTTTCGCATAACCTGTTGTCAAAAAAATTGGTAATAAGAGAGTTGCGCAACCTGGTTGGCTGTCCTAATATTACGATTTAAAAGATGGGACGATCTCATTGGTGTATCTATATGCAATTGGGTCCAATTAATGCGCGTGTACATGGTACAATTGCAAAATGAAAACAATAGCATCATGTCTCATTTTCCACCGAATTCAAACGTAAATATTGACGATGTGGGTAGTGCGACGGTAATAAGACAGATATCGGCGGCAGCTGTAGATGCGTTTATGAAGTGAATGTTGAAGGGATTGACTTTACTGAGGGCCGATGGAGTGACTGATGTCTCCTCCACATGCGGAAAATGCCACCACGCAGACGACACAAAATGATCGACAACCAGCATTATCAAGTAACACTTCCTATTCGATGCCCCCACACTTGCTCAATTGGCGGTTATGTGATAAATAGAATTATGACATTCGCGTTTCTTCAATGTGATATTTATCAAACTCTAGACTCTTTTCATAAATATCCTATTGATGAAACACTCCGTCCATATCCTCTATTTATTAGGAAACATTGGGATTTTTGAGCCTTTAAGACCGCTTTTCCAGTCCAGGAACATGATACGTCACAATCACATTAAGTAAGATGGCTGCTAAATGAATATGCGGGGTAGATAAATCAATATTTTCAACGTGCAGCCTGAAGGCTACACGTTGAAAAAAATGAATTGGTCTACCCCAAATAATGAATATGGAGTCTTCCAATTGCTGCCATTGAACTGACATGGACGCTACCACCAGAGTTCAAATGGTTAATTGCAATTGAAACATCTTTCAGTGATCGATCTAAACCAATTGCATAATGCACCTCACATCAGGAGAGATATTTTCTCATATCTATAGTGATAATCAATTGAAAAAAATATTTGTCGTATAAGGTAGTATATTATAAAACATTAAAAATCAAGTTAATAGTTACAGATGGAAAAGACTTCAGGAAATGGCATCCCTGAAAAGTCATCTTTTTGACTCGCCTTTTCCAGACAGAACTAATATTCTTGACAAGAAGGCTTATACGAATCAGGCAACTCAGATCTGGTGACAACACGCTCCACGGGGGTACTATCCTTGATAATGCACGGTTTTATGTGACCGACTCCAAAGGAAGCCCGAACATCAACCCAAATGTGGCCTCTCTTTTCTAAGATATTAAGGAGAGATTTTCGCCAGCACGAAATGTACCCCATTCACCCAGATAGATGCCATACGCTCTAAGGTGGTAGAGTGTGGCATCGTTAACCTCACAACAAATGCTGTCAGAGAGTATTCGGATAGATCGAAATCTTTACAGAATGAGGTCCGATCTCGGGGTCTCAGGAGTGAATGATCAGATGACTTTTTTATTTGACCACCACTCTCTGGATAGTTCAGGTTAGCCTTGGCGCTGAGTTAACAGGTTTAGTACGAAGGGAGTCTTGGATGGCATAGCTTATTTTTATCTCCCGTTCATCTGCCTGGTTGTTGTGTTGTGGCTCACTGTTGGAAAGGGCTCAGAGAGTCCTTTTGAAAATGCGTAATATGTCACATGCTATTGCCAGAAAGAAGAAAACACAAAACTTCTTCATTCAAGGCTGGTGTACCCAGTATAATAGGAAACTTAAAGAATTTGACCTAGCCGCCTATAAGGAACGTTTGTTTCATCCACCAGCAAGTATTAATTGACGTCATGAAGTTGAAATCAACCCTGTTTCATACGTTCTATATCTCCCACTCTTTTCAAATTTTTTATCGATGACATTTGTGGGATATTTGATGGATCCTGTTAACCAGTTAATATGAATGAACAACAACTCAATCCCCCACTTTTTGCCGATGACCTGGTAATGTTATCAGAGCTCAGTCAGGATTGAATGAATGTGTTCAGACGTTAGAACACTATGCGGATCAAAACAAACTTATTGTCAATATTAATAAAACAAAACGCATGATTTTCAAAAATAGAAAAGAAAAAAAAGATTCGACGATTTTGTATTGGAACAGCGAATTAGATATCGTACATCAATATAAATACTTGGGTCTTGAATTTACAAACAATGGAAACACGAAACAAGTTCAGAAAAATTTAAGTACAAAAGGATCGAAAACAATGTTTCTCCTTATAAATTCACCCCAAAAAGTCACTTGACTTCACTCTTCATGTGAAATGCACACTTCTTGATAAATTGATTAAACCTATTTTATTATATGGTTGCGAGATATGGTCCCCTGGCCTTAATACTCCTCTTGCGGACACCACGGCCTTTGAACAAGTACACTAGAAATTTTTAAAACAAATATTAATGTTAAATAGAAAAACATCTAATCACGCAGCGCGGGGCGAGTTGGCTATTGGGAACAATGCCATCTTACATCTCTATAAATATGTCGATAAATTATCCAGAATTGCTGGCGATAACCTATTCTCCAACTCATTCAAGGAGTCGCCCAAATGTAAACTTCCGAAAACTTGGATAACTCAGTTATCTCCTTATAATGTTCGAGTTTCCGATTCTAATACTTTAATTAATAATAATGGAAATTGCCTGAAAGATGTACTAGTATCTCAGCACAGAGAAAGATTTACTAAAGATATGTTTAATGGTTACAAAATGAAAGGCAGTAATAAGTTACGAATGTATAGATTAGCTAAAAATGAATACAAGCTTGAACCTTATCTGAAATTCACCAGATCTCGATAGGCCCGTGAACTGTTTACTACACTTAAGGTTAATAACCATCATTTAGAAATAAAAAAGGGTAGACTTAAACAACCCCCCAACGCCCATAAATGATAGAAGATGCCAGGTACGCAATACCGATGAAATAAAGAGCGAAAAAAATAAAAATATTTTGTTGTGGATTGTGAGGCATATGTCGAAATTAGGGAAACGGGGTTCGAAGAAGTTATAAAAGAAAACAAAGAATTTAAACAAATGAATGATTCGGAGAAATATTATTTATAAATTGAAAAACTGTGATAGAAAATCGATTAATATTATGTCCAGCATGATCTGGTCATTCCTCTGTAAGTGAGATCACCTTGTTAAAGAAAAAATTCATAAGTACTTTATATTTCATTACACATCCATTAATCTTTAAACCCTTGTGTTTATAAACGGAATTGCCACTATGACATAAATGTTCCTGTATTCAACTGGTGGTGTACAAACTACCGGAACTTTTTTCCCAGCACCGTTTATACTTATCAAGTTAACACACAAATGAGATAATATTAAATAAACAATCACCTCCAACCGCAACATTAACACAATCCCGTGGTCGTCTCGTCTGCGGGCCCCGTTAGAGCTAAACGGGTAAACTTTATTTCGGCAAATCTTCGGATATCCTGACATGCTTCGAACTTCTTTTAAAAAAGTTTCTTCCAGCAGTGTTGCAAATCCACCCAAATTAGTACTTATATTTTACTATCAGTAATAGCCACCAAATAGTTAAGCGTGAATGGACCCCAGTTGAAGAGAAATAGCGATACGAATTTCAACAAACGCGCCCTGGTTCGCAAAAAGGCTGTTTTTTTTTATCGATCCATTTAATCAGTACCGCTTCAAACAAAATAACTCTTCACCTTTGGGTTTAAACATCGGAATAAAAATTTGCTTATTTAAATGAAATTTAATGCACGGGGATGTGCAATAAACATAGAACGCGATGTGTGTTTGAATCGGCTCGAGCGAAATATGACAACGCCTTTCCAACCAGCTACTCTTGAGTGCCTAATAATCATAATGTGTGATTAATCTTTTTCGAACAAAATTCCTGCCTGTATGATCCTTATTTGGCCCTGCAGGATTATCACTTTTCAGCAATCGAATGTGTAGAGCGGCCGCTTATCTCAAGAAGTTCACCAAAACAAACTAGTAAGGCACATGTACACGCAAACACAACATGCAATGGAAATGTTAATGGGTAGAGACCTGGAAGCAGATATTTGGGCGTTATTCTGAAGTTTCTATTACCATAACTTTAATACCTAGTACTCGGTGGATGTGCTTCATACCACCGCTGAAACAGAATTAATAAGTCCATAAGGTTTTGCCTTTGTGCAATTTATAGGAGAGTGCCTGGCACTCTCCCATAAATTGAAACAAGTCAGGTCCATGTGAAAATTATGATAACCAAAAATAATTCACCACTTCAAGAGCATCAGATGTCTGTGATATAAAAACGGCTCTGAGCATAGCGGCTGGCTCACATCTAGGAATTTTCCACCCTAAACTATTATTCGACCCTATACTATTATTAATTTTCAGAAATTCACCACCCTGCTCTATTATTTCGTCCTGTACTATTATTAGGCACTCGAGAGTATGTAAAACACCCACCGATTCAAACACACGTCACGTTCTGTCTATGTACATCATGTTTATTGACGTAATTTTTAGCCACAAACAAATTCAGTGAAATGAAATTTCTACTTGATTTTTGCTTCAATAATAATAGCATTCCATCGTGATTTGCCGCGTCTTGTTATACTCACTGGTGGAGCGAGAACAACTTTTGTTTTGCGCTTGTGAAAATTCATTTGTAAATTTCAAGTTCACACGAAATGTTAATCACCGAGGTGTTTGATCTCACTAGTGAGGGGAGAACGCAATTTATTTTCTACCGATTCCTATTATAGTTAGACGTTAGGGGTGTAATAAACTCCAATGTGATATGCTAGAAACATTATTCTTGATTCTGTAATTGTTTTTTGTTTTCCCTAAGCTCCTGGCATGAAAGCAGTCAGTCTGACTATGCTACGCTTACAAAGATATATCCCCAAATGTTGGAGCCTACGTACTGTATGCTTTGTATCACATTTGTTTATTGGTGCAAAGTTTATTGATTTGGTCTATAAATTTCATTGTTGTTAATTTATAACACCGTTTGTGCCAGATCGAAACAAACTGTAGGAATTCAGTCCCAAATTATTTTGCTCGTAAAATTAATACCGTTAGACAACTAGATAATCAGTTTTAAATTGTATTTTATTGGAAGAGAAACGCGCGTGGACGGTTAATAATGTTCACCGGAGACTTACCCAAAAAGCTGGTTGTATATAACCAAAGAGTTTTAAGTTGATTTGTATTTTTAAGATTATATCACTTCGCGGTGTTTTTTAATAATTCGATTTCTGTTTAAATACCTTGGTTATCACACAATAAATGGTCTCAAATTGTAGGAACTCTTTAATCTAGTCTAGTTTTGGAGACAGCCTTGTATAAGCTTCAAGCTTACTGCTGAATCCACTTCAGTTCATATATACTTTTGTAAATATTCAATGTTGTTCTTTGCATACATATCTGATCTGAAATAAATATTGTTTAAACTAATCTAGTCTACTGGGGCTCACCGCATGTAAAGGTTTCTGCAACATCCAGAAGACTGCCAGTCTAGAAGTTACCACCAGGTGCCAATGCTTTAAAACTTTTTCAACTGTATTTTCTAGAATTGTATTTTCTTGTTATGACTTTAAATGGGCTGAAATGAACCATTAGCATTTTTAAAGATGTGGCAATTCGCCAGTTGGCAAATTGCCATAACTTTTAAAATGATAATGATTCATTTAGTGAGTTATATTAAAAGGTAGAAAATAAAATCCTAGAAAATACAATTGTAAAAGTTTTATGGTATTTGCTCCAGATGGAGTTTCATAACCCATCCACGCGACCTTTTCATATAACTTATTTATACCTATTCCAGATCTAGAAACTTGAAAATTATGAATGCTAAGAGTTATCCAATTACATTTCAGGGTGTGTAGAAATTCACACTGGTTTAAAAATGATACACCCTCAGGCGAAGCCGAGAACCAGTTTTCAAACCGGAGTAAATGTCCATACACCCTGGACTATAACCGGATTATGGATATATTTTCTTACTAGTGCCTTGTAGCTCGAAGATAAAACGATCAAAATCATCAAAACCCCTCTTCAGCCACGACAAGAAAAGAAAATTTCACCCTGTCCAGAAATAAAGAATCTGTCATTTGCAGATGGAGGTCGCCAGAGACTGAATTTTCTGATGCTATCCCATACAGTAGGCTAGAACCACCAATATATCAACTGGGGTCCTCTTTCTGTTTAGGCCTAAGACCTTGATATTTATTTATTTATTGATGTTTAAGGTCACATATTTATGCACAATGGCTAATCATGACCGTGACAGTTTTACGGGTGGAGGAAGCCGGAGTACCCGGAGAGAACCACCGAGCAACGACGAGCAGCTGCTAGCTCCCCAACATCGTAACTCCGCACTGCAGCACAGGCAGGGTTAGACTGGTTGAAGACATGCGCACCATCGACGTGCAGTACGCCTTAGTACACGGCATCATCGTGCCCCCACGCGGGCAATGGAGATGAAGTGTCTTGCCCAAGGACACAACGCGGTTGCCGCAGGTGGGATTCGAACCGAGGACCTCTCGGCTTGCAGCCTGCACCTCTACCTACTAAGCCACCGCGCTCCACTGAGACCTTGATTCAAATTGAGGTTCACAGGGGATAAATTTAGTGATGTTACTCTGCTATGCAGGCTAGCACCACCAAATTCACCCCCTGGGTACCTCGTTCTGCATATGACAGTCAGCTTATTTCCAAGCTTGAATATAACTATCATATTTTGTTTGATAGAGCTCTCCGAGATCCACCAAACAAGATATAATGGTTTATATTTAAACATTATTCCATGGTTGAGTGTGAATGAAAGTAGGTGTGTACGGCTCATGTAGGATGTGTGGTGAAGGAGATTATAAGTTACATGACGTTTACTTGTCAAGTATGGCGTCAAGTGAGGCGAAGTGAGATTAATATTCATCACACGGAGCCTCTCATGATGCCATAACTGGCAAGCAAACGTCCTGTAACGTACTTATCATGCCACCACACAATATAAAAAATAAAGATCCGAATCGCTTCATTTTGAATATTTATCAGGAAAATGTCTTTTATTTGCCCGAAAAAAAGGTGAAAACTTGAGGCGGGAAATTTAATTCGAAAACAAAAGGCGCTCATCAGAGGGTGGTATGGGCTCATACACGGTCACTGGCAGTGTATGGACTCAATCTGATAGCCGGCTCCCCACTGAAGAACCTAATATCGCATAGTCCACAAATGCTATTAGAGCACATTGATTGGTCTAATTTCCCGCGGGAACACCGGGAAGTGAAACAGTGCCTGTCCACTGCGGTAACAGGCTCTGTGTTGCTGGTAAAACAGAACCCAGTTACCAATGCTTGGGAGGTGCAAACCCTCTCTAAAATGGGCAACATGGCTTATTAATGCTCACCCCTGGTCTTGAGTTGATACTCATGCTGTGTTCATGATTAGCCATTGTGTAAAAATATGTGACCTTAAACACCAATAAATAAATAAATTGGTCAAATTAAACAGGTGGCATCATGAAAAAAATTATAGTCGGCGTAACTAAAGTATGAAACGAAATAAGAGAAGAAAGTCTGTAAATGCTGACGAAATTAAATTTTTGAACCTGAAATGGATTCAGTAATTCTCAATGAAATATGCATAGTTCCATTATCAACCTGGACTATTTTGTATCTCATTCTGGGATATGGTAATAGTTAAGCTATAACTTAGATTAGTTAGTTATTTTTAGCATTGGATAACGTTTTTATATTTTTACACTTATAATTTCCGTATTGTATTTACACATTTTTTTACATTTTATTCTGATTCTGTACATGCTCCTCATTTTACACTGGGCTCGGCCAGGTCTGCAAGTAATTCAAGACAGCGAAATCGCCATGCACGACGAATTTTTTAACCGATTAAATCACAAAAATACATTTTGTCCTGAAATAGGTTACATGATGACAGGGGTTCCAAGTGTGTTATGTTTAAAAATGCTTTACACATTACGCAAGCACATCGGGTGTACTGATTTGTACAATATTTCTGCTACAAACTTCCGAACACCGATGGTGGGCAAGGAAATTTATTCATTTTTCCAGAAAAGTGTGCCTAGGAATGTTTTTGTATCCTTTCATTTATTTTTAGGCAAATGTTGTGCCGCAGCGTAGATGAAATGCCACGATGTAGAAGTTGGGGTGTTGGCAAACAGTTTTTAATCGAACCAGAGCACAACAATTTCTCCAGCTACTACAGGGTAAGGTGCTTAGTAACTGAGTAGCCAAGTGGGTTTTAAACTAATACGAATTAATTTTTAAAAAATGTGAAAACGTAAAACAGTCCTGGAAATGAGACGGGTGCGAGTGCAATTGCTCCCGTCAGCTCCCGTGATTTCTATTTTACGGGAGCTAAAAAAATGCACTCGTTGAAAAATATTAAAATATTGTGGAGCATTAATGTACTGTGAGGGCATATAAATGTGTTGTTTTGAGAAAGCTGCACACTGTGGCCAGTGGCAAGTTACTGTCAAAATTCAGTATTTCCTTATACATTCATCCCTTTGAACACTTGTAGTATCTGTCATACCAGTTCTGTGGCAGCAATTAGAAGAGTCCATATTCATTATTTGGGGTAGACCAATCAATATTTTTAACGTGCAGCCTCGGAGCTGCACGTTGAAAATACTGATTGGTCTACCCCACATATTTACTAAACAGCCATCCCATTTAATGACGTTAGATAAGATAAGATAAGATAAGATAAGATAATATTTATTGCAAGAACACCAAAAACAAGGCAGATTGCATGTCATTGAAATTAGTAACAATAATACCAAGAAATAGCAAAATATGTTTGAAACCATAAACACTAATGTTCAGTTGGTGCATGTTATAGCTAATGATTTCATTCTAATTGGTATTATGCCGCAAGTAAGCATTCTCTGTATTCAAACATTTGTCGTATCATATTACAGATGATACCACACAGTGTGGGGATTTCATTTTTCATAAGAAATACGAATCTCCCAGAGCTACTCATACCAACAAAATCTGGATATTCTCTCTCGATTTTGCGATAGGAGTCAGCACGTATAGAGTCATATCTCTTACAATCCATAACAAAGTTATGACGTATCATATTCCCGGTTGGAAAAGCGGCCGCTCGGGATCAAATGGTTAAGGTTTCTGGTGTTTGGTGACAGTATTCCCTCGAAAATTCATATACTAACATTTTACGAGTGCAATTTACTCTCGTCCCTGATTTCGCGGGAGCTTAAAACTACACCCGTCAATTTTGTTCATTTCCAGCACAGTTTCATTTTTGTCTCAAACACATAGCTTATGGCACTCCTCGTTGGAACGAACTCACAGAGCTCGTTCCAATGATGAGTCATAAGCTTTTTTGTGGCGAAAAAAATAATACACTTTGAATGACGAATTTAACCCTTTACCTAACATGAAAAGCAGACGACACTTGCAAAAAAAATTCTTGAATAACTATTTTTTTCATTTTTTTGTCTCAAAAACATAGGTTATGACCCCTCATTGGAACGAGCTCGATGAGCTCGTTCCAATGAGGGGTCATAACCTATGTTTTTTGTTTTTAAGACAAAAAATGAAAAAATAATTAAAATTAATAGGCGATTTTTGAGAATAGCGCTGACGGTTTTGGCCGTTACGTTGGGTAAAGGGTTAAAGGGTTATTAATAAAACTGACGGCCGGTTGATGTGTGACGGGACGTCTTTGATTATTTCTGTTCTTGATTTCCGGAAATGGCCAAATAGTTTTCATTTTTTTAAATTACGAAAAGTTCCTAGTGCAACTGAATATCAGTAGAGCTGAAACGGTTAAAGGGTTTTCTTGATCGATTAATCAAATGGATTAACCTTGGTTAACCGATTAATCACATGTTTTAGTTAGTAGCTGAATTACTGCCGTACCGTTGATGATTTATAGCATTAACGCTTTACCCAAAGTAACGGACAAAAACGTCAAGCGCTTTATATAAAAATGTCCTTTAAATTTTATCATGTTTTCAATTTTTGTCTAAAAAACATAACTTATGACATCTCATTGGAACGAGCTCAACAATGAGGGGTCATGAGCTATTTTTGGAGACAAAAATTGAAAATTTTTAGTAATTCAAGGATTTCTTTTGCAAGTATCGTCTGCTGTCCACAACGGGCAACAAAGAGTTAAGAATGTCCATTTCCAGCTACTTATACAGAACAATGATCATGCAAGTGAACAAGTATGTCTGCACATAACTTGCAAGCTTTAATATGTCTCATAATAATTGATGCAAGTCAGTGTGACAATGTTTGCCTGTTTTAGAGCAAGTTTGTTTCTTTGTTAACCCATATAATACAGTAGTGTAAGGCAACCGTTAATCGATCAATTACTCTTGGGATCCAAATAAACATGTGGGAACTCTTATTAAATTTTGAAAAAAAAATCCCCCTGTACTCTTCTTATTTGGGTCTCTTTATTGTTTTTTATTTCATTCCAAATGATTGATTTTTATATAATATTCACTTCAGTGTAATTTTAAATAATTAATAACAGTCAAACAAAGGCTGAGGCATATTCTTTTGGTTTTTGCAGGAGTAAACAAAGAATATTTTGGAAAATGGATCCATTTTTTCACCCCTGTACTATTATTTAATTTTGAGGAAATTTCCACCCTGTACTATAATTACGCCCCCTATGTTTATTTGGACCCCAAGAGTACTTTTTTGATCGATCAAGACGTTGATCAATGGTTAAACGAATAATCGGTTAACCGTTTCAGCTCTAAATATCAGTTTATATAAGAGTTTTCATTTTTTTTTTTTGCTTACGAAAAGTTCCTGGTGCAACTGAATATCTGCCAATATAGAGCACTGAGGCAATAATCAAAATAATTACTTGGCATTTAGAGAGCGAAGAGTGATATCCTTTGCAGAGACAACTGCACTTATTCTGCAATTATCTGTGATTGTTTCCAATAGGTCGAATGTTTATTAACTATCACTTGTCACTTTCCTTCTAAGAACATGGAAGGTGGGATGTATAACTATTCTGGATCACTCCAAGAAAACGAGTTGTCTACATAAGCAGTCCTTTACTACAGTCACTTATATTCCATACTCCCCGATCTTCACCTTTCCTCTCTCCGCTTTCTCCCGGTGTCTCCTACTTTCTCTCCACACTGCCTCGTTCTCGTTTTTGCTTACCCGTCATTCCTCTCTCTTGTTGGTTTCTTGTCCTGGACATCGTTTTGCATTGAAATACGGACTGGTGTATAAAATACGGACTGTTACATCTATACCAAGTAACTTCACGTATCAACATAATAATAATAATAATAATAATAATAATAATAATAATAATAATAATAATAATAATAATAATAATTCTTTGGCCTTCCACTGATTTGTCGCGGCCCTCTAACCAGGACGCCTAGAGGGTCCCCCACCGGGTTATTCTTCTCCCACACTCCCTCCTAATCTCCCGGCATTCAGTCAAAAACTGTTTCATAGCTCCCTTCATGAGCGCTTTTTCAAACTTCCCAAACATAAAATCGAGCCTTTCTCTCCTGCCATTCCTCAAATACTTATCCTACATGTTTTCATCCCATTTTCCAATTAGTTTCCGAAGGAGTCTTGTTCTTCTAGGCAAATATTTGGGAAATTCTAAAATGAAATGTTCCTGGGTCCCCGTTATTCCTAAGTTACACATGAGACACGCTCCTTCCTTACCTCTTCCGATTCTGACTTGGATCTCACTTTGAACAACAATGACCCCCCCCCCCCCCCACACACACACACACATCAAACGATCCACCTATGTACTCCTTAAAAGCAGGCGCATCTTTTTATATAACCCTTCTAAAGAGACCTTGGCCCTAGTTCCAGCTCGCCAGTTTCCATTGCAATCCTCAAGCACCATTCCCCCGGTAAAGCTACTCCCCTGCTTCAGTCTACCTTCTTACATCTTTAGTCTCTATAGAGTAATTCTCCAATAGCATCCTCGTTTGTGTTTTCCATCCTGCTTGAATGTTAGAGTTCCATACATGGTTAACCCTTTGAGCCCATGCGGCCGCTTTTCCGGCCCAGAAGCATGATACGTCATAATTTCATAAAGTGGATGGCTGCTAAATTTGAAAATTTTAATTGATCTACCCCCTAATAATGAATATGGACTCTTCAATTTCTGCCATTGAACTGACATGGAAGATACCACCAGAGTTCAAAAAGTTAGACGTCGTTTTACATAATCTGCTGTTGGGGGAGGGTTACCAGGTAATTCAGGTAGCATAATTTCCCCATATTTATTATATCTTTAATCGGCATCCATCCGAGTTCCCCTCTGACCGCTTCCGATGCGATTACGTTACTTGATCATTTATCCACAGACTCGCATCATTTTGTAGAATCTCCAATTTCCTCAGTGCCGTTTGATTTAGAGGGATCACATCCGTTCCATAAGTTTTTTTCTTTCTCTCTTTTATTGCGTGCTTGAGTTCGTGATTTACTCTATTTTCTAGTTGTTTTTTCGTTACTCTAATTCCCCCTATGCTTTTCCTCTCAGCAAGGTTTTAATCCCGGGAACGGGAATTACCAGCTTCCTGGTTCCGAAAGCCGGTCACAATACCCGGGAAATCTAAAACACGGAATCGGGAATCACTCATGGCACTGTTTGTGTGTTGAACCGGAGTTTTCTAAATTGAAAAACTGCCCTGGCAACGTAACCTTGTAACAGTTCGTCAGCCCTTGCACGCCTGAAGTTTTTACAATCCTGTTTCCTGGATAACCTTTTTCACCAAATCACTGTAGCTTTCAATCGGTTCCGGAGAACTCTTCTCTTCAGTGGTAAGATCTTCACTCCCTTCAAAGTTCAAACTCGTCTTCATTTTCAGATTCACTATTCACTTCATCATTCAACATCGACTCATTCTTTACTGCCATCACCAGTCTCCTCTGCTTCCAACATAGGCGACTGGTGATGGCGGTGATGAGGGAGTTGAAGCCAAGAGGAAGTGGTGAGAAAATTAGCGATTCTGAAAATAAAGAAGAGTTTGGAGCGGGTTTGGTTTTTCAAACTTCTCTTGGGAATGAACTTTTCCGCATGCAGGTGCCAATAAAATGCGTATAGTTACTCTCGTAAATTTACTTGATATTATCCGATACATTTCCCGATTCCCTGTTCTGGGTGTAATTTCATTCCCGTTCCCGTTACTATAGAAAACCGGGAATATATTAAACTCTACTCTCAACATCTTTCAGTCTTCTCACTATTGAATCGGCCAACTCCCGAACGTTATCTCCGGTTGACCCATTTTCTAGCTTTCATTTTAAATTCCCCTCAACGTGCCCCCAGCCTGCCTCTTTTCCCAGTTGTTATCAGGTCCTTACCTAGATGTCTGTCATTGCTGTGTCACATAGTATACATGTACATGTCTTGACAAGTTGAGCTACAGTGTCATTGACACTTTCATTAAGTCTTACACTCCTCTGACATTTTAAGGGTCTACTTTACTGCCAGAAGTAATTTTCAAATTAATTTGTCGCAATAATGTTTTAATGTGAGAAGAATTATTAATTTCGAGTTTTGTTCAAACTACTGCAGATCATCAATGTGTATTTTCCCCTCAACGAAAACACTTGAAAATGTTGCGTGTAACTTTTGTAATTAGAATGTGAAAAAAAACCAAATCAGAAGCGCCACATTCTTTCTCTGAGAGCATGTCGAATCAATAATCAAGGATTGGGAAAGCTTGTGTCCACAATCACTTGAAACCAAGCCATTTTCTACGATTTTTGTTTAACCCTTTACCTAACATGAAAAGCAGACGACACTTGCAAAAAAAATTCTTGAATAACTAATTTTTTTCATTTTTTGTCTCAAAAACATAGGTTATGAGCCCTCGTTGGAACGAGCTCGTTCCAACGAGGGGTCATAACCTATGTTTTTGAGACAAAAAATGAAAATATTTTGAAAATTAATTGACGATTTTTGAGAATAGCGCTGGCCGGTTTTGGTCGTTACGTTGGGTAAAGGGTTAACCATTTCAGAGCCAACTCAGATCTGATCGCCCCGGAAAAATGCAGGCCATCTGTGGAGTTTTTTCTACGAAACAGACAAAACGCTGTTATCCAATACGCCGTTGAAAAGGGCTCTTAGAGCCATTTTCGACAGCGCATAACATAACAGCATTTGCATGCCAGCATTTCACCAGAAAAATCAAAGACACACACCCATTGTTCACCCTAGAACAGTCGTGGTAATAAACCTCTATATTTCAGTTAATGGGGGTTTACGACACTTCCAACAGCTCGGGTCATATCGTGCCACGACGGTTTTAAGATTGGACAACTCATTCGGAATAATGAGTTGTCTTTTCATATGTGTCTGTTTTCAGTGGAGCAGTATTATTAGCGGATAGTTTTAGATGGCACCGAGGTGGACCTCAGCTACTCGACCCCAGCTACTCAACTATTCAGGTGTGAAGCCTCAGCTACTCGATCTCACCTACTCTGGTGTGAGACTTCAGCTACATCGTACACCACGTATAAATTGAGCTCCGTCTTCTCAATCTATGTTTTTTCTTGTCTTCTGTTCGTGGGTAGAATTGCAAATATCAGAACATTTTTCCGACAATTCTGAAAACTTTCCGAAAAGAAGGTTCAGAAAATGTTAAATGGCTGATTATAATGGGGACTTTTAGGAATTCAGCCCCTTTCTATGGCTCAAATGGGTTTCTTGCCAATGTAACAATGTTGATATCACACCTATTAATTAATGAATTAATTAATTAGTCATGACTGCAGAGCAAGTTTATGAAATTAAATTTTTCTGATAGTTTATAAGCATGCTGCTCCGTTTAAAAGAGTTTCACCTCTGACGTTAATTATCGGGTCCTATCGTTCCAGCAGAGCAGAACTTGCTTACCACGGTAATTAAGCACTATATAACTTCTTCGGATTCCCACTGAGTGCTTGTGAAACGCAGACCTCTTTCAAAGCTTCAGCAGTCATGTTTGACTAAGAACTCTGCGAGGCTCCGAAACTCGTGGCCAGAGACAATAGCAAGAATGGACACGGGTGGGGTGAACAAGAGCGAGGGAGAGTGAACGAGATTATCGAGGTTACCACCAGGAAACAATACTCTTGTGTGCCTAATAATCATACATGTATGATTATTCTTTTTAGAACAAAATTCCCGCCTGTATGATCCTTATTTGACCCTGTATGATTATTAATTTTTAGCAATCGAATGTTCAGAGCGGCCGCTTTTCTCAAGAAGTTCACCAAAACAAACTATTAAGGCACATGTTACGTACAAGCAGACACAGGATGCAATGGAAATGTTAACTGGTAGAGAGCTGGAAGCATATATTTGGGCTTTATTCTGAAGTACTGCTAACATAACTTTAAGACCTAGTGCCCAGTGTATGTGCTTCATACCATCACTGAAACAGAATTAATTAGTCTATAAGGTTTTGCCTTGGTGCAATTTATGGGACAGTGCCTGTAGGCACTCTCCCATAAATTGCAACAAGTCAAATCCATGTGAAAATTATGATAACCGAAAGTAATTTAGCCCTTCACCACTTTAAGAGCATCTGACTTCTGTGTTATGAAACTGGCTCTGAGCATAGCGGCTGGCTCACATCTTGGAATTTTCCACCCTGTACTATTATTCGACCCTATACTATGTTTAATTTTCAGGAAATTTTCCACCCTCTACTATTATTTTGCCCTGTACTATTATTAGGCACTCGAGAGTATGATCAGTGAGGGACGTCAAAGAATCCCGGTTCCCTGAAAGCTGGATATAGCAACATCCCACGGGAAAATAAGTTAAATTGCTACATTGATCGAGGCTGGGGACTTTGATGTAATGGGCGTTGTAGTAGTGGTTACGACATGAGGAACGAGTAGATTAAGTGAGGGGTGCATGTGGATAGGCAAAGGACGAACTGAAAGCAAGAAAATAGGGAGGGGTAGGAATGTACATTAAAGAGGATTTAAAGCCGCCGTTGATCACAGATCTGGCAGATGTCAGTACCTCGGTTGAAGTATCGAAAGAAATTGGACAGGTAAAGGTTAATCTAAAAAAACAAAAGTATTTCCCTTGGAAATGTGTACTGTACGGTGGAGAGAAGCAGACGTGAGTGGAATGACTCAATATACTCAACATTTAGGTCCAATATCATGGAATTAGAAAACAGGGGGTTCGGTATAATTTTAACGGGCGACTTTTTTAACTGGTCGAGTATTAGAAGCCAGCATCAGGGCTTTCAAAAATATAAGGGTACCAAAGCAAAAGCCAACATTTTCCTTACTCATGTTTCATATTCAGTCAAATGCATATAATATTTTGTTTTTATATATTTGTTCTATTACAAATTACTGGAGGGTGCGCAAGGGCGCATTTTGACACAAAAATTCAATAAGTTTGTTTGCAAGTGTCGTCAGGATTTCATATTGAGTGAAAAACGTAGGCATCTCCACTGGGCACACCCATTCCTTATTTACATGAGTGGCAACTAGAATTTCAATACGATGGGCAACTTATCTTGCCGATTGTCGCTCGGGGATAGGACAGGGGTGGCGGGCTTGGCATTGGAGTCACAACTTTCGGGGGCCAAGAATACTGGACTCCTGAGCCAACCGCGCCCCCCCCCCAAAGTTCCGGGGCCGGATGTTATTACCTCGGCTCCCACCCTCTCATCGCCTCTGGACGTGATAGTCGATTGGAAATCCTTTGCCCCATTCGATTCGGAATTCGATTAGACCCGACATTTAAAATTCGCTGCGCCAAAGTTTAACCGTGTTACTTATTCACACCTTTTCTAGTTCTCAGCACCGAAAAGTAGGAATGAATTACAAAGACGTTACGTTACTCGCTACAAAATGCATTAGGTTGAGTTTCCACACTTCGTGGGGTACCAACATTATGTCCGCTACAGCTGGTGCACTCATAAAGAAGAACTTTCAACTCATTTTTGCATTCCTTTCTTCTGTTTATTCCAGGTAAATTGCATTTGTCCAAAACATTTGCACCCAGTTTGGCCAACTGGTAACCGCAGAATTTACTTCCCGGCCACGAGAAAATCATCTCCAGGATTTGATTACGATGGGTTCTTCGAATACGTGGACTACAGGTGTACTGGGCTTGGGTTATGTATGTATTTTAATTGTATAAATTTTTGTAACTTTTACTACAGAAGGGGTATAAATTTGAATGTTCACGAAACTATATTCTTTAGCATGTTCATAAAATACGGCAAAGCAACCTAAACGCTTTACAATACACTCACGCTAGGGAAACATATAAATGCTTACTAAAAACATCCTGTCAGTGACACGAAGTCTCTATCAGACAGCAATATGGAGCCAAATATGTGCACATCTCTCAACTAGGGTTTAATCCGGGAAATCAGGTCACGATACCCGGGAAAGCTATAACACGGAATCATGCATGACACTGTTTGTGTGTTGAACTGAAGTTTTCTAAATTGAAAAACTACCCCAGAGTAACTTTGTAAGATTTCGTCAGCCCCTGTATCCCTGAACCTTTTACAAGCCTGCTTCCTGAAGTCCCCTTTCCACCCAGTCAATGTACTCTTAATCAGTTACGACTTACGAGGGACTCCTATCTTCAACAGCAAGTTCTTCGCTCTCTTCAAAGTTCAAACTCGTTTTCATTTCCAGAATCACTAGTATCACTCACTATTCACGACATCCTCCCAACATCAACTCCTTCTTCACTGTCGTCACCAGTCTCCTCTGCTTCAAGCAGAGGAGACTGGTGACGGCAGTGAAGAGGGAGTTGAAGTCTGGAGGTACTGAGATAGTGGTGAGAAAACTAGCGATTTTGAAAATAAAGACGAGTTAGAAGCGGGTTTGTGTTTTCACACTTCTCTTTGGAAAGAAAGTTTCCGAATGGAGATGGCAGATTGCCAATAAAATGTTCATTTTCACGAAGATAAATGGGTCTTGTTACTCTCGTAAATTTACTTGATATTATATATATATTCCCAGTTCCCGGTTCTGAGTGTAATTTCATTCCGGTTCCGTCACTAGAAGACACACACAAAAAACTAAAGTGTTAAAACTGACACTTTCAATGTGTTAAACCCATTCTAACTCTTAGGGTTTGATTTTAACACTCAAAGTGCAATGCTTTAAGCACTTAGACATTACAATCATCAAACATCTGAAACTTGAATGGATGGCACTTCCCAAGTGTCTAGAATTGGTTGTTCTTCCAGAATCGTCCATAATTTGATTTGCGCTTGGTGGGTACATAATTAAAAGGACACAACGCAGATGACGCGGATCAGGTTCGAGAGTTCGAGCCTGATCCGCATCATCTGCATTGTTTCCCTTTAAGTGTCGCGACGTTGCACTTGTCAAGTGGTATTATTGTCAACACCTGTCAAGTTCTGGGATATCTACACTTGATCAAAGTGCTAGTTCAGCACTTAGTAAGTGTTAAATACAGCACTTCAAGTGCAGTTTTTAACACTTTAGTTTTTAGCGTGCAGGGAATATAATAAACCCTAATCTCGACGTTAAAGGCCCAGAAGAGACAAATCATGCGGTCACGTCTTAAGAATAAAAAATCTGTGTAACCCTCTTCCTGGTAATTTCCTAATCTCGACTTTGAAGGCTTAGAAGAGACATATCATGCGGTCACGTCTTAAGAGTCTACTCTTAAAAATTTTGGTTCTGATTTGGATTTGATCAGATCCACATGAATTAGATTAGATCCACATGGATCCGAGCATTATCGGTTGACCACATGTATTCATGGACCAGACTGGCTCTGAGTAATATAATTGAGAGTTTTCAACCTTGCGACTTGAAACGACAATAATTATAATGGTGGGCGCCATTAAATACACGTTCAGACTCATTTTTCTTGGCTTTGATTCTGTCCAAATCAAAAATTGGTTACATATCTGTGATTGTCACAGATATGTAACCAATTTGGGATTTGAGCAGAACAAACGTCCTAGAATAATGAGGCCAAAAGTGTATTTAATGGCATCTTCCATTATAATTATTGTCGTTCCACGTCGCAAGGAAGAAAAACTCTTAATTATATTACTCAGAACTAGTCTGGGCTACGAATACATGTGGTCAATCGATGACGCTCGGATCCATATGGGTCTAATCTAATCCATGTGGATCTGATCAAATCAACGATTCAACCAACATTTTTTAAATAATCTGTGTACCCCCTGGTAATTCCCAGTAAGATTGCAATGACGGTAACCCAAAAGAGAAATACATGTTTCTGTTGACGGTATTGAGTCATGAGGGAGGCTCCCCACCCCACACACCCTGATTCTTTAGTGGTTGTGGTATTATGGTCTAAAATATATTGTTAAAGATAATGATGCAGAATCTCTCTCTCTCTCTCTCTCTCTCTCTCTCTCTCTCTCTCTCTCTCTCCTCTCCATCTACAGATAATCTTTGTATTGGTAAATATAAGGTTGGCACAACCTCTCTTTCTCTGTCAGTCAGTCTGTCTGTCCCTACCCCTCCCCTCTATGTGTCTGTCTGTCTGTCTGATTGGCTCGCTTCTTCTACCCCTCTCTGTCTGTCCCACTCCCTCTGTCCCCACCCCTCCGTCCGTCCGTCCGTCAGTCCGCGCTATACTACGGGAGTTACGAGTTGTTTTTTTTTTTCTGCCCGGACAAGCATTATGAGCTTACCGAAATATTATAAGCTTATTTGATATATTATGAGCTTAATTACTAAGATATGAGACTTGTGAGGCAAATTGCGAATTTTCGGGGTTTATATTAAGGGTTAGGGTCAGATCAGGGTTGGGGTTAGCGTTTGTTTCTATCAAGTATTACGTTGGGGGATGTAACCATGTCTATACCCTCTGAAATTGTGTCTCTCAGTACCTACATCCCTGGTTAATTCTTATCTCGTGGAGTATTTACGAAATATTTTTAATCAAATCTAGTCAGGGTGCTGCTGTGACGCAGCCATGACTAGATTTGATGAAAAATTCATCTTAATTCAACTCAAGAAACCATTGGAGAAAAATTCCATCAATTAACAGGGTAAAAATGAGAGATGTTATGTGTGGAGCGGGTGGGTCTCATGGGTGCGCTAAGAACGTGCTTTCTCAAATTATGCAATTTTTCGTAATTTTCTGCAATATATCAATATTTATGTTACAAACCACCGAGATAATGCTGTAAATCAACCATAATAGGTTAACTGCAACACAAGGGGCCTTTTATAAGTGCTAATATGAGGTGAAATCTGTGCAAATGTCACAAATAATACATACTGGTGGAGGGGTGGGTGCCTGGTTCTCTGTGTAGAAAAGATACCGGACAATTTTTTTTTTTTTTTTTGGTGGGGGGGGGGGGGGGGGGTGCTTTATAATGCACCAGATACAGCATGAATTAATTAACCCTTTACCCAACGGAACGGCCCAAACCGGCCAGCGCTATTCTCAAAAATCGCCAATTAATTTTCATTATTTTTTCATTTTTTGACTCAAAAACATACGTTATGACCCCTCGTTGGAACGAGCTCGTCGAGCTCGTTCCAACGAGGGGTCATAACCTATGTTTTTGAGACAAAAAATGAAAAAAATTAGTTATTCAAGAATTTTTTTGCAAGTATCGTCTGCTTTTCAGGTTAGGTAAAGGGTTAATGCACAAATGTGCTAGTATCAACTATTCACTCAAATGCTAAAAGGATATTTGAGAATATTTTCTGTTGTTTACTCCAACACACTTTCAAATTTCTAATATTGTCGCATGACTTGGTCACAATATAATATTCAGTACAGTTTAGCTTGCAATTATTGTGTATTAAGACTTGACCACATGTGTGATGGGTGACTTGAGATTTTGGAAAATTGACAAATATCATTTTCAGCTGATTTTTAATTGAGAATTAGGCAAAAATAAACAAAAAAATACACCATACTAACAGGTTTAGTACTTGGAGTCACTCCTGCCAGAATCAAGTAAAAAATACCTAAATGGATCAGAATGGATTGAATTTTTTTTGTAATTTTTAGCTTACTCCTATGGTACAAATCAGGGGAATAATTTAAACATATTTTATTTACGTCAAATCAGTGGAAAATGGGGTTGAGCATATCTTTGGCCTTCATTCAAACTTTCATGGACATTGAGCTGTTCTGGATGGTTTTTTTTTAAAGATTTCTGAAGCCTCATTTTGCAAACAGGAGGTGAAACTAACAACTAACCTTTCTGGGTAATAAAAGTTGTAACAAGTTGTAACAAGTACCTGGAATCACCGGTGGAATCAAACTAATCAGCGAACTATACTTCTTTCCATACCTATTATGATGTTTGTCAAAGCAATTCGTTTTCAATGGGAAAGCAGGGATGGGTGTCTGAAAATGGCAGTAGAAAAATTTCACAAGGTGGTGGGTTGGTATAAAAAAGGGCTAAACCGAAAAAGGGACACGGCATCTGCAAATTTTCTACTGCCCCTCCCTTAAATGTTCTCAGTCCCAAATTAAACTTATTTCAGTAACAAGAGAAATGCGGTCCTGGGCAGGAATATCCACCAGCAGTATGCAAGAAGTAAATGAATCAAAAAACTATATTTCAGATGCCCTTCGGAAGTTATATATAAAGTTTGTGAATTCATATACTAAAATAAATAAATTAACGCGATTAATCTGGATGTTGTGACCATAGTCGTGTTGATGGTCACTATTTTCAGATTATTAAGCAGTCATATCTAAACGTTTGAAAATTTGGAAGCCTCCCTTGCATGGCATAGATATATATGTAAAAGACTCCTATATATTTCAGTTAGTTTCGTTAAATCTGAAGCGTTGACAAGTGATTCCATGCAACAGTTTTTGTAACACGTGGTATTTTTAGGTGACGTCGCGCCACAGCGTTATACCTAAATTACCTATACAATTCCTTTCGACCTATATATATAATATGTATGTGCAGCAATCGTGATTTCTTCCATAGCACTCGAGGAGTAGAATTTCCAATCAAATGATACCTCCTGTTAAAGACATGAGAAGTACAATTTCAGCCATGGACCGGAGGTCCATTCACTGAAACGTTGCTTGTGATTCGCACCTGTTACCACAGAAATTTGCGATCGAGTGGAAGCTTCATTCTGTGGGGGTTTTAGTGGTAATACACTCGCCATAGTATTACTGACAAAACCCGATGACATATTTGGAGACCACAATTTTCGTAGTTTAATCGAATACTTCGACCCGGGGACGTGGCTAGAGGTTTTTGATTGGGAGGGGATAGTGAATTTCCAACTGGTGGGTAGGGACCGGGAGAGGGGAACCCCTCCCGATCTCTCCCCCAATTGAAAATTCACTGCCGAGAAAAATCTTGAAAATGAAGCCATGAAAGGGAGCATGAAAACGATTCCAGTAGCTGAAATACAAACACATTCATGATAGAATTATCAGGTTATTATTATTTGGTATCATTCTGGGAATTGAATGTGCTGAACAAATGCTAAAGCTGAGAACTTTGAGCAATTCACACTGCCCTAACATTAAATCAGATCTTATGCAGGAATGATCAACTTTCGATGTTCCATCATTTTGTAACTGTGAATGTTGGAATTAACTCAGAATAAAGATTTCACATGATGTGATTTTCTTGAAGTGCATGTCGAGGATTTTTTATTACGATAAGTAAAGGTTCTATAGAAATCTCGCATCGACTGACACCATGCATTCCTATGAACCTCGATATTGCGTACACTGTATTTGCAAATAGTAACAGTTAGAATTTTTGCCGATTTGAAACCGACTTGGAATTTTGGGAAGTAAACAAGACATCAGCATCACTAAGGAAGCTCTTGGGAGCACGGTAGCTCAGTAGGTAGAGGTGCAGGCTGCAAGCCGAGAGGTCCTCGGTTCGAATCCCACCTGCGGCAACCAGGTTGTGTCCTTGGGCAAGACACTTAATCTCCATTGCACGGTGGCGTTGTGTACTGAGGCGTACTGCACGTCGATGGTGCACTTGTTTTCAACCAATGCTAACCTTGCTTGTGTGGAGTTAGTATGTTGGGGAGCTGACAGTTGCTCGCCGTTGCTCGGTGTTTCTCTCCGGGTACTCCGGCTGCCCCCACCCGTAAAACTGTCACGGTCATGATTAGCCATTGTGCATAAATATGTGACCTTAAACACCAATAAATAAATAAATAAATACTAAAGAAGCTCTAAAATCCAGATAGATGGAATTTCCAATTACTCATGATTTGCCTTCCCAATTTCCAACTATAGGAAATTTTGGCCAAGATTGAGGGTGACACCACCACCCCCACTCCTGTCGCCGCGTCCCTGCTTCGACCCAATTTCTTTTTGTTTTTGAGGATGGTAACTCGACACGTTCGAATGCATTTCAGACTTCGGTTGAAGTGTTTGGGTAAACTGCTAGGGGTTAAGAAATCATATAAATATTATAAATAAGCGAATGTTCCCAGTAATTGTGGAAGCTCTAGTCGCTATTAATATATGAGAACTACAATCTGAACTATAAATATCTTCTTTTTTCAAGTCGATATTTTCGTTTGTCCCTCCCACCCCGAATACTGTGGGGTAATACAACTAATTAAACTGAATCAAGTC
Organism: Pictodentalium vernedei; assembly: GCA_031216915.1. Lineage (NCBI taxonomy): Eukaryota > Metazoa > Mollusca > Scaphopoda > Dentaliida > Dentaliidae > Pictodentalium > Pictodentalium vernedei. The sequence continues at coordinate 77,806,718 of CM062290.1, read as the reverse complement.
AATTGGAGCAACGATCAGGGACACCGTAAGCACGTGGGCAGCTGCCCTCCCTACCTTCAGGCCACGGGGGCGAGAGGTGGCAGAGAATGTTCTTTCCAGGTTCTTCACTCAATTTTTTTCAATGATTTGTTCTCGAAGTAAAGCTAAAATACACCCTTAATCCGTTCTGGGAGCTTTCAAAAAATTCAGTGGGGGAGCTGGAGTTTGGGAGCTGGAGGGGGACACCTCCTCTCAAACTCCCCTATCTCCGGGCTTCGGCCTTCGAGACATCATGCCTCGGTATATCAGGGCGGGGCTGCTAGTGCGAGTAAATGCCGTTTTCCTGGGGTTTGCCCCCCCCCCCCCCCAACCTGCCCTGAAGTGTCCCGGCGCCCCTGGCTACAATCAGTATATTGTCAGGATGCTAACCTTACGCATATCTCTGAAATCTCCGCGGGGATTAAAAAACAAACTTCTTTTCAAGTGAAATGGAAGTACAGTACGTGGAGAGTGGATTGTAACTAAATCACCCGCGGAGTGGAGTTATCACCCAAAGTATCAGTTTCAATTTCTGTCCATATGCACATAAAACACAAGCAATGTTTCAGCCATCAAGGGGGGGGGGGGGGGGAGGGAGCAAACACCCTCTCTCGCTCTGGTCCTCACCCGAGGGTTCAGACCAACAACCATCAAAAAGACAAACCACAACTCAAGACCACCAAATCCTGGACATCTGCCGAGTACCCGACCCTTTTCCTTCTTGAACGCGCCTGGACATGTTACTTCAAAAAGAACTCATACAGTCAAAGGGGGTCGAATGGGGCTTGCCCGACAGCGTCCTTGCGCGCCTGAGGAGCGCAAAACCATTTCATCTTCGCCAATGGACCTCCGAGTTTAACTCGGAGGTCCATTGGCTGGAACTTTGCTTGTGATGGTTATGCTTTGCAACAAATTTGCAATTACTGCTCGGGTGGAATCTCCACTCTGCTGGTGATTTAATGATAATACAATCTCCATGCATTGTGGAAAGATAAACATTTATTTCATATTTTCCTTTTGATTCACAAAGTTACATCGAAAGTTCGGAAACGATGCCCGGCTTGTTCTGAAACGATGCCAGGCTAGGTTTTATACTGGCGGAAACATAATTATTTAACTTTGAACCAGCCTCAGTAAGCTGTTTTTTTAACATTTTACAAGCTCCAAATGACAGTGGAAACCAAAATATCACACTAGCGAGTTAAATCCTTATTGAAAAGCATTTACATGTATTATGGACTTCATTTTAAATCTCAACTTTAATGAAATCCTCTCGTCGGCCGTGCGGATTATTTCATTCGGATAACGCCTCGTGAAATAATCCTATGCGCGCCCTACTCGAGGATAAAAATCGTACTCGAATACGAGCAGTGAACTATATTGTCTTTTCACGTGTTTGGCATTTTTATTTGTGGTTTATTTAACGAGTTAACCGACCTGAAATACAACACTCTTCCATTCTTCTTATTCCATTTTATTTTTGGAGTAAGACAGTCATATGTGGATTACGCAATAATTTTATCTCTATAACAATGGCCGTTATTTATATTTGGTTTCTTTTAATTGCAATTAAAATATGTTTTAGTTGCATTTAAACTCGCAACAGATACAGTAAAAAGAATTTTAATTTGGTTTTCTGTTCAACCGCCCGTGAAAGCTTATATTTACACGCAGGTACCCGTGAGATAATAATGGTATGCTGCCTGAATTATCTGGTAAACCTCCCAAACAACAGATGGTATAAAACGATGTTTAACCATGTATGGAACTCTAACATTCAGGCAGAACGATAAAGGCAAGCGCTGGAAATTGAAATTACTCTATACAGACTGAAGATCTAGAAGGGGGACTCAAGCAGGGCCAGGGGAGTAGCCTTACCAGAGGAAGGGTGCTCGAGGATTGCAATAAAGACAGGCGAGTTGGAATTTGGACCAAGAGCTCTTTAGATAGGTTGTATAAAAAGGATGCCCCAGCTTTTGAGGAGTACCTAGATGGTCCTTATGGGAGGTGTTTGTTGTTCAAAGTGAGATCGAAGTTATGGGAGTTGAGGGGGTTGAATCGGGAAAGGCGAGGAACGAGTGTGCCAAACAGTCTGCCAAATGTGTAATTTAGGAGTAACGGAGACCCTGAAACATTTCATTTTAGAATGCCCCAAATATTTGCCTAGTAGAACAAGACATTACAAAGCTTTTGGAAAAATGGGACGAAAACATGAAGGATAAGTGGACGCGGAATGACATGAGGAAAGGGGTCAATTTTCTAGCTTGGGAGATCGAGAAAGCGCAGATGGGAGGAATTATGAAGCATTTTTGGACGGAATGCCGAGAGATTAGGAGCGAGAGTGGGGAGGAGTAGCCAGCCCGGTGGCGGAGAGTGGACAGCGAAACATTAGCGGAGGCCAAAGAATTATTACTCAAAAACAGTAGGTATTCTCTATGTACATGTATTCACCTGCTATTTTTCTTTATTACAGACTGAAGAGAAAGATATCATAGAATGAACTTGAGAAGTAAAAGTGTACACAGAAAGACTGTCAGTGAAGAATTTTGTAGAGTTTTTCATAATTTCTTAGTTGTTATTTTTGTACACTTGGTTATTTTCTTTTCAGTAGACATTGTTTTTTGCTTTTCCCATCCAATCATTCTTTTAGCGACTGCTATCCGATATTATTCTCCATGAGAGTTTTTTCATCATTCATCAATAGTATTATTTACATACTTCCTTCGTGACGTAATATGGTATGTGGGATGTCAGTTAACTCCACATTGGGCGATGTGGAAATAACCGTCACTATATTTACCACATTAGGTCGCTAACAAACAGCGTAACGAATATATCTTACTGACTTCTGTATACTGAAGTAGCAATTATACTTGATTAACGTGAAGCGGTAATCATCTGCCGTCACTTTTATAGAAGATTAAACAAAGGGGTGATCACTCTGTTAGTATTATTATTATTATTATTTATTGGTGTTTAAGGTCACATATTTCTGCACAATGGCTAATCATGACCACGATTACTCTCTTAGCTGTGTATAGACTTGAACTGACTGTATATGGTATATACACATTTAGCGCGTGATGTTTTAAATCTAATGAAATTCTTGGAAGTTTGTTGGATGTAAGACATATTACGATTCCCAAAGAACGAGAACGATGTCTCTTATTCGATTAGTGCACAGAACGATAAAAAGTATTCCATCATATTTCATCGGCAAAACAAAAGTCAGTAAACAGTGGAAGAACATTGTTCAGCGGTCGGATTATGATCTTACTGTCGTGGGCTCAAAGCTAGCAAATGCACTGGCTCGTGTGTTAAAGCCTCGAACTTGTGATATTGGGGTCATGTAATCACATCTAGCCAAAGACATTTGTCCTTGAGCAAGACACTTTGTCGGATTTTCTCGGAGATGGAAAAAGCCGGGCCTCAATACTGCACCCGCACGCCTTTATCGTGCAAAAAAAATGAACCAAATATGTCTTAATTTGCGGCTGGAAATTCACCGTAAAAAAAGAATTTAAAACTGTGTATCTGAGAACGTTATGCTTGAACTACTCGATGGAAGACATATGCACGTGACATCGTCGAAACCATGCCAGTAGGGATGCCTTGGGGCTGTGCATTCACAATGGAAGTGTATAATACTATTACGCAAGAAAATGGAATGGAAACATTGTCCTGTTCAATGACTGATTTAGGTTATGCCCGCTGAGAGCTTGTGTAGACTCTGTGGGGTGACAGGTTTCATGGAATTCATCCATAATTTGATTTGACGGACAATTTGATAAAGATCAACGCTGATAATGCATCGATCATATTTACAGGGGTATATTTTGTTGACCAGACCCAGGGTTGAGCATTTACGGAATATTTCTTCACAGTATTAAATGGTGGGGTCACTTGTCAGTGGCACGAGTAGCCCGAGCTTCTACTACCTGTGTACAGCAACCTTTGTTATAAACACCTTCTAAAATTACTACTGACGAATCATCTTACGGCTATCTTTGATTGCAATAAAAAACAAGAATTTCGCAGGTAATTTGTGCAATTTACATTTGCGTAACGACATTTATTTCCTCTTTGTGGTCAAAGGACAACAGCTGTAATTAGAAACTAATACTAAGTTATAGTCAAGTGTCGGCTGCCTAAATACATTGGATCAGAAATTATAGTACATTCTAATGCATAAATGACGCAGCAGCATTGACGCTCTTTAACTCAGTTCTTAGCATAATGGCAAAAACCGACAGCGCTATTTCACAAAATTCGTTGTTGAAATTTCATTATTTTTTTCAAACTTGCCACAAAAACATAGCTTACGATCCCTCATTGAAACCAGCTCGTCGAGCTCGTTTCAATGAGGGATCATAAGCAGTGTTTTTTGTGGAAAAAACATTAAGATTGTTAATTATTCAAGAAATGTTTTGCAAGTGTCGTCTGCTATTGTTGAAGGGTAAGGGCTTAACCCTTTGAACACGAGTGACCGTTTTTCCGTCCAGGAAAATGATACGTCATAACGTCATTAAATAGGATGGCTGTTCAGTAAATGTGTGGGGCAGACCAATCAATATTTTCAACGTGCAGATCCGAGGCTGCAAGTTACAAATATTGATTGATCAACCCCAAATAATAAATATGGACTCTTCTAATTGCTGCCATTCAACTGGCATGGAAGATACCACTGGAGTTCAAAGGTTTAATGGTGGCGAAACAGGCTGAAACAATGAAATTAACTGAAGGCATTTCAACCAGATTTGATTCTTAATTTGACCGTTTCATTATCTGCAGCACAAGTTATTTATGAAATGAGTTGTGTATGGAAAGAAAATTGACTAACTTCTAAAATGTGCTTGCGGTCAAATTTATTTATCATTTGGGTATTTTGCTGAATTATCCTTACTGTAAAAGTGGCGCATTAATAGTACATGTAGGCCCTGTTTGGAACTCTCTCAACCTTCCAGCGCGTATTTCACGAGCATTCACACAGCAACGTAACACGAAAAACTTAAATATAATTGTATTTTACGATAGTCTTTGCCAATACTCCTGTTAACATTTGTACATAACTTTCTTTGAATTGTCAAGTTGTTTTGTTCTTATGTTGTTATAATCTTGTGAATACCTGAATAAAGCAGCCAGTGTTTGAGCAATTTTTAGCTTCTGCTTCTGAAATGTTACAGTCACTGAAACCACCTAAGGGTACACGGAGCCCGGCAACATTTAACTTAGGATCAGTTTTAGAAAATATTTGCGACATGGTCAGTGCCCTAATAGGCCAAACTTCAAATGTATTATGGGCCCAAGTATCAAAGTAGTCAAAATGGGAAAATTACTTTCTCTGTTACTAGGAACTTGTGTTCATTGCTATGGAAGTCACGTAACATGGTCAGTGATCCAATATGTCAGTTTCCCAATATAGTATGCGCCCCATATGAAATTTGACCCAATAGTTTTCCGTTGCTACGGAATCGCTTTGGTTGCTATGAGAGTCACGTAACATGATTAGTAGCAAAATAGAGCAAAATTTTAATGCATTATGGGTATACCAAATTTGGTTAAAATCGGAACTGTTGATCGGGCGCTGCTGGGGAGTGATGTTGGTTGCTACGGAAGTCACGTGACATGGTCAGTGTCTGGATAGGTCGAAATCCCAATCGATTAAATCGAGCCGGTAGTTTGCCTTTTGCTAGGGAGTGCAGGTTGAAAATGTAAAAACTTCCACCTTGTATCAGTAATTTTTTGCCTGACCCCTCCTCGGGCTCCCCACCCCCGAATCCGCCAGTATTTTTCCTGGTTGCTATGGATGTTACGTGGTATGGTCACTAAGTCGCCCTCCCAATCCATTATGGGTTCATATACCAAATTTGGCTAAAAAGGTCCAGTAGTTTGCCATTTGCTAGGAATCGCTTCGGTTGCCATGGGAAACGCATGCCTCGACAGTTCTGGTTCCATATATATGGTTCCATATACCAAATTTGACAAAAATCATGTTGCTAGGAAACCGTGCTGGTTGCTCTGGGTGTCACTTTGAATGGTCAATGGCCAAATAGATCGAATTCTCAAGATATTATGGGTTCATACACCAAATTTGGTTGAAATCGGCGTAGCAGTTTGCCCGTTGCTAGGAAGTTGTGTTGCTTGCTCTGGTAGTTACGTGACATGGTCAATGACCCAATACATCGAATTCCTGATGCATTGTGGGGCCACATACCAACTTCGGTTAAATTCGGCCCAGTAGTTTCCCCGTTGCTAGGGAGTTCCGTGGTTGGTACGGAAGCTACGTAACATGGTCAGTGCCGCGATAGGTTGATTCAAAATGTATTATGAGTCAAGATGCCAAAGATATGTGCTTTCCATCTTGTCAAATTCATTGGCTACGCACGCGGCTATCGACCGATCGATCGATTGATTGATTGATTGATTTTAGCAGTACAACATGATATTGATACGATTAAAAAAAAATAGACAGAGGAAACATTATTCATAACTACATGACTGCACCATAGGGAAATGACGTAGACACGGGGACTATTTTCCCGCCATTCCGGTTTAAAAAAACGAAAAAAGAAACGGAAAAGAAAAATAAAAAAAAGAAAAAGGAAAAGAAAAGAAAGGGAAATGGTGATATTCTATCTTCATTCTCCTCCCAAAGACATAGGCCTAGTTACAGTCATCCATAAAGTATTGTTTCAAGTAGAAAGAGCCTGGATAAGCAAGCAAGCAGGTCAATCATGATCAGTCATAACAAGAATATAGTACAGAACATATATTTACAATACGCACGTATTATTCAAAACCATATTGCACGCGTTTACGCAGTATGTTTTCGATTGAATTTGATACGTGCGAGTCGTTCGGGTCAGCCTACACTTTTCCTTACAAAGTTTTTATTTATGAAATATGTGGAGGATCCTGGTTGTGTGGGCCCCTGGGCAACTGCCCAGCTTGCCTAGTCCTAATTCCGGCCCTGTCATAACTCTTGTCGAGTCTCATCTCGAAAACAACTTCCACCATTAAAAAAGTGAAAACAATATAAAGGACGATCTCGCTCGACGTCGGCCTCCGGCTCTCTTGCCCTTTTAAAAACTCAACCTTACGTCACGCAAAAAATACCCCCCCCCCCCCCCCCCCACACCTGCTTTCATATGGAAAACGGTTAACAATCAACTAACAAGACCCGCAATTCTAGAATGTTGGTCCGGAAGCTGTCGTGCCACTTCCGACGTACAGCTTATTTGTTATTCCACCGCTTTGACCCAAGCAGTCGTGTGAGCAGCCCCATAGAATAGAGAAACTATGTTGCCCCGTTTTCCGAGCACTTAAATTTTCCCTTCTTCGTCCTTTCCCGTCAACAAATGATGAAATCGATGAAAATGTCTATTCGTTTCGGCGCCATTACCGGGTTATTGTTTTTACTGTTTCATATTCAGACAAAAACACGGACGATATCAAAACATTTGTCGACGCTTCACGAGTATTCAAATAATGATAATTAAAGGATAAAACATAGTTTGGATCAACAAACTGCCCAAATGTAAGGAAATATTGGGCGCCATCCCTCTATTTATTCCTTATTTAATGATATCATTAAATGAATTAGTGATATCAATATTTAATTTAATGATATCACAAATTATTTAGTGATATCACAAAATGCTTTAGTGATATCACTAATTCGATTTTGTGATATCACAAAATGATTTTAGGATATCAATAATTCGATTTAATGATATCACTTAATGTTGTCGATTTAGTGATATCACTTATTTGATTTCGTGATATCACTAAATCGTTTTGTGATATCACTAAATCATTTTGTGATACCACTAAATATGAAAACGGAACATCAGCCCATTTCATTACCTGATTTAGTGATATCACTAAATCGAATAAGTGATATCACTAAATCGACAACATTTAGTGATATCATTAAATCGAATTATTGATATCATAAAATCATTTTGTGATATCACAAAATCGAATTAGTGATATCACTAAATCATTTTGTGAGTTATTCATATGTATAATCACTTAGATTTAATGATATCACTAAATGAATTTAGTGATATCACAAAATGATTTAGTGATATCACTAAATCGATTTAGTGATATCATTAAATCAAAGAGATTATACATATCAATAATTCGATTTTATGATTTCACAAAATATTTTATGATATCACAAATTATTTATTGATATCACAAAATAGTAACTTCCACACGAATTATTGATATCACGAAATGATTTAGTGATATCACTAATTAGATTTAATGATATCACAAAAGAGAACGGAATTAGTGATATCATAAATTCGATTTGATGATATCATTAATGCATTTCATGGTATCACTAATTCATTTAATGATATCATTAAATAGGGAATAAATAGAGGGATGGCGCCCCATAAGGAAATACGTGTACTATCGAATGCAGTCGGTAATAAGGGCGAAAGCTTGATATACATGTATATTCCTGTTTTCGAGTTTTCAGTTCCCATAAAAACTTGATGGGGACTTTTTCTATAGGATTGAAACACAGGTACTCGGTACAAGCTGTGAAACCGAAAGAAAAATGATATTTGGTAGCATTTTTGAATGGATGCTGATGTGCCAATGGGACCTCGAATTATTTGTAAAAAATCGGATAACTGTCGCTCGTACCGGTAACCCACTTTCAACTGTGCACTATCTTGTCCGACTAATTGTTTTTCGGCCTTTTCTGCGACTTCTCCCAGTTATCATCAACAACCCAAGAACACCCAACGGTCGTGTAATACACCACTGTAAAGCTTATTCATTCCCCTTTCCACTGATACCGGATACGATTGGATACGTTGTGTGAAACAAATTTGAGGGGGTATAACGAAGATGAGTGCTATCGTTTTCGAAAAGCGAGTTGTGTACCTTGTTAATTTTTATATACCATTATAGGGGCACGTAAGCGTCGATTCAAAAATGGCATCAAGTATCATTTCCTTTCGATTTCCCAGCTTGTGCCGAGTACCTGGGGATTGAATGGGAAGAATCTGAACGTGGAGGGGTAGTCACTACGTCACTTTTCTGCGACTTCTCCCAGTTATCATGAACAACCCAAGAACACCCAACGGTCGTGTAATACACCACTGTAAAGCTTATTTATTCCCCTTTCCACTGATACCGGATACGATTGGATACGTTGTGTGAAACAAATTTGAGGGGGTATAACGAAGATGAGTGCTATCGTTTTCGAAAAGCGAGTTGTGTACCTTGTTAATTTTTATATACCATTATAGGGGCACGTAAGCGTCGATTCAAAAATGGCATCAAGTATCATTTTCTTTCGATTTCCCAGCTTGTTCCGAGTACCTGGGGATTGAATGGGAAGAATCTGAACGTGGAGGGGTAGTCACTACGTTCAGATCGCTGAACTAAGTATGAAGGTGGGCCCAGTTTACGATAACTTAAGACTAAAAACCTCCACAGCAGACGAACAAAGTTTAATATTTAATTATTTTCTTAATGTATGAATTAAAAATTACTCGTAAAATCATAACGTGGTAAAAAATTCTCATTCTCCGTACATGCTGTTGTCGATTTTCTGTGTTTATCAACACCACCCCGAAAGTCCAGTTTTCGATAACCAATCAGATATCATCTACCGAGAGTGTTTCACGGCTTATGGATGCCCGAACGGCAAACAGAGTATTCGTACCAGCAAGCTTATTTCGTGGGTGCTGTGTTTTCATTTCGCGACAACGTTTTTTAAAACAATGTTTATTGTTATTTAAGACAAGTGGAACAATTAAGAATTAGTAAATGACGAGAATGTTAAGTGAAAAAAAGTCACTCGGCTGCCTAACGATTAAGCCAATCGACCAGTGGTGGCGCAGGGATTTCAATTTAATGGGGCCTAAGTAAAATATGGGGGGGGGGGGGGGGGGGGTCTAAGGTCGAGATGCCGAAGGCATCTCCCGAACGTCACAGGCCTGAGCTAGAGGAGGATAGGGGAGGAGGTAGTTCAGCGAACTGAACGTAGTGGCTACCCCCTGTAACAGGGGGCAGCCACTATGTTCCGATCTTGAACTAGAGAGGAGGGTGTTCCTCTCCCCGTTTGTGGAAATTTTCATATTCAGACGCCCTGGGAGCGATATCTGAGCGTTTCTACAACAATGATATGATGTGTATTGTTGTGTGCCGTTTGCGTGTGTGATATTGGGTGGGAAAACCACGGTCTGATAGCAATTAATCTGAAGTTTGATTTCCGAGGGAAAAGTGTGTGGGGTGGTTGGGAGGGCACCGAAGGCCCAGCCTTGGTAATCGACATAAGAACAAATATTCAACATTATGTTAGTAATTATTTATACATACCTCTTTTGAATCCAACATTGAATTTTCCAAACTCCAGAAAATGTGAGAAAATTAATTATGAAAACTCCATCCACTCCATGTAACAGTTTTTTAACAAATTCCAAAACAGAAAGCCTTAAGAACACTGGCAAGAAAACTTAAAACATGCTCTATTTACAATATTGAAGATACCTCTGGATCACAGTGAGGACACAAGAATTCTGCTCCTCTTCGTACAACTCTCATCTTGGTGCAGAAGATTAGATGTGTCAGCTGGTTGCACTTGTCGAACTGTGCCCATTTAACAATGATGATTGAAACAGAATTTCTTACTGCTTCCAGAAAGAAACTTGAACAAACACAACCCACATCCTCTTCTTGTGAATCTGGATCCGACTAAACATCTGCGGAATCTCCATTGGAAAAATATTGCTTTTGAGGCGATAATCGAGATCATGATGTAGTTGGAATTTCATGATCTGTGCAAGAAACTACAGATTTTAAATTTGTATGCTGTGAACTGGAAGTGGATTCCATATTGTTAAGCTCTGTCAAGAAATCTTTCTCAGTAATAGCCCTCCAACCGTATTTAACAGTTAGCGTTTTGTTACGTTTAGTTGTTACTGTTTTAACACCTGCAGGCTTTGATTTTTCGAGAAAGTCGCCAAATGCATCACTGTTAGGATCCAATACTGCTGTTTCAAAGATTTTACTGGGTGCAACATGACGTATTTTCACCATTTTGAGGATTGCGAGGATAAATTCCTGACTTTTTAAAAGCTGCGATAGGGTTGCTGGAAGAAAGTCTCTTTTGGTAAGCCTTGCATACAAGTTTACAAATGTCGTATCTAGTAACAACGCGACCAGGATTTTCCCCCATAAACTGGTGACACTCCTGGTTATATTTTGATTTGAGTGGCGCAAAGCATGCTATATCCAGAGGCTGACGAAAGTGACTGGTGTGTGGAGGCAGTACAAATTATCCGATCATTTGAGACAGAGCCCATTCGATCAAGGATAGAGACGTGTGTGGCGTTTGTCCGTCGTACAGTAGAAGGAAACGCTGCTCTCTCTCACACCTGCCTTGACAGATTTCAAGAAATGTTCTTTCAAGTATGTTTCACAAATGTCTTTGTTCGACCAACCAGAATCTGACGTGGCTGTTTGTGTGCCAGGCAACGCTCCTGTTAAAAGTTCAGGGTTCAAACTTTTTCCCTTAAAATGCAAAAAGATGGCAGTGCGAGCCCGATTGCGTTTCCACAACTAATGATGCTTATGGTGCACGATTTGTCACTTGTTAATGCATTCACAATAATACCCTTTTCAGCAACTATTTTTGGGGGATTATGTTCCGCATTTACTCCAGTTTCGTCTGTGTTATAGATGAGATGCAGACTTGTATGGAAATGATACTTTTCAAAGCTTTTTTGTCAGTTCTTTAAAATAATTGTCGACTGCACCCTGTGTAGACCCCTTTGCGCACACAATAGATAACTTCCTAGCTTTCAGAGACCTTTAAAGGGGCCACCGCTTCAAAATATTTCTAAGCCATTTCTCACTCATAATGTTTTTTTAGTTGGTCTACCGATTGAGTTTGACAGTTCGGCGGCTTTAATTCTTAATGACCGACTGGTATAGCCATATCCAATTTCTGCCATTTCAAGAATGTGTTTGCGGAGCTTTTCCGCTTCCTCTTTAGTGAACCAAGAGTCGGGACCTGATTTTTTTGTTGTTTCGAGAGGAACGCGGCCATCAACCCTGTCCCAAAGCGTTGTGAGAGGAACACCAAATGAAATCGCCGATCTCTTTACACTCATTTTCTTTTTGGTAACCTCATTGTACGCCAGTTTTACTGTTTCGCTATAATAGCATCGATATTTTTGGGCTGGTTCGTTCTTTTTCGTAACGTTGGTCTGGAAATGGAAAATTAAAAGTAGATATAGAGCTCAGAAGAAACTGGGCGAAGGGTTCTAATGCACACCAGAGGAGGAAAGCTGAGAAGGGTACTCTTGTGCTCCAAATAAAAGTAGAGGTAGGAATAAAAGTACAGGGTGGAACATTTATTAAAATTAAATAAAAGTGCAGGCCCAAATAATAGTCCAGGGTGGAAATCCAATGAGGGGTGGGGGAGTAATGCTAGTTAATTTTATCTAAAGGCCAACTTATTTTCCAGTATCACAGTTAGTTTTATTGAAAAAAACTAATAGGTCGTCCCCTGAGTTCCAATGTGTTCTATGTGCCAACTGGCACATATTTTACACATTGGAACTCAGGGAACGAGGTGTTCATGCCTCATGATTACAACAATTAATATACTGTGCTAAACAAAAGAATATCACACAATCTAGTGAAGATTTACTGATTTGAAGATCTTCTACCTGCTGGAAGGGCAATTTTAATAAACATACAGGCCCGAATAAGGTGCATACAGGGTGGAAAAAATCCCCCAAATTAATAAACATAAGTAGTATGTCAGGGGCTTTAGAGGTAACATTGGCAGGACCCCGGTGCAGGACCCCGGAAGTGACGTCATGTCACGTGACCCAGTGGCGCCAAGTTGTGTTGTCATGGTAACCCGCGTGAACGGCCATGTTGTGACGCCATCCCAATAGTGATACGTGGTGTTGGTGCGCCTGCGCAGCGCGTGTTGTTAGGGTGATACGTGTTTCCATCGTACATTTTGTATACTGGAGGCCGACATCTTGGTTTCTATAGTAGCACGTGGTTGCTATGTTACCCAAAGGCCTACAACGAGACAGGTTATGTTCGGAGGGTGTGTTCAATTGAATCGGAGTATCACGAATTACCACAAACAACCCGGCAAGTTTTACTGTTTCGAATTCTTGCAGAATTTTCTGCTTCTGTCTATACATGCAATAGTTTTCGTCTAACTGGCCATGTTCCTTTGTTCTGGAGTATACTCCAATAGCGTAGAAGAGCCTATCAACTTGAACAGATTTGCTTATTATTACTATATTCAGCTATTCCGGTCTATTCTTGTTAGTTTTGACCCTATTCCAAGTACTCTTGCTGTTTCATTTATCTAGATCATTTATATAAATTATAACTAACCAATCAGATTGCTTGATTTCCTCTAATCTGTATGCAAAGTTATCCCCCCTTATTACAATGAAGTCCTGTCCGAGTCTCATCACGTCTATATCCAATGGCCACGTCCCATGGAATCCCATTTTTTGGGGAAACACCCGTGGCTATGGAACCCTTTTTTGTCGTATGAGGCCATGAGGGCTATGTAAAAGCCCTCAATGAGGCCTAATTTACTACGATTCTTAGCCTCATTGAATTCTGAGGTCATGAGGGCCATGAAAAATCTCTCAATGAGGTATAATATACTACGACTCTTAGCCTCATTTCAATATTTGAGGATACCTATGGCCTGGTATTGTATTATTTGAGGATACCTTTTGATTATACCTTCTGGGGAATCCCTGTTTTGTCGTATGAGGTCATGAGGGCTATGTAAAAGCCCTCAATGAGGCCTCATTTATTATCCCTCATAGCCTCATTGAATTTTGAGGTCATGAGGGCCATGAAAAATCCCTCAATGAGGTATAATTTACTACGACTCTTAGCCTCATTTCGGTATTTAACAGGTATGTCCTATGGAATCCCCTTTTGGAAAACATATGGCCTTCGGCACCCCTTTTTTGTCGTATGAGGCCATGAGGGCTATGTAAAAGCCCTCAATGAGGCCTAATTTACTGCCACTCATAGCCTCATTGAATTTTGAGGTCATGAGGGCCATGAAAAATCCCTCAATGAGGTATAATTTACTACGACTATTAGCCTCATTTCAGTATTTGAGAATATCTATGGCCTGGTATTGTATTATTCGAGGATACCTCTCGAGGATACCTTTTGGAGAATCCCTTTTTTGTCGTTTGAGGCCATGAGAAATCCCTCAATGAGGTCTAATGTAGTCTTACCAACCGCTTCCATCTTGTCGCCAAAGCTTCAAGGCCACTACTAGTCTATGGTCTATCTGTCCTATCATTAGCTTCTACAACAATCTTGTTCCATTGCGGCCTTGTACCAGTACTATTGAATTCTGTTATTCTGCCACATATCTCATCCATTACTTCATAGCTATATGCCTTCAAACTATTCAGTCAGATTTCCCCTGTACACCTATAAACTGGCTATATAAGGGATTCCTATCCGATTCCGTAAAATTTGGATTCTGTGATTTGACATTGACACTCGAGGGTATGGAAAGGGATTGGTAATACCCAATTATTATTGCAAGAATCCGAAGAGATACAACTGACAACCAACCACTACAAAACAACAAAGGTACAGAACGAAGATCCAACAGAACCAAGATCGAAGTGAACATCACAAAGTGAAAGAAGGTCAAACTAGTCGGATTGGTCGAACTAGTTGGACAGATTGAACAGATAGACGAGAACCGATCCAATGAGGTTATCGAAGTGAATTGATCATAAAAAGTGAACGAAGATCCAACACAACTAAGATCGAAGTGAACAGAACAAAGTGAGCAAAGTATTGAACTACAACCCCAAATATAATGCAGTATTAACCGTCTTGAACTGAACAAAACTGAATGAACCCAACAAAGTTTTGAACTGTAACCCTAAATATAACCCAGTGTTAACCCTTTGAACTGTTTGAGTGAACTATAATCCCTATGAAAATAAAACAGTGTGAACCCTTTGAATTGTTTGAATGAACTTTATTTCTGAACTATAACCCAAATGAAGGTATATAATATTAACACCTTTGAATTGAACAAAGTTTAACTGAATGAACTCTATTTTTGAACCATAACCCAAATGAAGGTATTAACACCCTTTGAACTAAACAAAGTTTAACTGAATAAATTTTAAACTTAATGAAAATATAACGAAGGTGATCTGAATTAAAGTTTTCAACTACAACCCATTAAACAATTCTTCCAATAGGGAAGGGTAATACCCTCGAGTGTCAATGTCAAATCACGGAATCCAATTTTTACGGAATCGGATAGGAATCCCTTATATAGCCAGTTTATATGTATACAGGGGAAAGCTGACTGAATATTTTGAAGGCATATAGCTATGAAGTAATGGATGAGATATGGGGCAGAATAACAGAAGTCAATAGTACTGGTACAAGGCCGCAATGGAACAAGATTGTTGTAGAAGCTAATGATAGGACAGATAGACCATAGACTAGTAGTGGAATTGAAGCTTTGGCGACAAGATGGAAGCGGTTGGTAAGACTATTAGACCTCATTGGGGGATTTCTCATGGCCTCAAACGACAAAAAAGGGATTCTCCAAAAGGGATTCTCCAAAAGGTATCCTCGATAGGTATCCTCGAATAATACAATACCAGGCCATAGGTATTCTCAAATACTGAAATGAGGCTAAGAGTCGTAGTAAATTATACCTCGTTAAGGGATTTTTCATGGCCCTCGTGACCTCAAAATTCAATGAGGCTATGAGGGATAGTAAATTAGGCCTCATTGAGGGCTTTTACATAGCCCTCATGGCCTCATACGACAAAAAGGGGTGCCGAAGGACATATGTTTTCCAAAAGGGGATTCCATAGGATATACCTGTTAAATACCGAAATGAGGCTAAGAGTCGTAGTAAATTATACCTCATTGAGGGATTTTTCATGGCCCTCGTGACCTCAGAATTCAATGAGGCTAGGAGTCGTAGTAAATTAGGCCTCACTGAGGGCTTTTACATAGCCCTCATGGCCTCATACGACAAAAAAAGGGATTCCATAGCCACGGGTGTTTCCCCAACAAAGGGACTCCATGGGAACGTGGCTATTAGATATAGACGTGATGAGACTCGGACAGGACTTCATTATAATAAGGGGAGATAAATTTGCATACAGATTAGAGGAAATCAAGCAATCTGATTGGTTAGTTATAATTTATATAAATGATCTAGATAAATGAAACAACAAGAGTACTTGGAATAGGGTCAAAACTAACAAGAATAGACCAGAATAGCTAAATATAGTAATAATAAGCAAAACTGTTCCAGTTGATAGGCTCTTGTACGCTACTGGAGTATACTCCAGAACAAAGGAATATGGTCAGATAGACGAAAACTATTGCATGTATAGACAGAAGCAGAGAATTCTGAAAGAATTCGAAATAGTAAAACTTGTCGGGTTATTTGTGGTAATTCGTGATACTCCGATTCAATCGAATACACCCTTCGAACATACCCTGTCTTGTTGTAGGCATTTTGGGTAATATAGCAACCACGTGCTACCATAGAAACCAAGATGGCGGCCACCAGTATACAAAATGGACGACAGAAACACGTATCACCCTAACAACACGCGCTGTGCATGCACACTAACACCACGTATCACTATGGGGATGACGTCACAACATGGCCGCTCACGTGGGTTACCATGACAACACAGCATGGAGCCACTGGGTCACGTGACATGACGTCACTTCCGGGGTCCTGCACCGGGGTCCTGCCAATGTTACCTCAAAAGCCCCTGACATACTACTAACATACATAACAGAAAAAAGAAAAGCATGACTATTCCATTCACACATCTGACTTCAGAGCGTGAATAACACCTAGATAGCCATGGAACTGCCAGATAGACTAGTGAAAGCCATTTCAGCTCTGGGCGTCTCATGCCCTGTCTCCTGGACTATCCAGGAAAAAGGCTTGAGCGTCCACCTGAAAGTGGAGTTTGAAATTGAGAAGCCAACAACAACAACACCAACCTCTTCGGGGAGAGGTAGTACCTTTGGAGAGAGGATTCCCTCTCCCACTGGTGCTCACCCGAAGGGGCACGGAGGCCCTGAAAAGAGACACAAGAAAAAGAAGAAGAGCCCATCGACCAAGCGCAGGGACGCCCGGCGCTTGGAGGCCTTCCGGAATAGGAAGAAAGAGTTGAGTGAGGGGATGGAGGCTCTGGAGGCAGCCGCCAGTTCCCCTCCTAGTCCCACTGGTACACCCAATCAACTGCCGGCTCCTGGGTCGGTACCGTTGGATGAGGAACATCCAGTGGAGACTGAGGAGGAACTGGAAGTTGTTTTTTCACCGCCTCCCACCCCTCACTCCCCTCTTCCTTCGCTTCCGGACAGCCCGGGCAAGGGAGACTCTGCCAACCAACCAACACTGGCCGCACTGATAACAGAAGCAAGGGAACTGAGGGCGCAGTGTAATCAGCTCCAGGAAAAGTGCGAAGCTGGTGATAAGCGCTCGGATGAAATCTCCAGAATGGCCAAAGATCTAATTAACAAAAGAAACCAGCAAGACCCGACAAACTCATCTCCACCACAACCACCACAAGATTCTACAAACTCTTCTCCATCACAACCACCTCCAAAGAAGAAGTCCCGCAAAAAACATAGAAGAGGATAAGCTGCTTCCTTCTACATTCCTCCTTTGCCACGCCCAGACAATCAAAATCATCTACAGTCACCGAGGGTCGAAAGGGGCTTGTTCCCCATATCGTCCCTGCGCGCCTTCGGCGCGCAAAACCATTCCTTTCAGGATGACTATTCACTTCGCGGTCGTCTTCAGCCATTTGTGGACCATGGGTGTAGCCAAGATGAAGGTAAAATGTGTTTGTGTGTGGTGGAGTATATCTGTGTTTGTCGGGAGGGGGGCGTATATTTTACTACTTCGTTTCACCTAGTGTTGAGTTTAACACTTTACCCAACGCAGACGATATCAAAATTTATTATTTTAAATATCATTTTTTTTTAATTTTTCAAAAATTTTCAATAAATCCATATCATGTGACCCCTCATTGGAACGAGCTCGTTCCGAAGAGGGGTCACATGATATCCCTCCACCACAACCACCACAAGATTCTACAAACTCTTCTCCATCACAACCACCTCCAAAGAAGAAGTCCCGCAAAAAAACATAGAAGAGGATAAGCTGCTTCCTTCTACATTCCTCCTTTGCCACGCCCAGACAATCAAAATCATCTACAGTCACCGAGGGTCGAAAGGGGCTTGTTCCCCATATCGTCCCTGCGCGCCTTCGGCGCGCAAAACCATTCCTTTCGGGATGACTATTCACTTCGCGGTCGTCTTCAGCCATTTGTGGACCATGGGTGTAGCCAAGATGAAGGTAAAATATGTTTGTGTGTGGTGGAGTATATCTGTGTTTGTCGGGAGGGGGGCGTATATTTTACTACTTCGTTTCACCTAGTGTTGAGTTTAACACTTTACCCAACGCAGACGATATCAAAATTTATTATTTTAAATATCATTTTTTTAAAATTTTTCAAAAATTTTCAATAAATCCATATCATGTGACCCCTCATTGGAACGAGCTCGTTCCGAAGAGGGGTCACATGATATCCCTTATAAAAAAGTACCATGGTAAACCATGGTAAATCCCAAAATACCCTGGTAATACCATGGTATTACCATGGTATTACCAGGGTATTTTTGGATTTACCATGGTACTTTTTTATAAGGGATGGACTTGTTGAAATTTTGTGAAAAATAATATTTTTTCAGCTACTGAATTTGAATATTACGCAGGGGGATGTGGACGATTCGTTTGGTAAAGGTGAATATCCAAAGCCTTCCCCGTGAAAAGAAAATAAAAAATAGTAATGACAATAGCCACCCCCCCCCCCCCCACCCCCGAGTAATCTTTACGCCCAAAGTACTCAGAAAATAAAGACACGAATACAGCATCGTGACGCAACAAATACCAGGATGACAGTACAGGATGTTTTTAAAGATTTCATGCAAGCGTTATACGAAACTGAGATATTTCTTAGAAAAACTGGGGACAAGTTCGCCCACCTCTATGCCTACACCGATGATATGGGAAGAAGATGCCACCAACTTGAAATGTCATCAGTGTAGTCTACTTTTATACTAAGTATAGACAAAATAAGAAGGTGAGGAGAGGAAAATGGGGAGAATGAAAAAGAGAAGATATTTTCATATGATTGAAATTCTCAGGAGCTTTAATTTAAGTAGATTTGACACAATGGAAGTCTTGAACAAGGCAAACTTTGTCGATTTAAATACAACTACCAAAAATCATTACCTATTTGGGCTTTCGTAGAAGATAAAAATTGAATGAGGGAAGTTCTCAACGTTGTCAATCATAATCACCTGATGTTTTGACTTCGCAATTTGCACGCGAGTGTGGATTTTAGCAGACGAACTTCCCGAATTCAGAAATCCGATACCCACTGTTTTCTTTTCAAAATATAATTACTTTGTATGCCAAAAGTGGGTATTATCTATAAAAACTAAGATTTTTGTTCATACAGTTAATATACTTACCGTTGCTTTCAAATTTCTTTCTTTTTTTCAAAAATGTTCTGGTTTTTGATTTTGTTTGTAAATAGCGCGGCGTGACGTACAATATCGCGAGTGTGCGCATTATCGAAAATTGGACGCTGTCGAAAACTGGACGCATAATCTTACTTTCGCTTCCCATTTCTTGGAAAACGGGAGCTCGCAGTTTTGTGTTCTGCATAAACCCATGATGGAATTCAGAAGTTGATGTCGTCTTTGTGAAATTGTGTGTTCTACACCGCTGTGCAACATGTACTTCAGTTGAGTCCAACCTTCAGCGTTCAAAAGTTTTCAAGGAAGTACCGATGTTGGCCGAACAGAAAAAGGTAATATATAATAATAGGCCTACTAAGAATTCAATTTGAACGCACATTCAGTGAAACAACCTGACGATATTCCACGTGGTGCTAAAAAATTTAGTGTTTCGCTTAGTTTCAGTCAATGTTTGGGCCCATAGGCAAAGTTAAAAGTTAACACGGTAGTCGGTAGGCCATTTATAGTATTCTATAGACTTTAGGCTTTATAGCGGTCCTCCTAAACTAAACAACAGAATTAGCCGGAATTACCTATTTATGTCATATGTTTTTACTCTTTCAGTCTTTGCTTATTTATTATTTTACATATTTAACTCGTTGAGGGC
Source organism: Pictodentalium vernedei (assembly GCA_031216915.1). Classification (NCBI taxonomy): domain Eukaryota; kingdom Metazoa; phylum Mollusca; class Scaphopoda; order Dentaliida; family Dentaliidae; genus Pictodentalium; species Pictodentalium vernedei. The sequence continues at coordinate 77,786,440 of CM062290.1, read as the reverse complement.
TAGATTATTTTTGGTGGTCTGAATTTGTCAGTCAAAATATGTTTTATTACAAAGTATTGGAGAGTGCCTATAGGCACTCTCCAATAATTTGTGATAAAACAAGTCTATATAAACAAAATATCATTTGCATTTGACTGGATAGGAAACATAGGCAGGGAAAATGTTGCATTTTTCTCTAGTGCCCTCATTTTTTTAAAGCCCTGATAGTGGCTTCTAGCACTCAATCAGTTAAACACAGAGTTGTGAAAACTGTTCCCATAAAGTATCCAGAAATGTTGGGATCGGGGCGTTTCGGCCCTGGGACGTTTTGGCCTGGGACGTTTCGGCCTCGAAGAAAGAGGGTCGAGAGACAACGTAAATAAGATAGATTCAGCCGAATAATGTTCTGACAATGTGTGTACACTGATTTTCTGCCTGACAATACACATATTTGTGCAACGAAATCGAGCATTATTCGAAAGGATGGCGAAAATAACCTATTGTTCCCATGTTTTCCTGGGCTTATGCCCTTAGTTGCTATTGAGTTTAAACAATATTTATTTCAATGAAAAAGAATCATGTTTTATGTACACATCACATTCGAAAAGAAAGATGAAACATAGCAAAATCAAATATAATCGTACATAAAATAACAAAGAGAACATGTTATAAGTAAGGGATTCAACAGTAAGCACGGAGCTTTTGGGGGTCGTCTCTCTAGTAAGATAATAGTTACACAAATTAATTAATTAAACGGATGCTTTACACTATTTGCTATTTCTTGGACCCGCTGATTATAGTGAAAATGAATGAATGAATGAAAAGTTTCTGCATGCCAAAGGCGTACAGGGACGATGTGGGATTACAAGTATTCCCTTGCATCCCAAATAACTTTATTTGCTTTATAGCTTTATTTACTTATAAAATCCGTAAGAGTTGTAAGCGAGAGCCAAAAATCTTATTAAGTTTGAGTGTGCGACTGGCAGTAGGGTAGTGGGTTGAGTTACCAATAGTGAATACAAGCTGTGGCTCCCGCATTACATGTACATGTATACTCAGTTCATCAATTATTCCATTCGTTGATTATCTGCATTATCAACTTGCTTTGCCAATGTTTGGAAACATGTGATAGTACCAGTTTATTAAATAGTATTAAATCTGAAAAAAGTGTAATAATTTTGCGTTGATTGGTTGAAAAATGCTGCCGTGGAGCTTTTTCAGTGAATAAACACGGAATTATTGGTGACAGATATACATAAAAATTAGGATTAGTCCTATCTCACAATGCATTAAATTATATTAAATCTCATAGAATTGTAATAATTTTGCGTTTATTCGTTGAAAAAGCTGAAGTGAAGCCTTTTCATTGAATAGTTACGCAAAGTTATTGAGACAAATTTAGATAATAATTAATGTTATAGACTTATGTAGAAATTTATTCAATTAAATGAAATCTGGTTAAAAAATGTAATAATTTAATAACAATCAATGTTACAGACTTATCTGGCAATTTATTAAATTCAATGCAATCTGGTAAAAAATGTAATCAGTTCTGATCAGTTTGCGTTTATTCGTAGGAAAAGCTGAAGTGGAGCCATTTCAATGAATAATTACGCAAAATTACTGGAGACAAAATATGTATGACAATGTTACAGACTTATCTGACAATTTATTAAATTAAATGAAATCAGGTAAAAAATCTATTAATTGCAGTTTATTTTAGTCATTGCCAAACAATGAGAAATTCATTTAAGAGAGGGGGGGGGGGTATGCTCCCATGTACTCCAAGCTTCCTTTAGTCGTTTTTCAAGTTTGACATATGACGGTTTGCTGTTTTTTTCAATACAAACAGAGTTGCAAAAACCAAACTCAAGAATCATCTCATCTACATGTATGTGAGTGACAACTGACTGCTAGTCACTGTATTTAATTATGTACTGAGCTATGAAAAAACTCTCTAGAGGTGTAAATGTTGAATAATATTTAAAAATATTTACTGACTCATAAGCAAATTTTCTTTTATTGGGGCTGAAATGACTTGGTAAAAGTTTAAAAAGTGAGATGTTTCGGCCTCCTAAAGTGGGACGTTTCGGCCTTTTATGGGGCCAAAACATCCCGGGCCGAAACGTCACAAACCGGAAATGTTCCATGTTGCCATTCTCCTTATCATACACCTAAATTGAACTGATTTGTGGTGTCGAAATCACTGGTTCACTGTATCGACAACAAGCTGTTGACCAGGCATAAGCATCACCCAACTGGCTTGTTGCCACTGCCTTTGTCGGCAAACCTTTTTATATGATTAAAGTTTATTTTATATGTATGCAGCGAATGGCTGTGAAGAAGCCAGGTTTGCAAAAGTTAACAGGTGACAGACGCCAAGTGATGGCAATACCGTATTGTCATCACTTGGCGTCGGTCGCCCGTTAACTTTTGCAAACCTGGCTTCTTCACAGCCATTCAGCCAAATTCAAACATATATTGCACAAACCATCCCTGGGGTTTTACTATACCCTTTCTATTTTGTTCAAATGGAACGGCTGCCTTCTTCGTGCTCTGGGCAATGATACCAAAGCCTAAAAATCTTCTCATGAACCACCAGACTCCAGAGAGGTTGCCTTGGCATATGGTATGTAACACTCTTTGGTGTTGAAGATTAAAGTTTGTTCATGAGAAGTTGGTAGATCAATATCTGGGCTCTCTCTGGGCACATGTCCATTTTAGGCTCCGCCCAAAATTTCTATTTCAAGAACCGATGGGCTGATTGGAACCAAATTTGGTGTGTAGCATAAGTGGGTCCAAAGTACTTGATTGATGCCCCTAATTTTTTTTCATGGGCTCAAAATAGAAAAAACTTCAAATGCCCATATTTTCCATCCAAACTACTCGGAACAGAGAACTGTTATTTGGTATGAAGTATCCTTTTAACCGTTAGAATGGATTAAAAAATAAAATGGCCATTGGTTGTGTTAGGGTGTTCTGTAGGGGCATTTGAAAAAATGCTGAGTCAGCATATTTGCAAAGATTAAAAAAAAATTTTCTTCAGAACCATTGATCAGAATCTTGACTTTTGGTATACAGCATCCATAGGATGGTCAAATACAAGTGTGTTCAAATCGACCCCTTCGTTGCATATTTGGGCTCAACAGAGGAGCCCAAATAATTAACTTAGGGTGCTTTGGGGAATAAGATTTAAAAAACCTCTTCTTCAGACTGCTTCAGATCTTACAGTCAGATTCTTTTGATACGTGATATACAGCATCTCTACAGGGATCAGATTGAAGTTTGTTCAAATTGAGTCCCTGGGTTGATATTTGGGCTTCCTATGGAAACCCAAACATTAACCTGGTGCAATATAGGGAATAATCTTTAAAAATCGTGTTCTTTGGATCCACCAGTCACATTCTTTTGGTATTTGGTATGCAGCATCTCTAGCCTGGGGGGTTAGATTCAAGTTTGTTCAAATGGGATCCCTGAATGAATATTTGGGCTCTTTATTGGAGCTCAAATTTCATCTTGGTGCAATATGAGAAAATTTTTTTAATCTTTTTCAGACCCATTGGTGAGAATTCTTTCATATTTGGTATGTGACATCTCTAGAGGTGTAAGATTTGAATTTGTTCAAATCAACTCCTCGAGTTAATATTTGGGCTTCCTATGGGAGCCTGATTATTAACTTGGTGGAATAGGGGGGATATTCTTTAAAAATCATCTTCTTCAGATCCACGAGTAAGATTCTTTTGATATTTTGTATGCAGCATCTTTAGGGGGTTAAATTCAAGTTTGTTCAAATGGGATCCCTGGATGAATATTTGGGCTCTTTATTGGAGCCCAAATTCTAACTTAGTGCAATATGAGAAGATTTCTTAAAAAATTCTCTTTTTCAGACCTACTAGTGAGAATCCTTTCATATTTAGTATGCGACGTCTCTAGAGGTGTAAGGTTCAAATTTGTTCAAATTGAGTTCCTGGGTTAATATTTGGGTTTCCCAAGGGAACCCAAATATTTACTCAGTGTAATATGGGGAATTATCGTTTAAAATCATCTCCTTCAGATCCAGCAGTCAGATTCTTTTGATATTTGGTGTACATTACAACACCTCTGGGAGGGTTAGATTGAAGGTTGTTCAAAATCAGGTCCCTGGCTTAATATTTGGGCTTTTATAGAAGCTGAAATTTAACACTTAGAGCAATATGAGAAAATTTCTTGAAAATTCTTCTTCTTCAGATCCACCAGAGAGAATCCTTTCATAGTAACATCTCTAGGGGTGTCGAATTCAAGTTTGTTCAAATCGATTTGTGTGTTTTTTCTTGTTTTGGAGGTGGGGGGGGGGGGGGGGGGGGGGAGGGGGGTGCTAGAGAGAACACAGTAATTTGAAACAAAACAAAAATTTCTTTTGTTTGTTATTTTTTTAATACTTCACGGACCAGAGTTTGCTAGGAATCTTTCCTAGGACCAGCAGAAATGAATGTCCAAAAAAGTTGCCTTTGGTTGTGTCATAGCAAATCAAAACAGTTGCTCTTGCTGCTGATCACATGCTGATACACTCATCTGTTTTGACAATTTGAGCCAGGTGAGCATTTTAGGCTCAATTGAGCCTCTGGTTTTCTGTATTTGGTTATTATTTATCGCCTTGCATGCACCCCTCATGGTGCATTCAATTCAGTATGCACAACACATTATTCCATTTTGTGTGCCATCATTCCTAAGAATGGGCAAGCGTTCCAGATCCATGTCCTGTACCTGGGAATTTTTTTATTTTATTGAGGCTCTAGTGTTCTCATAATTAAATCCATCATGCCAGTCTCATAATCAAAATGGTCTTATTTGGAGTAAACCCGGGTAATTCTGGTGTTTACTGTTTAGGAGGACCCCCAATATAGTATAGTAAGTTAATAATGCCAATGGTGAACAAACATACAGTACGTGGAGAGTGGATTGTAACTAAATCACTCGCAGAGTGGAGTTATCACCCAAACTATAACTTTCAAATTTTATACATATGGACAAAAACACAAGCAATGTTTCAGCCAATGGACCTCCGGGTTTAACCCGGAGGTCCATTGGTTGAAACTTTGCCTGTGCTTGTTATGCTTTGCAACAAATTTGCAATTATTGTTTGGGTGGAATCTCCACTCTGCGGGTGATTTAGTGATAATACACTCTCCACGTACTGTAGACTGCCTCCTGGGTGTAGACCAAACATGACCTGATAGACCATATTTTATTTTTTTGCTTTGGTACGTCTTTTTGAAAGGACATACCAAACCAAAAAATTAAAATGCGGTCTTCAGGCCATGTTTGGATTATGGGGAGGGTGGGGGGGACCTCATTGTACCACCTTATCCCCATACATCGTAACTTGACATAAGTATTAACTGTTGGCTTGTTTCACAAATATGCATTCCAATTTCCATAGCCTTTTGGACATATTTTAACCATCACAAGATTGGCCGTTGCAGTCCTGGCCTTCAGCAGTTTAAGTTCAAGGGCACAGTTTACATCACCCGCAAAATCATTTGCACTCACAAAATTTTAATTGCTCAGTTTGCAAAGTCATATACATAAGCTCATCGCTAAAATCCCCCCACCCCACCCCACACCTGGGGCATCCACCTTATCCCCATGCATCGTAACTCAGGCCTTGAAATGTTCCAAAATTTCTACCTGTCACACATGACAGGTGGATTTTTTTCTTACCTGTCGCTTCAAATTTTCACCTGAACACTGGAAGCTTGTGTGAATTTATGAATACGTGTATACTACTGTGAAAAGTTGTATTTAAAATGTATACTACATGTATTAAAATGTATACTACATGTATGTTGTGCTATACCATTCATCAGTGAACAAATACTGTTGGCTTATCCCTGATCTTGATGCTTTGATTTCAGAATCAAATCATTCACTGGTTATTAACCCATTATCTAACACTAGTTGCAGACGACAGCTCTAGGGCCGGGGAAAAATAATTAATTTGTTCAGGGAACCCGACCGACCATATTTTTTACCACCGGCTCTAATTGTTTTCCCCAAATCGGTAAACAATTCCAACAAATTCTGATGCAAAACACACAAAAATTGAGGAAAAAAAATTGTTGACCGACCAACCCTATTTTTTTCCGGCATGTTCCCTGACAATATAAATTATTTTTCCTTGGCCTAATAGTTTTTTGAAAAAAAAAAATCCTTTTTTTCTCTCAAACCATAGCTTATGACCTTTCAATGGAATGAGCTCATTCCAATGAGGGATCATTGATCATAGGCTATGGTTTGGGAGAGAAAAATTAATAAATAGAATGGTGATTTTTGTATATTAATATGGAGTCGGTTTTTGGCTGATTTGTTAGGTGAAGGGTAACTGGCCTGTCATATGTGACAGGTATGATTTATTTTTACTTGTCTCCACCCAATGTCTGGCTGTCAGTGACAGGTGGACAGGTGTACATTTCGAGCCCTGTCGTAACTTGACATAAGTATTATCTGTTGGCTTGTTTCACAAATATGCATTCCAATTTCCATAGCCTTTTGGACATATTTTAACCATCACAAGATTGGCCTTTGCAGTCCTGGCCTTCAGCAGTTTAAGTACAAGGGCGCAGTTTACATCACCCGCAAAATCATTTGCGAGTGCCATTTGCACTCACAAAATTTTAATTGCTCAGTTTGCAAAGTCATATACATAAGCTCATCGCTAAAATCCGCCCCCCCCCCCCCCACCCCACACCTGGGGCATCCATATTTTTTCAGACACCAGTGAGGAGTTGGGTGGATCCTCGAGACCCGGAAAAACATGTTTTGCATTTTCTTTCTTTCATGAATTAAAACCAGTTTCCTCACAAATTAACGACATATAACCACACAAACCAGGGGCGGTGGAAGCTCGATAAAACTGGAGTGGCACAAATTCACATTGCTACCATGGTTCGACCCAGTGTGAAAAATGTTACAATCGGTAAATGTACCATGACTTAGGGCTGCGACGATATGCTTCCCTAATGATACGATATGTATCACTATTCAGTCTGCACAATACGATATGTATCATGATAAACATGATCTCTCATGCCATGCAAGTGCAACTATCAAATACTTTAAACATGTATTCATTTCCTGTAGCTTCCTTTTATTACAAATTTTTTAATGCACTCTTTAAACAGTATGTAACTTCTCAAAGTGATGGCCATTTGCATTCATTTATTTCAGGTTTTGATTTTATCACCTGTTTTCTGGTGTTTTTTTCCTCCCAGAAATATGTTCAAACAATTTAATCCCTTATATCTTGTTTGACAGAGCTCTATGATCTCTGTCAAACCAGATATAATGGATTTATCAAATAAAAAGCAAATTGGAGGGAATTCATCAACCTTTGATTAACTGAATAATCCTGTGTTAATGGCATATTTAGCACTATCAATATATTATTTATTTATTTATTTATTGATGTTTAAGGTCATATATTTATGCACAATGGCTAATCATGACCGTGACAGTTTTACGGGTGGAGGAAGCCGGAGTACCCGGAGAGAACCACCGAGCAATGACGAGCAGCTGCCAGCTCCCCAACATCGTAACTCCGCACTGCAGCACAGGCAGGGTTAGATTGGTTGAAGACATGCGTACCATCGGCGTGCAGTACGCCTTAGAACACAGCGTCATCGTGCCCCCACGCGGGCAATAGCACTGTCAATGCTGGTATGCAAAAAAACAGCAGTTTCACTGCAGCAGCTTTCAAAATCTACATAACTGTTTTGCCTTACTTTTATATTTATTGTATTGTGATACACCGTGAACAACGATACGTATTGAATCGTGAGCTGTGTATCACGGTTCGGGCATATCACGATTAATCGTTGCAGCCCTACCATGACTTGCTATAGTCTCTTGTTTAGATGGATATGCCGCTGTGTGGTCACTGTCCGTTTCTTCTACTTTAACCATCTCCCAACCCGAAGGAAAGGACTGTGAACAAGGTATCATAGCAGTAAATATTTTCCCATAGGCAACCATTATAATGTTCAGGTGAAAAAAAATATGATTGCATTACGACTGTCACGATTTTTGTATCTAGAAATTGATTAATCTTTGCAAATAATCGATAATAATCGATAAATCATACCTAGTTGACCCCCCCCCCCCCCCACCCCCCCACCCCCCCTCCCCCCCTCCTCTCTTTGAAGTCGTTAAAAATGATGTTCAAGTCAGTTGACCAACTTCAGGTAACCAACGAAGACGATCCTCTTTCGGGTACATTCAAAGCTTTGATGTTCTGAACTTTTGAACCGTCAATGTAATAATCGCAACTGACGGCCGGTCTTGATTATTACACTGACGGTTCAAAAGTTCAGAACATCAAAGCTTTGAATGTACCTAAAAGACAAATGCTTCCAACGGCTTCTAAGTTCTTGGGGTTTAACGTTGATGTTCTTGACCTTTTACCTTTAGAAACAATAGTTTTTTCATCAATTTTTTTTTTTAATTATTAAAGGTTAAAATGGTGTAAAATTTACCGATTATTCAACAAAGAAAAATACTAATCAATTTTGGCATGACTGATTGACAATTGATTAATCGTGGCAGCCCTAGAGAGCATCACTTTAATTTAGGCATTCAAATATCTTTGTCAACTTTTTCTGACCCCAAAACAGGGTCATGTAACAAATAAGAGAGGAAACCTAACCTGAAGGGAAGTATCGGTCATGTGCACATATTTTTCAGGGAGTTCCCAACAAAATCACACCAAAAGTCAGTTGTATTTGTTAGGTCCGAAAGTCATCAAATTATCCTCTTTATTTATCTGGAATATTCAACAATAATGCAAGATGTCATTAGAATGTTTCAAATAGGGCTGAAAACTGTTGGTTCATTTTCACAACCAACTAACCGAGAGCTACAACCGGATTTTCCGTAGCCATTATTTCACCAAATCTGGGATCAAAACTGTAGGAATTGGAAAGCAGTTTCTCAGAAACTATTCCGTAGTATGTATACAAAACTACGTTGTCGAGTACTCGACAATGTTCATTTGTATTCATACTACGGAATAGTTTTTGTGGTTACTCAGTACTCATGGAAATTGCCAATCATTAACGAAGTCTTGAATGCCAAAGTCGATTATTTCTCAATACATGTATATACATCGCTGCTTCGAGGTGTAATCTACCCCAAAGGAGAAGCGGCAGATTTACTTTCTATGTTTTAACCGTGGAATGACGATCACTATTGATATTTCAGATAACCGGTTGACATTTTTTTCAAATCGATTAGGTAGGTAACCAGTTTCAAACAAGTTATCCAGTTAACCATTTCAGTTCTAGTTTCAAATGTTTATTGAAAGAATATATTTTCCCAAGGCTGCTTATTTTTAGAGATTGCATCATTGCAAGGTGGGTATCTCTAATTCAAATACTTAGTGCAGCGATATCATAACAGGATGGTTTAACTTTACTCCTGTAAAATTCTTATGTAATGCTTTCAGGAGTGGCACCCTATAGTACATGTAGTTGGAGTCAGAATAACACTGAAGTCGGCCTTTCACCTCTTGAAAATTTACTTACATGTTTGCTATACTAAATTTGTAATATCGAAAAATGTGGCTGTCACAGAGAAAACATAATGTTCGAAAAGCAAGTTTTGTTTAGACGAGGTACACACATGTACGAAAAATACGTTATAAAGGATTGATATGATCACTGAAACGATGAGGCAAATTCAATTCATCTATTGTTGCGCTTTTTTTTTCTTTTCGAACAAACTTCGTTTTCTAATCTGAATCTGTTGTGAATAGGATGAATAATACCACGACGTGGAGTTCAAAAAGTCTTTTGACATTCTGATTTTTGTCTTAAACAAAGTACATGTATACCACTTTTTTAAAGTTGAAATTGTGGAGGAAGTGATGAGAAAATCGGCTGGTGTTGGAGAGGGATACTGGTCTTGGGTGCAAAGTGACTACTAGCCCTAACCAGGACCCTCTGGTCGTTACTCACTCTACCCAATTCACCTCTGAAAGGAGGTGGGAGGAGGATATACAGTTAAAACTAGAAGTCCTGTCACAAACTGTGCGCTTATCTAGGCTTAATTGCACGTAGGAATTGCGCGCAATTGCCATATCGAATGGCATCCAAAGCACGGCAGGTTCTCCTGTTTACTCATAACAAACTCGGGCAATGTTTCTGCCAATGGATGATTGGCTGAAACATTGCTTGTGCACAGGCCATATGTACAGAATTTGATAGCCTTACTATGGTCATAAGGTGTAGATTAACGCGCAGATCAACGTGCTATTTGTGTGCATTTCATGACAGGACTTCTAGTTTTAACTGTAAGGGCCAGATGATTCTGGATAGGACTAAGTGACTATAGGCCTATACATTGGGTACTATACAGTTTTAAAACACACAGCCCTGGTAATTCACCCTCAGCAATCAGCAGTGCCGAGGAAAATGCAGAGGAAACGAAAAATATCCACAGCAAAAATACTGCCGAGGATGGCTTCTTCACAAAGTCTTGTTGTGGCAGGAATTGCACAATTTCCAGGTTTATTAATACACAAGGAATCAAACCATGTGGGCTGCACTACCCTGTATTGCTAATCTTACAGTTTACTGTACAGTGTACAAGTTGCAGCACAACCGCTAGAAACTATGTGTTCTGCTTCTTCTATGTTGATAACACCAGAGTTTGACATCAGTTCCTGGAAAGCTCTTACACTACAGAGCTTTTCAGATTCTAGTGTTATCAACATAGAAGCAGTGAGATGCTCAGTTTGTGGTTATGCTGCATATTTTCACTCATTCTATACATACTGAGCAAGTCGCCTGCTTACTACTAAGATTTTTTCACAGCATTCACATGGTTCATGATATTGGCATGATCTAATTGAGTGAAATATTCTGCACTTTGATCAGTCCTGGTAATTCATCCTTGTTTCCTCGGCAAAAAAACACACTCTTCGGTAGAAAAAGAAACTATGGCTCTAATTTTGACATTAACCCATTTTGATGTGTATCTAGGAACCACCCAATGCCCAATTACAGTTTACACCGATCATAACCCCTTAACTTTTATCAATAAAATGAAAAACAAGAATCAAAGATTATTGCAGTGGAGTTTAGCCCTTCAAGACTATAATTTAGAGATTAGGCATATTTCGGGAGAAGATAATGTTGTAGCCGATGCTCTTTCCAGAATATCCTAATTTAAATGATCTGATTTCCCCATTCACTTTAAGTGTATATATATATATATGTTTATTTAAAAATTTTGTGAAGATTATCGAGTGTATATTGTAAACCAGTCAGAGTCTGCTAAAGTTATATAATAAGTTTCCAGTACCTTCAAACTTTTTTTAAGGCAGGGTGTGTTATAGCCCCCATATTATATTGAGATTGATATATCCTTGTTTGATGGTTCTATGAGATTGATATTTTTCTGCATTTTCTGACTGGTCTGACTCATTTGCACTGAGTGACCTTTGTTTACATCTTTGTTACACTAATCTATTGTACATATAGCTGTTGATTTTTTAAATAGGTCAAGGACCTTGTTTACTTGAATTGTGACAGAATCACCTAGAAACCAGGGAGCAAATTGTTTTGAGAATTTTGCATCGCAGTTTTTTCTTGATGGTCACAGCAGATGATGCGAAGTCAGAACCGCGAACCAGGTTTGCTAGGGGCAAGCACGAGAGGGGGTGTCCCCCTCCCCCATTGGTGGGAATTCCGGGGTGCCTCCCCTGGGAAAATTTGAAATTTCAGAGAGCAGGAGACGCATTCTGGTTGATTCTGAGAGCATAAAATGTTATGTGATGAGAGAGGAATGAATCAACTTTCTTAGGGATTCAGGCCTATGTGGGAAAGGCATGCCATTGTGCTCGCGCCCCTAAATGTGCCTGCATTTAAAATGGGGCGAGCAAATTTATGCACACCTCGATAATCATTTGCAATGAGCACAAGTCAGATTGCGAACACATCAGAGATGCCACAAATTAGGAACTTCCAAAGTTGATACTATTCTCTAAAATTTTAACATTCAAATTACCTCGATTTTCGGATAAATACATGTAATCCCTTGAATCAAAAGAGTAGTTGCTCCATCGATTTAGCTGTACACATGCGCCATTGTGTCTGTTACCAAATATTGACAGAGATTTCCCAAAACGTGCATGCGTTTTGGAAAATCCTGGTCAATATTTGGTAACAGGTGCAACTGCGCATGTGTACAGCACAATTGTCTCTTAGAGGGGGTCTGAACAAATGAATGACATGGAGACTCTTTCGGGTTCCCCACTGGTGAATGGAACAGTGTACAAAGTTAAAAAGATTTTTCGAAATAAATTAATTCGGCCTCGTAATTTGCATTGGCGCTTTGCGATTCATAGACCTAAAATTGTATCGCTATGTGTGGATATTGCATCGCATTTTGCGATGCGATCCCGGTCATTTTGCTCCCTGCACCTAGAAACTGATAGAAAACAGAACTTCGGACATTCTTCTAGGACACTACATGTATATATGTAAAGGTTTGTCAACTGAAAAAAAAACTCATCTTTAGAAAGCCATTTCAGAAAGACTCGCTTCAGTTGTTTCCATTGGAGATTATTATTGTTCTAGGACAGTGCATTTATTATAGAAGTAGTGCTTCTTTGTGAACTTGGAAGATTGATTCCAAAAGAGAATTTTGAAGAGAATCTATTTGTCTTGGAAAAGAGAATTTATACTTTCTGTGAAACAGAATAATATTATTTTGTGAAAAAACCAGGATTCTACTGGATTATTTGGAAATTACCTCTGACGCCAATACTTCTTGGATTTTTACTCCATTTGAATTTTGCCGAGTATTTTATTATATTTTATTGGAGACTGCTGAAATTTCTAAGTGAAAATTTCATTACAAATCTTTGGGATACTGTTTCTGAAGACACATTCTTGGATTTTATACCACCAGCTGGGAAATTTCTTCACGAGATACTTCACACTGGATTACTGGATTCTGTCAAACTGCGTTTTGTACTAATTCTAAAATTAATAAGTACCACTGTTTTTATTTTCTGTGAACCAATTGGTGTAAAAGATCTTTGTATCATTTTTTTTTATATTAATTTTTTTTAATTAAATTTCAGAATAATGGAATTCATAGTTATTGTTGCTGCTTCTCAGATTTCTTTCTGTTACCAATATCATTAATATTTCCACACCGTAACAGGGATGCTGAAAAATTTTAAAAACATCTTGTCATCTTCTCATGAACAAGTGGGTACAATGACTTGAAATTTGGTATGGAGCTTTCTTTTGAGGTGTTGAATCAAATTTGGTCAGACGAAGTTTGTGGAGCAATATATGCCCTGCTCAGAATTTTTGTTTTCTGAACCACTGAGACGATTCGAACAAAATTTGATAGGTGGTATTATTGAGTCATAAGTACCTGATTCATGCAAAAAATTACCAAGTCTCCTTGGGAAATGCCCATATTTCCCAAACCACACTCAACAGAGAACTGCTCTTTGGTATGAAGCATCCTTAAGGCCAGTAGAATGCAATGGTAAAATACAAAATTGCCATTGGAACCTTGAGTCAGGGTGTTCTGTAGGGGGGTGGGGTGACATCAAAAAAAAAGAATTTTGAGTTGGCATATTTACAAAAAATTTTAAAAAAGATTTCTTCCCCAAAATCACTGATCAGACTCTTTTGATATTTGGTATACAGGTTTGTAAAATTAAGCCCCTTGCTTCATATTTGGGTTCAATAATGGAGCCTGAATTTTAACTTGAGGCAATATGGAGAATAAACTTTAAAAATCTTCTTTGGACCACCATTCAGAATCTTTTAATATTTGGTATGCATCATTGTTACGAGGGTCAGATTCAGATTTGTTGAAATCAACTCCCTCAGTTAATATTTGGGTTCCTATGGGGGCCCAGATTTTAACTTAGTGCCCTATGGAGAATAATTTGAAAAATCTTCTTCATTAGATCTACCACTCAGAACTTTTGATATTTGGTGTTCAGCATCTTTCGGAAGATTACATGTAATTTTGTTCCACCCAAGTTCCTGGGTTAATATTTAGACTCTCTAATCTTCTTTTCTTCAGATCCACAGGTCAGGCTCTTTTGATATTTGATATACAGCATCCATAGGCAGTCCAAAAAATTGCTGAGGAAAACTGGTGCTTCTATGGCAATTGCTGTGAAGCCTGTTCAATTGTGTAAAAATCATCAGGGGGCAGGGCATACATGTAGTCACAATTGCCATGAAAATGTAGTATGCGGTGAAGTGAAAACTTTCAAGTAACTTTAACATGTGAAAGTAGTTCAAGATACATGTGTATATAATCACAATCAATGTGCAGAATCTTTCGCTCAATTGGATCATGCCAATATCATGAACCATGTGAATGCTGAGAAAAAATCTTAAAAGTAAGCAGGCGACTTGCTCAATATGTATAGTAAGAGTGAAAATAAGATGTAGCATAACCACAAATTAAGTATCTCACTGCTTCTATGTTGATAATACCATAAACTGACATCAGTTTCTGGAAAGCTCTGTAAGAGCTTTCCCGGAACTGATGTCATATTCTGGTTTTATCAACATAGAAGAAAACAAAACACATAGTTTCTAGCCGTTATCCTGCAATTTGTACTCTAAATTGTGAGATAAGCGATACAGTATAGTGCAACCCACATGGTTTGATTCCTTGCACATGTATAACCTGGAAGTTGTGTAATTTCTGTCACCACAAGGCTTTCTGAAGAAGCCTGCATCGGCAGTATTTTTGCTGTGTATTTTTTTCGTTTCCTTGGCATTGCAGATTGCTGAGGGTGAATTACCAGAACTGCATACGCCAAGAAAGGTCAGATCTACGTTTGTTCAAATCAAGTCTCTCAAGTCTGAATTTTATCTTATTCCATTATGAGGAATAATCTTTACAACTCTTCTCCGACACACTATTCAGAATCTTTTGATATATGTTATACAGAAGCCTTACAGGGGTTGGATTCAAATTTGTTCAACTCAAGTCCATCAGTTAATAATTGGGCAGGCCTGGTATTCTTTCGGAGTGCTCCACGCCTACTGCACACCCAGAAAAAATTGAGGAGGGTAATTTTTTGCACCCCTTGATTTTCTGGAATGCCAGACCTGGTTGGGACTGCTTTTAAAATCTATTCTCATTTCGTCCCCTGCATTCCAATGTGTTCTCTCTGCCTATTGGCACAGAGAACACATTGGAACTCAGGGGACAATTTGTCCATGTTGCACTGATTCGCAATAATTCATGACCCATTCTGTGTGACATTTCGATACATTTTGAGTGTAGAAGACAGTCGCATAAGAATTGAATGCAACATTTTGAATAATGTGTGTGCCAATTTGTCCACTATGTAGCTGAATGTTGTACAATTTTTCAGCCACAATATCAATACCTTGAAGTGAATATAACCAAAATCGCATACAAGTTTTTGCATTGAAAATTTCAGGTGCAATTGCACTCCCAAGCAAGCTGAGGAGGGCAACTGTTTTGCACTCCTTGAGTTTCTAGATTGCCAGGCCTCTCTTTGGGGGCCCGAATTTTAACTTAGTGCCGTATAGGGAATTTGGGAAATATTCTTAAGAAGAGAATGCAGGCGAGTGAATAATCACTCTCCTCATTTTGATGTTTCGAGAGGGAAAAATTCAGGGGTGATTTTAACCCCTTATCTAATATGACCACCCAAACTGGCCAGCACTTTTCATGAAAATGACCATACAAATTTTGTTATTATTTCATTTTTGCTCTAAAAACATAGCTTGTGACCCTTCATTGGAATGAGCTCATTGAGTTCATTCCAATGAGGCTTTATAAGGTATGTTTAAAGCAAAAAATGAAAAAATAACAAAATTATCATCTCCTAGATGGACCAGGTAACGAGTGATTGAAATGCAATATATAACTTGATGTTCAGACATAATTACTAGTACTACACACATCACGAAAGTGATTGATTAATTGCTTCCCCAGTGAAACATTTAGGAGAGTGATGGCAAGTGAGAGCGATCACTTTCCTTTCCCGTCAGTCCCTGTTTAAACATCTTCTTGAGATCCACCAGCCAGATTCTTTTGATATTTGATATACAGCATCATAAGGGAGGTCAGATCAAATCCAGACCCTGCGTTAATATTTGGGTTCCCTGTTGGAGCCAGAATTTCAACTTAATGCAATATGAAAAATGATCTTTAAAACTCTTCTTCTCCAGAACTGATCTTTAAAACTCTTCTTCTCCAGAACCACTGGTCAGAATCTCTTGATGTATGGTATACATTATCCTTACAATGGTCGGTATCAAGTTTGTTCAAATCAAGTTCATCGGTTAATAATTGGACTCTCCATGGGAGTCCAAATTTTAACGTTATGCAATATGGTGAATAATCTTCACAAATCCTCTTTTTCAGATTCACCTCTCTGAATCTATTGATATTGGGTATACAACATCCTTACGGGTCAGATTGAAGTTTGTTCAAAGCAAGTCCCTCACTTAATATTTTGGGCTTCCCACGGTGACCCAGATTTTAACGTAGTGCAATATGAGGAATAATCTTTCTGGAATTTTCTTCTTCAGATCCACAGGTTAGACTCTTTGATATTTAATATACAACATCCAAAGGGAGGTCAGGCCTGGCATTTTCAGGAGAGCAATTTATTTGCTCGCCTTAAAAAAACTGAAGAGGGCAAAAAATAACCCTCCTAGCCTTAGAAAATAATGATTACCACAACAGCTTATTCCTATATTCCTAAAACCCACAGGTTTTCGGATCGCTGCTATGTTAGTGGTCTTTACAATATGGCCATACTGCCCCTCCCACATCTCTGGGCCATGCCAAAGCCTGGAGGCGTGGGAGGGGCGGTATAGCTGTCTCACAGAGACTACCTGCTTAGCAGCACTAAATAAAATGCACGAAGCCCACTAGGCAGAATTCATTACAGGGAACAATTTGGCTGAAAATGTTTGATTAGCAGTTTTGCTAATCATTTTTTTAAATTGGTTAGCAATCCACGTGAATTGCGCAGCAATTTTTGAACATTTGTGGACATCTCTCTGGAACATAACTCATCATTTAGCAGTCATATCATCCCCATTCTGCAGTGCAGTGGTGATTCTCAATGGAATTTTGTTGCCAAACATCACTATTCATTGCAATGTTCTAAGTTTTGAATTAACCCTTTGCCTATCAAACGGCAGTGCAGGGATGGTTTTCAATGGATTTTTGTTGCCAGACTTTACTATTCACTAGCGATGTTCTAAGTTTTAAATTAACCCTTTGCCCAACAAATCGACAAAAGCTGCACAGTATATTAACATATATGAGGCTTCTGCATCCTGAAATGTCTTGGCTGTTGATGAAACCACACCAATTATATGGATGTCACTGGAACTGGCTCATCGAGCCAGTTGATATTCATATTGGTATGCCTTTCATTGAGTCATACTGAAGATTTTTTCCCAAATATTAAATTTTGTACATGTATATTTTCCCCCAAAAGTTGTGATGGGAAAGGGGTAAAGTGCATCACTATTTTACTGATCAATATGGGGATTTGATTTGCAGCGCAGGTATTTTGTGTCACTAATTGTGATGCAAAACTGGCGAGATTGCTCCCTGCATTAATAGTACAACTTCACTCCTCTAGACTATGTGAGGGGAGCAATTTTTAGCCCTCCTGCATTTTTAAGAATGCCAGGCCTGGGAGGTCAGATCTTAGTTTGTTCAAATCACGTCTCTTGATTAATAGTTGAAACTTAGTTTAAATGAGGAATAATCTTTAAAACTCTTCTTCTCGAGACCACCTCTCAGAATCTTTTGATATATGGTACACATATATACAGAATCCTTACAGGGCTCTGTTTCAAGTTTCTTCGAATCAAGTTCATCGGTTAACATTTGGGCTCTCTGTGGAAGCATAAACTTTAACACAGTGCAATATCGTTGCGTGAGAACCATAAGGTTCTATCTTCCAGTGGAAGATAGAACCTTATGGTTCTCACACGACGATATGGGGATTAATATTTAAAGATCTTCTTCTTCAGATTCTCTGGTCAGAATGTTTTGATATTTGGTATACAAAATTCTTATGGGGGGGGGGGGGGGGGGGGGGGCAGATTCAATTTTTTTTTGAACCCAGTCCTTTGAATAATATTTGGGGTCAATATTGGAGTCCGAATTTTTACTTGCTGCAATATGAGGAATATTCTTAACAATTTTTGTTCTCAATATAAATCTTTTGATGTACAGTATACAACTTTCTCAGGGTAATCAGATTCATGTTTGGAAAAGTGAAGTCCCTGGGTTAATATTTAGGTCCCTATTGGGGCCCAAATATTAACTTACTCCAGTATTTGGAATAATCTTATAAAATCTTCTTCTCCAGAACTTTTAGTCAGAATCATTGGATATATGATATACAGCACCTTTATGAGGGTCTGATTCAAGTTTGTTCAATTCAAGTTCTTTGATTAATATTTGGGCTTCCAATAAGAGTCAGAATTTTTACCTTGTGCAATATGGGCAATATTCTTTAAAAATCTTCCTTTCATGAATTCCAGTTAGCATCTCTTAATACATGGTATACACCGCCCTTAGGAGGGTCAGTTCAAATTTGTTAAATTCAAGCCCCTGAGTTATTTATTTATTTGTTTATTTATTAGGATTTAAAATTAAAGACACATTAACAGCCAAGGTAATATAATGTCGGTGACAGTTTTACAGGTGGAAGAAGCCAGAGAGAACCATTGAGCAACGATGAGCAGCTGCCAGCTCCCCAACATCGTAACTCCACACTGCAGTGCAGGCAGGGTTAGATTGGTTGAAGACATGCTCACCATCGATGTGTAGTACGCCTTAGTACACAGTGTCATCGTGCCCCCTTGTTTACATGTAGTCAGGGTGAAGTGAGTCCCTGAGTTAATATATGTACACCCTATTGGAGCCCAAATTTTAACTTAGTCCAGTATGAGGAATTCTCGTTAAAAGTCTGCTTATTGAGATACAATCAGAATCTTTTGATATTTGGCATACAGCATCTGTAGATTGTTCGGATTCAGTTTGTCCAAATAAAGTCTCTGGGTTGATATTTGTGTTTCCTGGGAGGGGAGGGGGGGGGTGCAAAATTTCACATAGTGCTAAATTGGTAATATTCTCAAAATCTTCTCCCGATCCACCAGTCAAGAGCCCTAATTTTAAATTGGTGGAAAAGAGGAATATTCTTTGAAATCTTTTTGAGAACCACCATTCAGAATGTTTTGATACTTGGTGTACAACACTCTTGCTGGGCTCAGATTCTAGTTTGTTCAAATTAAGTCCCTATATTCATATTTGGGATCTTGATGGGGACCAAAACTTTAACTTAGTGTATTATGACAAATAATCTTTTAAAATATCTCCTTCAGATCCATCATTCAGAATCTATTGTTGCTCGGTATACGGTATCCAGGGGTGGAGGAGAAGGGTTCAGATTCTAGTTTGTTCAGGTTAAGTCTATAGGTTGGTATTTGGTCTCCATTAGTTTTTCATTGCTGGAAATATGGGCATTATTTCTGTGGAGCATCCCAAATACTAGAAATAAATCATTTGTCATGGACAACAGAGTTCTAAATATTAAATAACTTCATTCCCCTGAAGTGTTGACTAGCCTGTGCCATAGATGTTAACGCCTTCTTTAAACAACTTTGGTCAGATGAGCACTTTAGGATCCATGGGGCCTCTTGAGTTTCTTAGTATGTTAAAATTACAGCATGAAAAGGGTTAAAGAACTAATAAATATGATATTATTGAAACATAAACAGTTATTTGTTGGGAACATGAAAGAGAATGAAAATAAACAAAAAAATGAAGGAGGTCGGGCATTTTTAAAATAAATTGCAGACAGGGATGTGGCTAGAGGTTTCCGATTGTGGGATGTAGGGTAGTGAATTTCCAACTGGGGGAGGGTCCAGGAGGGGGAACCCCCCTCCCGGCCCCTCACCATAGTAGGAGGGGCTTAGGTTAGTACAAGGCAGGGGCAGTGGAGGCACAGAGGACACATAGCCTCAACATTTTTTCTACAGACACGTTGCACGCATACACAATGAGTTAAAATGGCCGCAAGCAAACGTGTCTGCAAAAGGCAGTTAGGGACGTGGCTAGAGGTTTCTGATTGGGAGGTGTAGGGTAATGAATTTCCAACTATGGGGAGGAACCAGGAGGGGTCAGTCCCTCCCTGTAGTTGGAAATTAACTACCTTACACCCCCCAATCGGAAACCTATAGCCACATCCTGACTAAGAAAAATTTTGAAAATGAAGCCATGAAAGGGGGCATAAAATTGATTCTAGTAACTAAAATGGCAACACATTTATGATAGAATTATCAGGTTATTATTATTTGGTATTCTGGGAATTGAATATGTTTTAAAAAAATGCTCAAGCTTAGAACTTCGAACAATTCACTCTGTCCTAACATTAAATCAGATCTTATGCAGGAATGATCAATTTTTGATGTTTCATCATTTTATAACTGTAAATGATGAAATTAATTCAGGATAACGATTTTACATGATGTGGTTTTCTTGAAGTGCATTTCGAGGATCTTTTTTATTAGGATAAGTACCATACTATAGAAATCTCGTACCGATTGACACACTTATGAGGCTTGATATTGCGTACACTGTAGTTGTAAATAGTAACAGTTCGAATTTTTGCCGATTTAAAACCGAGTCGGAATTTTGGGAAGTAAAGGAGGCTTCAGCATCGCCAAAGAAGCTCTAAAATCCAGATAGATAGAATGTCAAACTACTCATGACTTGCCCTCCAAATTTCCAACTATAGGAAGTTGTGTCCAGGAGGAGGTGGGGGGGGGGGGGGTCATAAAATAATTGTTGATTTGACTCCCCCCCTCCCCCCCACCATCCTCTTCTTCATGACCCCCCCCACCCACAGAGCACCACTACCTGTGGTATGCTTTTATCAAAGTCTGTTAAGCTAATAATTTTCCAAGTCTGGAAATGTTAACCCTTTACCTAACACGAAAAGCAGATGACACTTGCAAATAAAATTCTTGAATAACTAATTTTTTGCATCAAAAACATAGCTTATGACCCCTCATTGAAACGAGCTCAGTGAGCTCGTTCCAATGAGGGGTCATAAGCTATGTTTTTGACGCAAAAAAATAATGATAATTGCATAGTTATTTTTGTGAATAGGGCTAGCCATTTTTGGCCATAAGATTGGGTAAAGGGTTAACAAGAAAAGATGTCCTAATGTTCAGTTACTTCAAGAAGATTATCACTTGAAAAAGTATCTTTATCCATAAATGGCAGTTTATTTGAACAATAAAGGCCTTGGATAAATTTTTGCTTTAATTACCTAGAAGGATGATAAACTTTCCCCGTAGGTTTAACACATGAAAAATTTATCACCCTAGTAGGGTGTTGGAAACGGATTATACTATGTTGACCTCTGGCGTTCTATTTGAAAGGTTGGGATATCTTGACCTGATTTACGCGTATCAGAAATTTATGGAAACGAATCGATCATCACATAAATGTAATTAAATGAGTTGTACCAGTATTAGAATATATGCCGCATGTAAGACGTTCATTGCGAGCAAACAATAAAGAATACTCATAATTAATTAACAAACGTATTCAAAAATAAAATTCGATTTTGAAATACCTAATGCCATTAGTGACTGGTGTAGTGTTAATTTGGATTTGGGGGATGTACATTTGCTCAATGGGGCGGTACCTCACATCGATAAACAATTATTCTGTTTCAGGAGAGAAAGAACGTGAACGATGTTCTTTAATTATGAGTAAGCTTACGTCTCCTCCCAGCACAACAATACGTAACATGAAGTACACTCTGCACAATTCCAAAACAACTAAATTCACATATTGTCAAAATAATTGAACACACCTGTATCACATGCCAGGCTGTTGAACCCATGGCTTCCACACACGAATCACGGGTAACCACAATAGCTACAATAACTATTTCCTCAAAAGAACGAAATGGCGGCACAAGTGTTAACATTAACAACTTCAATTTGCAGCATTTGCAGCATACTGACCTCTCGAATCCAAGCATATTATACTGAATAGTTTATTTCATGAACGTATTAACACTTTTAACATCAACATACAAAAATGAACTGATATTCGTGGCTCGCTTTGAAAGTGGCCCAATTGCTCTCCCCCACTCAATGCTACATGAACACGTTGTAATGTAGCATAATTAACAGTTCAATTGTTGTTTTCTTTAAAAGGTTTGAATGTATTATACAATGCCAGTACAAAAGAACATAGATTGCTCATTTAATAAAGAATTTTTGCTAGTTTAGCTGACATTTGTTGGGGAATTATTTTTAGACAGAAATGTATCACTGCACCTTATTTATTTTTTACAATATTTTCTTGTCGATCGAAATGGACCAATCTACTCCTCACATCGAGCTATGTTTTGTAGCGAATAACAGCATAGTTTTGCCGCTACTTCTTCGTAAAAGATTTATGGGATAAACAAAATAAACATATAGTGCTTTCAAGTAAAAAATTTATTCTACTCGTAAGATTAAGAATCAAACCGACTTGCCAGAGGCTCGTCGGTTTCATTCCTAATCCTACTCGTAGAATAATTTTTTTACTTGAAAACACTATACATTTATCAAAATCTTTCATGCATGTGTGGACGTTTGTGCCCTGCACGGAACTTTTCTTTTCATCATTGAAGCATTTTTTTTTTGTTTTTAATTCCATTCAAAATTTTCTAGGTTCAGACGGCCAACAGTTAACAGTTCTGCAGTCAGCACACTGGAATTAATATAGTGTTAGAAAATGAGTCTATTGTGTATAAATAAATTTTTCAGCATCCAAAGTGACTTTAACCTATTTTTAAACTGTGTTAAATAGTAGAGGTCAAGGTATTGTTGACGTTTCGATTTGGAAAAGAGGTGGGAATTAAAGGTATTCTATGAATAAATAAATATATATTATTTAATTCTTTTTCATATATTTTATTTACCCCAAAAACTGCATTTAAATGAAGATGGAGTTTTTTTTAAAGTAAGTCACCTATTTTCACTTTGACACTCGCACATTGATCACGAATCTCTGAGTACGAAGAGAAAAATCGAAATAAACATAACACAGTTGAAATATATATCAAAAATACCCTTTTCTTAAATATATTTAACTTACATGTAAATGATCCATATATTTCACTGCTTCGTGAGTTTTTACCAGAGTTTGAAATGCTTGTGATTTGACTCTGAACGTTTTACAAAAGTTGCAAGGGGAAAGAAATATTTGTCTGTTGTTTTCCACGATTTGGGGTTCAAAACTGATTCCCATCCGGGAGGCCGGGAACTACACTGAAATTTTGGGGGTTTTCCAAGTTGAACAGCTGAAGCATTCCGGAGGAGTTAACATGACCCCAGGTGACATATCCCCAAGTCCCTGTTGCTGAGTTCCATATTCTTCATTTTCATCCATTACATTACATTACATTACATTACATTACTGCATCTCAACCTAATAATAAAAAAAAATATCATCATTAACTGATTGAGTACAGGAATCTCATAGTTGGGCGCCATTCTCAGTGCAGGCACTTAACCCTGAAGGCTCTATATTCTGTGAGTGCGATTCATATTAACCTTAAACTGATTTTTTCAACATCTGTATGAATTTGGCTTGTTAACATTTATGAGAGAGTGCCTGTAGGCAATTATAACAAGGCAAGAATATTCAAAGGATATATGAACAAATTTTGACAACCAAAATAATTTATCAGTTACTAAAGCAGCGAATTTTAGATGGCTGGCCTTGGCCTTCTCACAAAACGTTGACAGATTAAGCTACTTGAGCAGTACTGTAGTTTACAATTCTAATGTTGAAAAAATCTGAGAAGGGGTTGCTTAAAAACATTAATGTAAACCATTTTTGGCTGTCTCAATTCTGACAGCGTGGTTGCTCAGTGGTTACGCCATTCATCCTGGGAGCAGTTAACGTTTCAAACGTTAATGTGTTAAATTATTTTAACACTGTTAAAAAAATTTAACCATGCTAATAACTTTTAACTTTGAAGATTATAATTGTATAATATGCAGCATTGCTCCGTTATCTTGTGTTTACCCATTCTGCGCCACTTGACAAAATTGAAGAACACTAATTTAGATGTCCGTCAATTATAGACGACCCATTGATTTGGTGGAGAGACCATGAAGCCCTCTTACCAATGTTGGCGAAGTTGGCCCGCCGCCCGCTGATATTTGACGATACATCAGTATCAGCAGCTTCATCCGAACGCCTATTTTCCGTGTAAGGACTGGTATTCGAGCAACGGCGGATGTCTCTTTCTAAGGATACAGCCGCAGCAATTGTATTCTTAAATGAAAACATTGCTGAATGTTAAAATTTACGATAATCTTAGAACTATCTTAACTACTTGTCCCCCGAGTTCCAATGTAGGCAGTAGGCACCTAGAACACATTGGAACTCAGGAGACAAACTGTACGTCAAATTCAAATCAATAAAAATGGCTGTTATTAAAATTTTAACATTTAACGTCATTTAACTCGTTAACGCAGAATTATTTAACATTTTAACGTGTTAAGGAAAAATTTAACCCCTCCCAGCTCTTAACGTCATTGGACTTCAAACCGAAAGGTTCAGAGTTCAATCCCCTCCAGGGGTAACTGTGTTGTGTACTTGGTGAGGCACTTAATCCTGGTTGCCCATGTGGGGGCATGATGGCGTTGTGTTCTAAAGTGTACTGCACGTCTATGGTGCATGTGTTTTCAACCAATGCTGCAACTGCTTGTTCGGAGTTAGTACATTGGCCTTGGGAAGACTGACAAAGCATAGATGCTCGGCATTGTTCGGTAGTTCTCTCTGGGTACTCAGGCTTCCTCCCCCATAAAACTGTCCAACATGAGGTGAACCTGGCTGTCTAAAGTGTCGTTAACACCCATTAAATTAATAAATAAATGTCTCAATTCCAATTTGTACAGGAAGTATTTATTGCGGCCCAACTAGAACAATGGGGTCTCAAAATATTGCTGTAGAACCTGTCCCTGAGAGACCGCCCTTTGGGCCACACAGAAGTGGTCTCTCAAGACAGATGGTCTCTCATAACAGGTTTCAGGTTTTTGTCAAGTCAGTAAATAACCAACCGCAAATTCAGAAATGGAGAAGAATGGATTTTTAGTCGAGTTGTGACGAAGTCAAACTCGACTTATAGTTTGGTGAATGGTTTCGTCCAGGTGGGCGGGCGGGCGGGCGGGCGGGCGTAAACAATTGGTTTCCGGATGATAACTTGATAGTGGTTCAACTCACATTCATTAAACTTCATACGTAGGTTGGTCTTGGTGGGAGGAAGAACCCTATTGATTTTGGACATGCTACGTCGAAGGTCAAGGTCACATTGACCTTGAACGTAGTAAATCTTAAACAATTGGTTTCCGGATGATAACTTGATAATGGTTCAACTCACATTCATGAAACTTCATAGGTAGATTGGCCTTGGTGAGGGGAAGAACCCTATTGATTTTGGACTCGCTACGTCAAAGGTCAAGGTCAAAGTGACCTTGAACATAGTAAATCGCAACAATTCCTTTCCGGATGATAACTTGATAGTAGTTCAACCTACATTCATGAAACTTCATAGGTGGGTTGGCCTTGGTGCGAGGAAGAACTCTATTGATCTTGTTTTGGACTCGCTAGGTGAAAGGTCAAGGTTACAGTGACCTTCAACATAGTAAATCGTAAACAATTGGTTTCCGGATGATAACTTGATAATGTTTTGACCCACGTTCATGAAACTTCATAGGTAGGTTGGCATCAGTGAGAGGAAGAAACGTAAGTAGGTATATTTTGAGAGTTTACTATCACTTGATCATGTACGTGTACAACATACGCACACGATGCGTTCACCAACATGGAATTCAGTGTTAAATCACACGCTTGTTCACAAAACTGTACATGATCTTGAATCCCCCCCATGTACAGTTGTGACTCCTAGATCGCACTTTTAACGTTCAAATACTCGTGGTGAACGCGCGTTTTTAAAAAAAGGGTGAAATCGTACATCTTCACTTGTATCTTGTACGTAATTTTTCGTCAACGTTCCAATCGCAGATCAGACCATCGATCCATCGTTGGCGAACGCGATCAAAAGCAAAAAATTCTGAGTCATCATCAAAAAACAGTTTTGGGGACTCTAAATCAGCGATTCAGAACCCGCAATTGTGTTGGTACAGATGATTCAGAATCCGCAATTGTTTTGAGGCGGTGGGTTTTTTTTTTTCCCATTTATGACATTATTAGGGGAATTCCTCCACTATGAGAAATTCTCAAAAAACTCAGCTGATCGAGCGATCGGATCGCTCGATTCTCCGCCAATTGACCGATTCGTTGCCACCTGATCGTTTAATAACACGGATATAATGGCTAGAGCAATGTATACCAAAAACCAAAAGCTCTAAGAGCTTGAAATAAGTAATCACCCAATCATTTCACGTTCCTAATGCTAATTAACCAATCAGATTGCTTGATTCTCATAAACTTAATCATACAGAGTTATCTCCCCTCGTCGTGGGGTGGGGGTCACGCCCGTCATAAAAAGGTGAATCGCGTTTAATAACGTGGATATAATGGCTAGGGCAATGTATATCAAAAACCAAAAGCTCGAAGAGCTTGAAATAAGTAATCACCCAATCACTTCACGTTCCTAACACTAATTAACCAATCAGATTGCTTGATTCTCATAAACTTAATCATACAAAGTTATCTCCCCTCGTCGTGAGGGTGGGGGTCACGCCCATCATAAAAATCGAAGTTTCGAGAAAGTGGTCACGTGACCTATCAAATTGAAGGTCTCGACGAGTGGATGAAGAAGATCGTAATTTTAACCCTCGTCGTGGGGTGGGGTCACGATCAGAGCCGAAAAACGTCTTCCTTTTTACAAATCCAGGCATGTGAGGTATTGATATGAAGGGCTCGATGAATACATTACGAAAATGACGTTTTTTCATTTTATGTGGGGGTGGGGGGTCACGCCCATCATAAAATCGAAGTTTCGAGAAGGTGGTCACGTGACATATCAAATTGAAGGTCTCGACGAGTGGATTAAGAAGATCGTAATTTTAACCCTCGTCGTGGGGTGGGGTCACGACCAGAGCCGAAAAACGACTTCCTTTTTACAAAGCCAGGCATGTGAGGTATTGATATGAAGGGCTCGATGAATACATTACGAAAATGACGTTTTTTCATTTTATGTGGGGGTGGGGGGTCACGCCCATCATAAAATCGAAGTTTCGAGAAGGTGGTCACGTGACCTATCAAATTGAAGGTCTCGACGAGTGGATTAAGAAGATCGTAATTTTAACCCTCGTCGTGGGGTGGGGTCACGACCAGAGCCGAAAAACAACTTCCTTTTTACAAAGCCAGGCATGTGAGGTATTGATATGAAGGGCTCCATGAATACATTACGAAAATGACGTTTTTTCATTTTATGTGGGGGTGGGGTCACGACCAGAGACGAAAAACGTCTTCCTTTTTACAAATCCAAGCATGTGAGGTACTGATATGAAGGGCTTGATGAATACATTACAAAAATGACATTTTCCACCATCGCCGTGGGGATGGGGTTAACACCGAACAGAAAATCAAAAGTTTAGAGAAGATAGTCGTGTGACCTATCAAATTAAAGCTATCGACAAGGATATTATGAAAATCATAATCTTTCCCTTCTTATAACGGTGGAGTTGGGACCATCTTGAAATCGAAAGTATTAAGAAAAGGTAGTTATGGAACATATTAAATTGAAAAAAAACAAGTTGAATCTGATGCATCATTCATTTTTTTGATATCTGTGTTTAAAAACGTAAAGAATGTTTTAAAAAAAAATATATATATATGATTGTTACGCGAATTAGAGATGCACTCGCTTATTAACAAGTCACGCCTTAAGATGTTTACTGAACCATAGATTTGTCAATACAAAAATTATAAGTTGATCTTCTAACGTTTCTACATATTGAGGATAGCCTATTTCACCATTTCCGAAAAAAAGTGTCAATCCAAACTATTTTTTTTTTTTAGGAAACAATGCCCACGTCGAGAAGACATTACAAACTGAATCAGTATAATCTTGCCTGAATTCAAATAATATGCCATTTGTCACATGTTATAGAAAAGATTTGTAAACAGTCTAAACGCACGTATGGAAAAGTTGTTTTGTTTTGTTTTTTACAACAGGAGTTAAAATATTTTAAGATAGGTGGCGTTATATAAATACAGCAACAACAAAAAAACAGTGTTTACAATGTGTCAGCGTATGACTGAATGAAAATGAGAAAAAGCTCTTTTTTCTAACCACTTGATAGCGAAGCATTACATCAGTAGTCGCGATATTTGATGTCATCCAACAGCAGCCAAGACATTAAGCTTTTTACGTCGACATACCACTTGTCCAAAACGATTCTCTTTTAACCTTAAACGGGTGAAATACATCTCGGTAACGACTCCCTTTTTTTCTTGATCAGACACAGTTGTTGGTGGAAAGTTGACTGGAGGGTCGTTCAAAACAATTGATCAAATATATTGAACGAAAACGACTCATTTTCTAACTAAGATTGTCGCCGCATTCTAAACGTCATCGATTTACCGAAATGAGCACAATATCTCATGGTTTTTTAAAGATTTTTTGATGACATAAAAAAGGTTGCATGCGCAGCAAAAATAACCATGCGCGCGGGCCTGAAAAATATAGAGGTTCTTTTTTCTCGTCTAATATAATTAATAATACAGCAATATTTTTTTAAAAAAAATCAGTTTTTAACTGATAGCAGTGTTGTTGTTATGACTGATAGGTTAGGGTTTTATTACGAGTACATCAAGGTGGACAGCTCTATTCCATTCTCTCACCCGAGTCCTTTTGCGTGAAGACTTCTTTTTTAATTGAATTCAAGGAAAATGTGGTAATAAATGTACTAAACGAACATAAATGTGATAGAAAAGGTACCATAAGTGTAAAAAACGACATCTCATGCAATAACCTGTTCTAAGCTGTTAAAAAACGCCCTTAACATCATTCCATTCATCTCCGTACTATGTAAATTCATTTTCGGAGACTTCACTTCAACTGGAGCAAATGTAAGGAAAATTGTTTTAACAAATGTACTAAACGACCATAAATATGTTGGAAAGTGTAGAATATGTATAAACAACGACGTTTAATGCAATAAACTGCTCTAAGCTGTTAAAAAACTCTCTAAACATGATTCCATCCGTCTCCGTAGGTTAAACTAATTAAACGTAAGGAAAATGTGGTCAAAATGCAATAAACTGTTCTAAGCTGTTAAAAATGTCCTAAACATGATTCCATCCTTCCCAATAGATTAAACTAAGTATATGTAAGGAAAATGCAGGGCTTGACTTAATCTGAAAATTTTGAATAGCAATTTACTATTCACCCTGGAAAATTGATTAGCAGTTGATCCAAAAGCACTTGAAACTAATAAATCTTGAATATCAAAATTCAGAAATTGGAGAGCAAAGTGCTATGCTAATCCAGTTAAATCGAGCCCTGAAATGTTGTAATGAATGCAATAAACTGTTCTAAGGAATCAAAACACCCGCCCTAAACTTGTTTTAATGTATTTTTTTTTGGAGACTTAGCTTCACCTGGTGAAAATGTTAGGAAAGTGTGGTAATAAATCTATTAAAAGACAATAAATGAGGTAGAAAAAGTACAATATGTGTAAACAACGACATTTAATGCAATGAACTGTTCTAAGCTGTTAAAAACGCTCTAAACATGATTCCATCCTTCTCCGTAGATTAAACTGAGTAAATGTAACGAAACTGTGGTCAAAAATGCAATAAACTATTCTAAGGAAAAAGAAAACCCGCTTCAATGCATTTTTCGGAGACTTAACTTCACCTGGTGAAAATGTAAGGAAAGTGTGGTAATAAATGTTTTAACCGACCATACATGTGGTAGAAAAGATACCATATGTGTAAACAACGGCATTTAATGCAGTACACTGTTCTAAGCTGAAAGAAATGCCCTAAACATGATTCCATCCTTCTCCGTAGATGAAACTAAGTAATTGTAAGTAAAATGAGCTCAAAAATGTCTTAAACGTACATAAAAGTATTGAAATTTGAACATAAATGTAAACTAAGACCTTAAAAATGCAATTACATCAGGTATCAAAGAACGCTTCCTAAACTTGCTTACGTATATCTTCGTAAACGAAACTTTACCTGTATTGAAAAAAAACAAGAAAATATCGTAATAAATGTATGAAACGACCAAAGATGTGATAGAAAAGATACCATATGTGTAAACAACGACAATTAATGCAATACACTGTTCTGAGCTGTAAGAAACGCCCTAAACATGATTCCATCTTTTTCGAAGATAAAACTAAGTAAATGTAAGGAAAATGTGGTAAAAAAATTCAATAAACTGTTCTAAGGAATGAAAAATCCCGCCCTAAACATGTTTCAATGCATTTTCGGAAACATAACTTCACCTGGTGTAAATGTAAGGAAAATGCGGTAATAAATCTATTAAAAGACAATAAATCAGGTAGAAAAAGTACAATATGTGTTAACAACGACATTTAATGCAATAAACTGTTCTAAGCTGTTAAAAACGCCTTAAACATGATTCCATCCTTCTCCCTAGATTAAACTGAGTAAATGTAACGAAACTGTGGTCAAAAATGCAATAAACTATTCTAGGGAATCAGAAAACCTGCTTCAGTGCATTTTCGCAGACTTAACTTCACCTGGTGAAAATGTAAGGAAAGTGTGGTAAGAAATGTTTTAAACGACCACAAATGTGGTAGAAAAGACATTTAATGCAATAAACTGTTCTAAGCTGTTAAAAACGCCCTAAACATGATTCCATCCTTTTACGAAGATTAAAGTAAGTAAATGTAAGGAAACTGTAGCCAAAAATGCAATAAAGTGTTCTAAGGAATCAGAAAACCCGCCAGAAATTTGTTTCAATGCATGGTGAAAATGTAAGGAAAGTGTGGTAAGAAATGTTTTAAACGACCACAATGTGGTAGAAAAGACATTTAATGCAATAAACTGTTCTAAGCTGTTAAAAACGCCCTAAACATGATTCCATCCTTCTACGAAGATTAAAGTAAGTAAATGTAAGGAAACTGTAGCCAAAAATGCAATAAAGTGTTCTAAGGAATCAGAAAACCCGCCAGAAATTTGTTTCAATGCACTTTCAGAAACATAACTTCACCTGTTGTAAATGTAAGGAAAATGTGGTAATAAGTGTACAAAACGAACATAAATGTGATAGAAAAGGTACCATAAGTGTAAAAAACGACATCTCATGCAATAACCTGTTCTAAGCTGTTAAAAACGCCCTTAACATCATTCCATTCATCTCCGTACTATATAAATTTATTTTCGGAGACTTCACTTCAACTGGAGCAAATGTAAGGAAAATTGTTTTAATAAATGTACTAAACGACCATAAATATGGTAGAAAGAGTACAATATGTGTAAACAACGACGTTTAATGCAACAAACTGTTGTAAGCTGTTAAAAAAAACCTCCCTGAACATGATTCCATCCGTCTCCATAGGTTAAACTAATTAAACGTAAGGAAAATGTGGTCAAAAATGCAGTAAACTGTTCTAAGGAATCAGAAAACCCACCAAAAACATGTTTCAATGCATTTTCGAAGACATAACGCTCTAAACATTATTCCATCCTTCTTCAAAGATAAAACTAAGTAAATGCAAGGAAAATGTGCTAAGAAATGCAATAAACTGTTCGAAGGAAACAGAAGTCCCACCCTAAACATGAACGGATCGAACGATTTTTTCATCTTTTTTTTTTTACCCTCCAGAGGAACTTCGAATTCTCCTCTTTCGCTCACGAAAACCCGTTGATCATTTCCAGGTCCGATCCAGGCGAGCA
This sequence comes from Pictodentalium vernedei, assembly GCA_031216915.1. Lineage (NCBI taxonomy): Eukaryota > Metazoa > Mollusca > Scaphopoda > Dentaliida > Dentaliidae > Pictodentalium > Pictodentalium vernedei. Next base: position 77,754,493 of record CM062290.1, on the reverse strand, counting down.
ATATACTGTAGCACATCGCGCTATCGTAAGGACAATGCTGCTTTTTGTAAGGATTTTATAACCTACATTAGGTAGGGGTAGGGGCCCCCTAGAATTTCAAATTCTTGACATTATCCCTATGTTTTTACACAGTAGAGTAATAAGACCTAATCTCTGAGACTCTGACAGATTTTTACCAGAGATAAAACGCTCGGGTTGAGATACTGCCACTTCATGTTCTAATGATACTGAAACGGGAGTTCTCTCTCTGAATACTACTATGGAAAACTATGATTATTACCCTCAACTAAATTGTCCAACACAAAAATAATATATATATTTTCCTATACACCTCCATAGCCAGCCCCCCACCCCTCCCCTCCCTTCTCTAACACCTTCCCCTCCCCTCCCCTTCCCTAATTCCCCTCCCCTCCCTCCCCTTCCCTACCCCACCTCCTCCCTACCCCCTCCCTAACCCCCTTCATCCCCTTCCCTACCCCTTCCCTCTCCTTCTCTACCCCCTCCCCTCATTCCCTATCCCCACCCCTCCCCTTCCCTAATCCCCTCCCTTCCCAATCCCTCCACTCTACTCCCCTCCCCTAATCCCCTTTCCCTCCCCTCCCCTAATCTCCCTCCCCTGCCCTCCCCTAATCCCCTTCTACAACCCCCCTCCCCCTCCCCCTGGGGTGGGGGCCGGCTAGGGAGGTTATAGGAAAATATATATATTATTTTTGTGTTGGACAATTTAGTTGAGGGTAATAATCATAGTTTTCCATAGTAGTATTCAGAGAGAGAACTCCCGTTTCAGTATCATTAGAACATGAAGTGGCAGTATCTCAACCCGAGCGTTTTATCTCTGGTAAAAATCTGTCAGAGTCTCAGAGATTAGGTCTTATTACTCTACTGTGTAAAAAGATAGGGATAATGTCGAGAATTTGAAATTCTAGGGGGCCCCTACCCCTACCTAATGTAGGTTATAAAATCCTTACAAAAAGCAGCATTGTCCTTACGATAGTGCGATGTGCTACAGTATATTGCTCGCCTGGATCGGACCTGGAAATGATCAATGGGTTTTCGTGAGCGAAAGAGGAGAATTCGAAGTTCCTCAGGAGGGTAAAAAAAAAAGATGAAAAAATCGTTCGATCCGTTCATGTTTAGTGTGGGACTTCTGTTTCCTTAGAACAGTTTATTGCATTTCTTAGCACATTTTCCTTGCATTTACTTAGTTTTATCTTCGAAGAAGGATGGAATAATGTTTAGAGCGTTATGTCTTCGAAAATGCATTGAAACATGTTTTTGGTGGGTTTTCTGATTCCTTAGAACAGTTTATTGCATTTTTGACCACATTTTCCTTACGTTTAAATAGTTTAACCTATGGAGACGGATGGAATCATGTTCAGGGAGGTTTTTTTTAACAGCTTAGAACAGTTTATTGCATTAAACGTCGTTGTTTACACATATTGTACCCTTTCTACCATATTTATGGTCGTTTAGTACATTTATTAACACAATTTTCCTTACATTTGCTCCAGTTGAGGTGAAGTCTCCGACAATAAATTTATATAGTACGGAGATGAATGGAATGATGTTAAGGGCGTTCTTTTAACAGCTTAGAACAGGTTATTGCATGAGATGTCGTTTTTTACACTTATGGTACCTTTTCTATCACATTTATGTTCGTTTTGTACACTTATTACCACATTTTCCTTACATTTACAACAGGTGAAGTTATGTTTCCGAAAGTGCATTGAAACAAATTTCTGGCGGGTTTTCTGATTCCTTAGAACACTTTATTGCATTTTTGGCTACAGTTTCCTTACATTTACTTACTTTAATCTTCGTAGAAGGATGGAATCATGTTTAGGGCGTTTTTAACAGCTTAGAACAGTTTATTGCATTAAATGTCTTTTCTACCACATTGTGGTCGTTTAAAACATTTCTTACCACACTTTCCTTACATTTTCACCATGCATTGAAACAAATTTCTGGCGGGTTTTCTGATTCCTTAGAACACTTTATTGCATTTTGGCTACAGTTTCCTTACATTTACTTACTTTAATCTTCGTAGAAGGATGGAATCATGTTTAGGGCGTTTTTAACAACTTAGAACAGTTTATTGCATTAAATGTCTTTTCTACCACATTTGTGGTCGTTTAAAACATTTCTTACCACACTTTCCTTACATTTTCACCAGGTGAAGTTAAGTCTGCGAAAATGCACTGAAGCGGGTTTTCTGATTCCCTAGAATAGTTTATTGCATTTTTGACCACAGTTTCGTTACATTTACTCAGTTTAATCTAGGGAGAAGGATGGAATCATGTTTAAGGCGTTTTTAACAGCTTAGAACAGTTTATTGCATTAAATGTCGTTGTTAACACATATTGTACTTTTTCTACCTGATTTATTGTCTTTTAATAGATTTATTACCACATTTTCCTTACATTTACACCAGGTGAAGTTATGTTTCCGAAAATGCATTGAAACATGTTTAGGGCGGGATTTCTGATTTCTTAGAACAGTTTATTGAATTTTTTTACCACATTTTCCTTACATTTACTTAGTTTTATCTTCGAAAAAGATGGAATCATGTTTAGGGCGTTTCTTACAGCTCAGAACAGTGTATTGCATTAAATGTCGTTGTTTACACATATGGTATCTTTTCTATCACATCTTTGGTCGTTTCATACATTTATTACGATATTTTCTTGTTTTTTTTCATTACAGGTAAAGTTTCGTTTACGAAGATATACGTAAGCAAGTTTAGGAAGCGTTCTTTGATACCTGATGTAATTGCATTTTAAAGGTCTTAGTTTACATTTATGTTTAAATTTCAATACTTTTATGTACGTTTAAGACATTTTTGAGCACATTTTACTTACAATTACTTAGTTTCATCTACGGAGAAGGATGGAATCATGTTTAGGGCGTTTCTTTCAGCTTAGAACAGTGTATTGCATTAAATGCCGTTGTTTACACATATGGTATCTTTTCTACCACATGTATGGTCGGTTAAAACATTTATTACCACACTTTCCTTACATTTTCACCAGGTGAAGTTAAGTCTCCGAAAAATGCATTGAAGCGGGTTTTCTTTTTCCTTAGAATAGTTTATTGCATTTTTGACCACAGTTTCGTTACATTTACTCAGTTTAATCTACGGAGAAGGATGGAATCATGTTTAGAGCGTTTTTAACAGCTTAGAACAGTTCATTGCATTAAATGTCGTTGTTTACACATATTGTACTTTTTCTACCTCATTTATTGTCTTTTAATAGATTTATTACCACACTTTCCTAACATTTTCACCAGGTGAAGCTAAGTCTCCAGAAAAAAAAAACATTAAAACAAGTTTAGGGCAGGTATTTTGATTCCTTAGAACAGTTTATTGCATTCATTACAACATTTTCCTTACATTTACTTAGTTTAATCTATTGGAAAGGATGGAATCATGTTTAGGACATTTTTAACAGCTTAGAACAGTTTATTGCATTTTGACCACATTTTCCTTACGTTTAATTAGTTTAACCTACGGAGACGGATGAAATCATGTTTAGAGAGTTTTTTAACAGCTTAGAACAGTTTATTGCATTAAACGTCGTTGTTTACACATATTCTACCCTTTCCACCATATTTATGGTCATTTAGTACATTTGTTAAAACAATTTTCCTTACATTTGCTCCAGTTGAAGTGAAGTCTCCGAAAATGAATTTACATAGTACGGAGATGAATGGAATGATGTTAAGGGCGTTTTTTAACAGCTTAGAACAGGTTATTGCATGAGATGTCGTTTTTTACACTTATGGTACCTTTTCTATCACATTTATGTTCGTTTAGTACATTTATTACCACATTTTCCTTGAATTGAATTAAAAAAGAAGTCTTCACGCAAAAGGACTCGGGTGAGGGAATGGAATAGAGCTGTCCACCTTGATGTACTCGTAATAAAACCCTAACCTATCAGTCATAACAACAACACTGCTATCAGTTAAAAACTGATTTTTTAAAAAAAAATATTGCTGTATTATTAATTATATTAAACGAGAAAAAAGAACCTCTATATTTTTCAGGCCCGCGCGCATGGTTATTTTTGCTGCGCATGCAACCTTTTTTATGTCATCAAAAAACCTTTAAAAAACCATGAGATATTGTGCTCATTTCGGTAAATCGATGACGTTTAGAATGCGGCGACAATCTTAGTTAGAAAATGAGTCGTTTTCGTTCGATATATTTGATCAATTGTTTTGAACGACCCTCCAGTCAACTTTCCACCAACAACTGTGTCTGATCAAGAAAAAAAGGGAGTCGTTACCGAGATGTATTTCACCCGTTTAAGGTTAAAAGAGAATCGTTTTGGACAAGTGGTATGTCGACGTAAAAAGCTTAATGTCTTGGCTGCTGTTGGATGACATCAAATATCGCGACTACTGATGTAATGCTTCGCTATCAAGTGGTTAGAAAAAAGAGCTTTTTCTCATTTTCATTCAGTCATACGCTGACACATTGTAAACACTGTTTTTTTGTTGTTGCTGTATTTATATAACGCCACCTATCTTAAAATATTTTAACTCCTGTTGTAAAAAACAAAACAAAACAACTTTTCCATACGTGCGTTTAGACTGTTTACAAATCTTTTCTATAACACGTGACAAATGGCATATTATTTGAATTCAGTCAAGATTATACTGATTCAGTTTGTAATGTCTTCTCGACGTGGGCATTGTTTCCTAAAAAAAAAATAGTTTGGATTGACACTTTTTTTCGGAAATGGTGAAATAGTCTATCCTCAATATGTAGAAACGTTAGAAGATCAACTTATAATTTTTGTATTGACAAATCTATGGTTCAGTAAACAGAGTTATTATTGAAGGAAACATCTTAAGGCGTGACTTGTTAATAAGCGAGTGCATCTCTAATTCGCATAACAATCATATATATATTTTTTTTTTGAAAACATTCTTTACGTTTTTAAACACAGATATCAAAAAAATGAATGATGCATCAGATTCAACTTGTTTTTTTTCAATTTAATATGTTCAATAACTACCTTTTCTTAATACTTTCGATTTCAAGATGGTCCCAACTCCACCGTTATAAGAAGGGAAAGATTATGATTTTCATAATATCCTTGTCGATAGCTTTAATTTGATAGGTCACACGACTATCTTCTCTAAACTTTTGATTTTCTGTTCGGTGTTAACCCCATCCCCACGGCGATGGTGGAAAATGTCATTTTTGTAATGTATTCATCAAGCCCTTCATATCAGTACCTCACATGCTTGGATTTGTAAAAAGGAAGATGTTTTTCATCTCTGGTCGTGACCCCACCCCCACATAAAATGAAAAAACGTCATTTTCGTAATGTATTCATCGAGCCCTTCATATCAATACCTCACATGCCTGGCTTTGTAAAAAGGAAGTCGTTTTTCAGCTCTGGTCGTGACCCCACCCCACGATGAGGGTTAAAATTACGATCTTCTTAATCCACTCGTCGAGACCTTCAATTTGATAGGTCACGTGACCACCTTCTCGAAACTTCGATTTTATGATGGGCGTGACCTCCACCCCCACATAAAATGAAAAAACGTCATTTTCGTAATGTATTCATCGAGCCCTTCATATCAATACCTCACATGCCTGGCTTTGTAAAAAGGAAGTCGTTTTTCGGCTCTGGTCGTGACCCCCACCCCACGACGAGGGTTAAAATTACGATCTTCTTAATCCACTCGTCGAGACCTTCAATTTGATATGTCACGTGACCACCTTCTCGAAACTTCGATTTTATGATGGGCGTGACCCCCACCCCCACATAAAATGAAAAAACGTCATTTTCGTAATGTATTCATCGAGCCCTTCATATCAATACCTCACATGCCTGGATTTGTAAAAAGGAAGATGTTTTTCGGCTCTGATCGTGACCCCACCCCACGACGAGGGTTAAAATTACGATCTTCTTAATCCACTCGTCGAGACCTTCAATTTGATAGGTCACGTGACCACCTTCTCGAAACTTCGATTTTTATGATGGGCGTGACCCCCACCCTCACGACGAGGGGAGATAACTTTGTATGATTAAGTTTATGAGAATCAAGCAATCTGATTGGTTAATTAGTGTTAGGAACGTGAAGTGATTGGGTGATTACTTATTTCAAGCTCTTCGAGCTTTTGGTTTTTGATATACATTGCCCTAGCCATTATATCCACGTTATTAAACACGATTCACCTTTTTATGATGGGCGTGACCCCCACCCCACGACGAGGGGAGATAACTCTGTATGATTAAGTTTATGAGAATCAAGCAATCTGATTGGTTAATTAGTGTTAGGAACGTGAAATGATTGGGTGATTACTTATTTCAAGCTCTTAGAGCTTTTGGTTTTTGGTATACATTGCTCTAGCCATTATATCCGCGTTATTAAACGATCAGGTGGCAACGAATCGGTCAATTGGCGGAGAATCGAGCGATCCGATCGCTCGATCAGCCGAGTTTTTTGAGAATTTCTCATAGTGGAGGAATTCCCCTAATAATGTCATAAATGGGAAAAAAAAACCCCACCGCCTCAAAACAATTGCGGATTCTGAATCATCTGTACCATCACAATTGCGGGTTCTGAATCGCTGATTTAGAGTCCCCAAAACTGTTTTTTGATGATGACTCAGAATTTTTTGCTTTTGATCGCGTTCGCCAACGATGGATCGATGGTCTGATCTGCGATTGGAACGTTGACGAAAAATTACGTACAAGATACAAATGAAGATGTACGATTTCACCCTTTTTTTAAAAACGCGCGTTCACCACGAGTATTTGAACGTTAAAAGTGCGATCTAGGAGTCACAACTGTACATGGGGGGGGGGGGGGGGGGATTCAAGATCATGTACAGTTTTGTGAACAAGCGTGTGATTTAACACTGAATTCCACGTTGGTGAATGCATCGTGTGCGTATGTTGTACACGTACATGATCAAGTGATAGTAAACTCTCAAAATATACCTACTAACGTATTTATTTTGGACTTGCTAGGTGAAAGGTCAAGGTCACAGTGTCCTTCAACATACTAAATCGTAACCAATTGGTTTTCGGATGATAACTTGATGATGGTTTGACCCACATTCATGAAACTTCATAGGTAGGTTGGCATAGGTGAGTGGAAGACCCCTATTTATTTTAGACTCACTAGGCCAAAGGCCAAGGTCACAGTGACCTTGAACATAATAAATCGTAAACAATTGGTTTCCAGATGATAATTTGCCAATGGTTCCACCTACATTCATGAAACGTCATAGGTAGGTTGGCATTGGTGCAAGAAAGAGTTCTATTTATTTTGGAATCACTGGGTCAAAGGTCAAGGTCATAGTGACCCTTCACATAGTAAATTGTAAACAATTGGTTTCGGGACGATAAGTTGATAATGATTAAACCCACTTTTGTGCTGTCACAACTCGACATTGGATCGGTGATCCTATCAGCATTTTTGTAATTACTTTGTAGTTGTTCTTTTTTATGAAGTTTTTGTAACAAATTGAAATGGACTATTATAAAAATAAAAAAAAAAAAAATTTCCTACCATAAGAGTATTTTATCAATGGAAAGTATATTTGTAGCACATAAGACTTTGATAAGAACAATTAGGTATGTTCAGGGGTGTGGCGACAGGAGGAGGGTCTCCAATCCTGACCAAAATTTCCTATAGTTGGAAATTCCGAGGGCAAGTCATGAGTAGTTGGAAATTCTATCTGGATTTTAGAAGTTCTTTGGCGATGCTGATGTCTCCTTTACTTCAAATTCCATCTCAGTTTTAAATCAGCAAAAATTCTAACTGTTACTATTCATACAACTACAGTGTATGCAATATCGAGCTTCATAAGTATGTATGATATCAAACGGTACGAGATTTCTATACTACGTTTACTCATTGTAATAGAAAAAAAAATCTTCAAAATGCACTTGAAGAAAATCACATCATGTAAAATCGTTATCCTGAGTTAATTCCATCATTCACAGTTATAAAATGATGAAACATCGAACATTGATCATTCCTGCATAAGATCGATCTGATTTAATGTTAGAACAGTGTGAATTGCTCAAAGTTCTAAGCTTGAGCTTTTGTTTAGAACATTCAATTCCCAGAAGAATACCAAATAATAATAACCTGATAATTCTATCATAAATGTCACATAAAATGTGTTGACATTTTAGTTACTAGAATCAATTTTACACCCCTTTTCATGGCTTCATTTTCAAAATCTTTCTTGGTAGTGAATTTTCAGCTCTACAGGGGTGGGGAGAGACTGGGGGGTCCCCCCTGGCCCCTCCCCCTAGTTGGAAACTCACTACCCTCTAGCCATGTCCCTGGGTATGTTTGAAACGGTTGGATGTTATGACCAAGTCATTGGGCGCCGACATCCCCCCTCCCCCCCCCCCCCCCTCCATCCTCAAAAAAAATGTTAGTTACGGCCTTGGCAACGGCATTGGACTTCAAACCAAAAGGTCAACGGTTCGATCCACACCAGGGGTAACCGCGATGTTTCTTTGGGCAAGGAAACTTAAGCCTGATTGCTTAATTGTGGGTATGGTTGTGATTTGTGATGAAGCATACTGCACGTTGATGGTGCACTTGTTTTCAACCAATGGTATCCCTGCGGAGTCACTGCGTTAGTGTGTCTGACAGTTGCTTCAGTTGGGCGAGTGAAATACAGAAAAAAACGTAAACTCCCGCCAAAGGTCGTTGATTCCTGTCCCTGGTAAATTCTACCCAAGATGTGTTCTGTATTTACACCACGATTAAACGTGAATTCAGTGAATGAAGCTAATATTTTTAAAGGAAAATATCATCTTCGGCATATGCTCCTGCAAAAATTTGAAATTCGATTCAAAAAGTCAATATTGAATTGGATTCGAAATCAGAAATTTGAATATACTTTTGTCATAACCGTGAATGTTTACAGATTGTGTAATTGATCACATTATTTTATATTGAGTATTGTTCTGAGTAGAAACGTAACTGACTTGTAGCAGTAACTGTGTTTGTAGCGATGTAGCTGCAACTGTACAACAATTGTAGCTCATTGCTACAAACACTATTATTGCAAAAACCATTCATTTCAACTTATTGTGCATTATGATCATTGACCATTCATTAAAAGTTTTGAACTTTGAAAAATTATTCAGCTGTTCAACTTCAATAAATGATTTGTTCTACAACATGATCACATTATTTTATTATGCTCCCAGAAAAATTTTTTCAGAGGTATATAGTCAATGTCTCTGTCCGTGCTTCTGTCCGTCTGTCCATCCGTACAAACATTTTGTATTATAACTTGAGAATCAGTTGTCGGATTTTAATGTTCTTTAGTATGGTGATAGGGCAGCTTGGGGGAACGGATGCCCTCATACCTAGAGTTTCGTCCATTCATGTTTGGTGGAGTTATGGCCCCTGTTTGTTTTTGGCCTGTGTTTCTGACTACGGTAAATTGTACCATAGCCTGTAGGGTTGTTTGTATGAACCAATTCTCTTCAAACATTCAGAAATTCCTCCGTCCATATGTCGGTACGTACGTCCATCCATCCATACGAACATTTTGTATTATAACTCGAGCATCATTTGTCGGATTTTAATGTTCTTTGGTATGGTGATAGGGCAGCTTGGGGGAACGGGTACCCTCGTACCAAGCGTTTCATCCGTTCATGTTTGGTAGAGTTATGGCCCCTCTGTTTCTGACTAAGGTAAATTGTACCATAGCCTTTTGGGTTGTTTGGATGAACCAATTCTCTTGAAACATTCAGAAGTTATTAATTTACATGCAAGTCGTACTTTGCTACCTCCAGGGGCATCAGCACACGCCTTATCGTTGTTCTTGTATTGAGTATTTCTCTGTTCGATCACCGTTACTGGATACATCGACAAAAGCAATGGTTTTCTGAATGAATACCTCTGATTATTAGCTCACCGAAGGGAGCTTAACTTATCACTTGCCGTCCGTCGTGAACTTTACATTATCGACTACTCCTCACAAACTACTGGATCAAATTGAACCAAGTTTAGTGTGCATGCTCTCCATCATATGTCAATTCAAACTTGTACAAATAAACTTGCCGCACCCACATGGGGCACCACAAGGGGCATAACTGATAGCACCCATGAATTTCTTTCCAAAATTCAAAAAAATCTTCTTCTTCAGATCCACCAGGCAGAATTCTTTCCTATTTGGTATACATCATCTCAAGGGAGGGTCAGAGTCAAGTTTGTTCAAATCGGCCCCCCAGGATTCATATTTGGGCTCACTTAAGAAGCCCAAATTTAAACTTGGTGCATTTCAGGCAAATTTCTTAAAAAACCTTCTTCTCCAGATCCAGCAGGCAGAATCTTTTGATATTTGGTATGCAACATTGTGGGTGGATCTGATTCAAGTTTGTACAATCGCTCCCCCTGGGTTCATATTTGGGCTCAGTATAGGAGCCTGAATTTGAACTTAGTGCATTTCAGGCAAATTTCTTTGAAAATCTTCTTCTCCAGATCCAGGCAGAATCTTTTGATATTGGGTATGCAGCTTGCTTAGGGGGGTGAGATTCAAGTTGTTCAAACCAAGTCCCTGGGTTCATATTTCGGCTCACTGTGGGAGCCCGAATTATAACTTTGTTCAAACTGTGGAATTTTCTTTAAAAATCTTCTTCAGATCCAGCAGTTGGAATGTTTTAATATATGGTATGCAGCATCTTTAGAGGGGTGAGATTCAAGTTTGTTTAAGCCATGTCCCTAGGTCCATATTTGGGCTCACCTTGTCAGGTGGGCGCCCTCAGGCCCCCTGGGGCCTCATGTTATATAAACAGAAGTAGAGCAGGCTTTAATTTACAAGCGGATCGACTCCATTTGGCGTTAAATTATCATTTCATTTTAATCTTTCAACACTGGTAGTGTCTAGTGAGACTGGAATTAGCAGTTTAATTAAAATGCTAATTCCAGTCTCACTAGACATGACCAGTGTTGAAAGAAAATTAAAGTTTCCAAGCAAAATCAGTGATTAGCTGTTGCTAACAACTAGCCCTGTGCAGTACCTAGTTTCGAAGATTCTCGCACCTGTTTCTGTTTTGGAACTATATATATACTATATATATACTATAACTATAATCAAATCGAAAATGTGTGATTCGCAGGCCCCTACTTTGAAACAAACATTGGTGAAAAAGTTGGAAATGCTGCAAAATGATGCGTGTCGGTGGATATTATTGTTGGAACAAATCGGGTTTACAGCACCCCATCCCTACCTTCCTCCAGTTGGTCGTCTTCAAGATGCTCCTGATTCGATTCGAAGCAAAAATGGGTGATTTGCAGGGTACTGTACTGTCAAGTGGCCAAATAAAGACAGGTGAGCGCCCTGATATCATATAACTAGGGCCTGGGTATCTCAAATTTCGAGTTGTAGTGAATCTCAAATCGAATTGAATTACGGTAACCAGTTTTCGTCAGATCATCGAAGTTAAGCAACGTCGAGCCAGGTTATTCCTTGGATGGGTGATCGTCTGAGCGATCGATTCAGACTCCCGCGTTGTGTCCTTGGGCAAGGCACTTCACCACAATTGTCCACATGGGGGCACGGTGGCACCGTGTACTAAGGCATACTGCATGTCGATGGTGCACATGTCTTCAACCAATCTAACTCTGCCTCTGCTGCAGTGCAACTGTCACCGACACGATATGATCTTCGCTGTTAAAGTGTCGTTATATCATAATAAATTATAACAGTAAACATTTTTAGTCTCCAGAAGCGGATTCACCATACTCTAAGGTGCCAAATAATAGTGTTGGCACTATTATTAATTTTGGAGAAAAATTCCAACCATCACTTTTATTTGGTAATGAGACATTGAGTAATAACGCCATCACTATTATTAATATTTAATAAATATGCAAGCCATCACTATTATTCAGCCATCACTATTATTTGGCACATGTATGAGAGTATGGTCCACCTGGAAAATTCCCGGTGGGCCCCCTATTGGGTTCCGAATGGGGCTCCTAAAATTGATGCAGCCCGGTACATGAAATTTCGTGAAAATGAAAAGGATTTGATTGCGTAGACTGTCGGTATATCGAAATGTTTCCTATGCAGACTGCCATTGACAGGGGACATTTCGATATACCAGCAGTCTAGTCTGCCATTGATCGCTCAAATGAAATAAGACAGCTTTCCTTCAGTTTCAAAAGTCAAACGTTTCTATGATTGGCCGAACTATGGTTTTCCTGATGGGTCCTCTGCCCCGCTAGAATCATTTTTGTTGAATGATGGATGAAGATGACACAAAAATGCCACTGAGATGTCCTCCATGTGGCCTGCCATTGATCCCTCAGATGCAAGCGCGTTCATTCAGTTTGCAAAATTAATTATTTTTCTTCAGGTCTTGGTACATTTTTCGTTAACTTTTCCTGTCCCAGTCCGCCCCTGTCAGTCTCCACTCTTGTATTCTATGCAGAGGCAACTCGCCAGCTGGGGACAATCAATGGGGAAATTGGAATTTTCCAAAATGGAAATGAATGCTTCTTTAATCATCAGGTCTGGTGTACAGAAGTCCTGATGGTAGAAGATTTCAAGAGAAAACATGTAGGCTTTTGAGAACATCTCAACGATTTGAAAATTTCCAAATTAGCATGCCTCGGACCGAATTGAATCATCTGGATGGTTTCGAATCGAATCAAATTTCAAAGCTCCACAGACAGAGGCTACCTTGGCCCAAAAACTTTACAGTGGAATGCACCGATTTGTTCCAGGCGAAAATATAGATTTTTCGAACTGAAAGAACACTACTTCTTCCTTGCATCTGAGTGATCAGCAGCAGTACATATGGAAGGTGGGTATTTCGATGGCATTTTTGTATCATCGTAGCTCTGTTGACAAAATAGTTGCAACAAAGGGGTCCCTGGATCTATCAGGCCAACCGTAGTTCGAATCAGTGGGAGAAAATTTGGACTTTTAGAACCTGAAAGAATGCTGTTTCCTTGCATCTGAACGACCTGTCGTCCCCTGAGTTCCAGTTTGTTCTATGTACCTGCTGGCACATATTTATTTGTTTATTGGTGTTTAAGGTCTCCTACTTATGCATAATGGCTAATCATGACCGTAACAGTTTTACGGGTGGCGGAAGCCGGAGTACCCGGGGAGAACCACCGAGCAACAGCGAGCAGCGGCCAGCTGTCCAACATCTTAACACTGCACTGCAGCACAGGCAGGATTAGATTGGTTGAAGACATTCATACCATCAACGTGCAGTACATCTTAGTACATGGCATCATCGTGCCCCCATGTGGACAATCAGGGTTAAGGGCATTTCCCAAGGACACAACACAGGAGTCCGAATCGATCGCTCTTAAGGTCACCCATCCGAGGACTAACCAGGCTCGATGTTGCTCAACTTTGGTGATCTGATGAGAACCGGTTACTGCAATGCCATCTCACCCCCACTGACACATATAATACATTGGAATGCAGGAGGAGAAGGGGGGGGGGGGGGGGGGGCAGACGAGACTGCTGGTATGTTGAAATGCCCTCAAAATATCCAGACAGCCAATGGTAGTCCACATCACGTTGAGGGCATTTCTATTTTCCACTTTCCAGTAGTCTATGCAATCGGATCCATGGATCCATTTTGCCTTTTGGTCATCTTCACGAAATTCCATGCAAATGTTGGACTGCATCATTTTGGGGGGCAAGAACATGAATGGGGGGGGGGGGGGGGGGGGCACAGAGAAATTTACTGGTGGACTATGCGGCCAGTCCACTTTTCTCCGCCGGGTCCCCCAAACGATTCTCAAGCTTCGCCGCCCATGTTTGACTTTATCTTGGAAGTTCTTTTTAATTTTTTTACACAAAATCTATAAATACTGTTAACTTCTATTGTTCTTCTTTCAGAAAAAAATGTTCAATTAGGAAAATGCAACATTTGATCTTCAGTTAAAATATTTACTCTGTGCAGTGGTTGTTATAAGATTGTTTAATGTTATAAACTTTATCAACAACAAGATTAGGACAAACTCAACTTTAAGATGAGTACACCTGGAAGCGAAACTAAAGATGGCGCGAAATGTCCAGATGGAAACAAAGAAACACATTTTTCTTGGCTCTTCTTTCATCTTCATTATGAAAGAACTGATAATAATGAAAAAGGATTTTCCTTATTTCCGAATAAACAACGATTTTTCCTTCCCAAGCAAAAAGGAACTCTTGCATGCAATTTTTGTCCTGACATGAGCTGTCGTATAAAGAAATGTTCGACGTGTAAAACAGTGGCTTATTGTGATGACAGGTGCCAAAAAGCTGATTGGAAAAATCATAAACGTGATTGTGCCAAAATGGCTGAAAATATGATCCAAATCTCAAGATGTCATTTCTGTTTTGCTGAGAAAAAATTGAAACACTGCTCTAGATGCAGGGTCATTCCATATTGCTCAAAAGAATGCCAGACAAAAGACTGGATAGAACATAAGAAAAAGTGTTTCCTATACTGTGAAAGTGTAGATGGAAAAGCTGACTTGCCTCACCAAATACAGACTAGAGTCTCAAGTATGTTTCCACACATGACAATTTTAACCAAGTTAACAGACTTGACACATTCTCCACATATGGGCAGTGTGTTTGTAATAAGAATTTCCCGTTTAAACGCTTTATTGTTCAAACATGGTGCAGAGTTAGTGGTGAGTAAATATAAATTCAAATAACATAACTGGTTGAGGGCAAGATTATTTTTGGTGGTCTGAATTTGCTATTCAAAATTTGTTTTATTACAAATTATTGGACAGTGCCTGTAGGCACTCTCCAATTATTTGTGATAAAACCAATTTATATAAACAAAAATATTATTTGCGTTTAACAAAATATGTGTTGTGCAAGGAGAATGTTGGCTTTTTCTCTGGTACCCTCATTTTTAGCTTAACTTAACAAAGTCAAGATAAGCTGTTGCCATCACGCGTACGGAAGTCTGCTGGTCTGTGAGTCTGTTCACATTTTCCTTTAGCACAGGCTACACCCCGTAGTTCCTGTGTGATTGTCATGAAATTTCATATGCAGGTTTGGGGTCATGTGTAGATGAGTACGTCCCCTTCTGGTTGTGATCGGTCAACCGGTATGGCTGCCCAAGCCCAAAACCCGAAAACCGTTAGCACAGTCTACAAGTCATATTTATGAAGGGATTTCATTGTAACTTCGCAGGATGCCTCTGTATAATGTCTAGATGAGAACGTCCCCTTTTGGTCATGATCTGGCAATCGTGATGGCTGCCCAAGCCCAAAACCCAAAAACTTTTAGCACAGTCTGCAGGTTATGTTTAATATGGAGGGATTTCATTGTAACTTGGTAGGATGACTACATATAATGTCTAGAGGAGAATTTCCCCAGTTGGGTGCGATCTGTCAACCATGACGAGTGCTGAGCCTAAAACCTGAAAACCTTTAGCACAGTCGACAGGTCATATTTATGGAGGGATTTCATTGTAACTTGGTAGGTTGACTTCATATAATGTCTAGATGAGAAAGTCCCCTTTTGGACGTGATTGGGCAACTTTGAGTGCTAGAGGGGCCAGAAGCCCAAAAACCTTTAGCACACTCTACAGGTCATATTTATGAAGGAATTTCATTGTAACTTGGTAGGATGACTCCAAATAAAATAGATGAGAACGTCCCCTTTTGGTCGTGATCATTCAGCCTTGATGGCTGCCCAAGCCCCAAAACCTTTAGCATAGTCTATAGGTCATATTTATGGAAGGATTTCATTGTAACTTGTTAGGTTGACTCCATATAATGCCTAGATGATGACATCCCCTTTGGTCATGATTGGTCAACTGTGACGGCTACAGGGGCCCAAAGCCCGAAAACCTTGAGCACAGTCTACAGGTCATATTTATGAAGGGATTTCATTGTAACTTCGTAGGATCACTCCAGATGATGCCCAGATGAGAATGTCCCCTTTTGGTTGCGATCATTCAACCATGATGGCTACCCCGAGCCCGAAGCCCAAAAACCTTTAGCACAGTCTACAGGTAATATCTTTGAAGGGATTTTATTGTAACCTGGTAGTTTGAATTCATTTAATGCCTCGATGAGAACGTCCCCTTTTGGATGTGATTGGGCAACTGTGACAGCTGCAGGGTCCCGAAGCCTGAAAATCTTTAGCACAGTCTACAGGTCATATTTATGAAGGGATTCCATTGTATCTTGGTAGGATGACTCCAAATAATGTCTAGATGAGAACGTCCCTTTTTGGTTGCGATCATTCAGCCTTGATAGCTGCCTGAGCCAAAAAACCTTTAGCATAGTCGATGAGTCATATGCATAAAAAGATTTCATTGTAACTTGTTAGGCTGACTCCATATAATGCCAAGATGATGACATCCCCTTTTGGTCATGATTGGTCAGCTGTGACCGCTACAGGGGCCCGAAGCCCGAAAACCTTGAGCACAGTCTACATCATATTCATGAAGGGATTTCATTGTAACTTCGTAGGATCACTCCAGATTATGCCCAAAAGACAACGCCCCCTTTTGGTCGCGATCATTCAACCATGATGGCTTCCCGAGCCCAAAACCTGAAAAACTGTAGTGCAGACTACAGGTTGTATTTGTGAAGGGATTTCATTGTAACTTAGTAGAATGACTCAGTATAATGTTGAGATGAGGACGTCCCCTTTTAATTGCAATCAGTCTATCGCATTGGCTACACAGGCCTGAAGCCCAAAAACCTTTAAAAAACCTTTAGCACAGTCTACAGGCCATATTTATGAAGGGATTTCAATGTAACTTGATAGGATGACTCATTTCGAAATAATTTCACTGTAACTTGGTAACTTTCATTGACATATGTTAACTGAAGGGCCACATACATTAACTGTGAGGTCATATTAACACACCCCTCAGCTCTTTAGTACAGTGTACATCTCATATTATTTTTATTAAAAACATAGCATTCAGGGAACAGAAATTAACATATTCCCAATTATCACAGTTCTTGTCTTATTTCATAATCCTTTCATAAACATTGAACATTATCCTTTTCATCAAACCCAACACACAGACAAGTTAAGCTACAGTGTCATTGACACTTTCATTATGAAAGCCCTGATAGTGGCTTCTAGCACTCAACCAGACAATCAATTCTGACTCGAGCTCTCAGGCCACAGGCCTGACAACTGGACAAATTTGCATCAGTAAAACAATTGCCTTGGTAAAATGGCTGTGAATCGTCAAAAACATCCTTTGCTTCAGCAGTTCAATTGAACTAGGGTACTTTTTCCTACAATCACATTATTATGCCTCTTACAGATGCTACTCTAACAATAACAGTCTATCTCCCGATCCCTCGTCCAACTCATGCGATCACCATTGCTTGATTTCCAATAACCTCTATACAGAGTTATCTCCCTTGTGTATAACAGAAGCTTATACCATTCCTAAAGCCAAGAATCTATCAAGTAGTTACCAATAAGTCATTGCTCAAACGACTCTATTCCTGTCAAGCAAATAGGCCATAGAGTATTTACTCGAACGGGTGACTCGCACAATACGACTATTAGCCACATTTTGGTATTTGAGGATAGCTATGACCTGGTATTGTATTATTTGAGGATAAAGGGAGAATCCCTTTTTTGTCATATGAGGCCATGAGAAAATCCCTCAAAGAGGTCTAATTTACTATCTCTCTCAGCCTCATCTCAGTATTTAACAGCCATATCCCCTGGCACCCCAATTTTAGCACCCCTTTTTGGAAAATGCCTGGCCTTCCGCACCCAATTTTTGTTGCATGAGGGCTAGTGTTGGGTGTCGGATCCGACGAGTGTGGGAAATCCGATCCGACTGAGTTTCATCAAATCCGAATCCGAAACCGAATCCAAAAGCTCTCCTGAATCCGAACGAAATCCGAATCCGAAATCGGCCCCTAAATCCGACCCGAATCTGATCCGAATCCGAAAATCCGAATCCAAATCCGACAAATCATGTTTATTTTTAGTTATGAATCTTTAAGTCTCACACAACGCAGATTTGTGGAGCGAATGCTGCAAAATTGCGAACATATGCAAGATTCTGCACCTTTCATTTGTGAAGGAACCTTCCATTAAGTTTGTTCATTTATAGTATTTTATACAATTACCCATTACCCAACGGTTTTGCGACAATACATTGAACACATGCACGACTGCACGTATCATAGATTCATAACCGTATTACGTAATTTGCGTTCCAAGAATAATATCAAATTTAGTAACTTTGGCAGTTGGGAGTAACACTCACCTCATAGAATATATCATATGGCATCGATCAATTTTGTACAATCTTTGACGGAGAATAGTTGGGTGTGGGGGGGGGGGGGGTGGGGGGTGCAGACCATCCATTCTCCGATGGGAAGTTTGGAAAATAACCTATATTACTTGGAGCCTTGGGCTATAGCGTACTAGAAATTTTCTGAGAAGTGATGAAGAGATGGGTAGAATGTTAAATAAACGATAATGACCATCGACCAACAAGGGCGGTTCCAGGGTTTCTGAATAGAAGGGGCGCCCCACGTGCGAAGCGCCATGGTGTGAGTAATTTTGAGATCGACTTACCCTATAACTGAGAGGGATTTAACGAAATCAGCCATTAACTTTCATAAAATTAAGGCGGCGAAGGTGTCTGCAACTTCATGGCCAAACCTAACCTATTCAAATTTCTTGGATATGTACGCGACTACGCATGTGTGTGTGTGCCTGTGTGATCTTGTGTTCAATTAGGAGGGTGGGGGGGGGGGGGGATATTGCGATAAGTGCCGATCGAGTGTGATTTGCAATTTTGAATGTTTAATTGTTTATTAGCAGTCGGTTTGGAGTCGGATTTGTTCGGATTCGACGTGTTGAAAAATCCAATCCGAGCCAGAATCCGATTGCCTATCATGAATCCGACCCGAATCCGAAACACAATTGAAAATCCGATCCGAATCCATTTGGATTCGGATCGGATCGGATTCGGATTATCGGACCCGACGCCCAACACTAATGAGGGCTATGAGAAAAGCCCTCAATGAGGTCTAATTTACTGCCCTTCTTTGCCTCGTTTCGTTTGAGGCCACGAGGGCCATGGAAAAATCCCTCACTGAGGTCTAATTTACTATCCCTCTTAGCCTCATTTCGGTATTTAAGGATACCCATGACCCAGCTCCTATACAGCTCCTATACAGATAGTCTTACCAACGGCTTCCATCTTATCTACAAAGCTCCTAGGCCACTACTAGTCTATGGTCTATCTGTCCTATCATTAGCTTCTACAGCAGTCATGTGCCATTGTGGCCTTGTACCATTACTACTGGCTACCGTTATTGTGCCCCATTGCTCAAACCGTTATTACTGATTTGCAACACTCTCAGTCTCGACTATAACCTCGATCAAGGTTGAATCTGATTGCTTCATTTCCCCTGAATAACACATATACATATAGACAGGCTATATAAGGAATTTCACAAATGGGATTCTTATTCGACTCAGCAAAATTTGGATTGAGCACTGCCATTGAACTGACATGGAAGATACTACAAGTCCTGGAAATGAGACGGGTGCGAGTGCAGTTGCTCCCATCAGCACCCAGTGATTTTTATTTTACAGGAGCTAAAAAATGTTGAAGAAAAATATTGTGGTGCACTAATATACTGTGAGGGCATATAAATGTGTGTTATTTGAAGAAAGCTGCACCCTGTGGCTAGTGGCAAGTTACTGTCATAATTGAGCAATTCCTTATGCATTTAACCCTTTGGACACTAGTGGTATCTGGCATGCAGTTCAATGACAGCAATTAGAAGACTCCATATTCATTATTTGGGGTTGACCAATCAATATTTTCAACATGCGCTCAGGGCTGCACGTTGAAAATACTGATTGGTCTACCCCACACATTTACTGAACAGCCATCCTATTTAGTGACATTATGACGTATCATGCTCCTGGCCAGAAAAGCAGCCGCGCAGGTTCAAAGGGTTAAGGTTTCTGGTGTTTGGTGACAGTATTTCCTCGACAATTCATACATGTTTACTAACATTTTACAGGTGCAAATTACTCTCGTCTCTGATTTCACGGGAGCTTGAAACTGCACCCGTCAATTCTGTTCATTTTCAGCACTGTACCGCCAGGGTTCAAAGGGTTATTTATGAATTTTTGCTACTCTTTGATACTCTATCCTGTGTGGCTTTGCAGATGTGTCTTCTCCCTCTGACACCCTGAAGCTGAAAATCACTTTCCCTTCCATTGCCCCCTCTATCCCACCATCGTAAAAACTTCCAAAAGGAGAATTTACATGGGACCAAAATCAGAAATTTTGCTTCGGGTTTTTTTTTCATTAAATGCTTCATCATAGTCCTAATAATATCTTTTATTCTTACGTACACACTTTTAGACCTTATATCTCCCATTGTCAGTATCTGTTATAAAAGGCAGATCCGATGCTAGTAGCGGACGATCCGTCTGAAAAATTACTGGTCTCTCAAATAAAAGGCTTTTCTCTGAAAGCCGCAAATTTGAAAAAATGACCATTTTAACCCCTTAACCCTTCACTTAACATGAAAAGCAGACGACACTTGCAAAAAAAAATTCTTGACCAACTAATTTTTTTTAAAATATTTTGTCTCACAAATATAGGTTATGACCCCTCATTGGAACAAGCCTTTACATTGGGTAAAGGGTTAACCAATGTACACGATATCAAAACTCTTATTTAGGCCTAAAAAGCTACACATTTGTTTCTCAGGCCTGCCCACATGGTCCTTTTGGCTGCCAGATGTTCTCTTTTTATAACCAATACAAACTTTAAAAAATAGAAATATTTTACTCATGTTAATAAAATCGATAAGTTTGTCCCTTGAGTGCAATAAGGCTTTGCAGGGCCGTTTAGCATTCCAAAGAGTTCTTGCACTCAAGGGACGAAATACACCACCACCCATGCTATTCTGTAGTTTATGAGGCATAGAACATAAAACAAACTAAAAACATTAACTTTTGATGGCATAGAAATAGTTACAAAAATAAAAAATAGAATAAAAAACCAACCACCCCCATGCAATTTTACCCAAAATTGGCCTGAGAAACAGAAGATCCACTTTGTGAGATCTTATTTTTTAGCTCACCTGGCCTAAAAGGCCATGTGAGCTTTTCTCATCACTTAGCATCCAGCGTTGTCCGGCATCCGTAAACTTTTCACCTTTTCATCTTCTTCTCTGTAACCGCTGAGCCAGTGTGAACCAAACTTGGCAGGAATGGTCTATGGGAGGTCCTCATTTTGTTCCCATCGGATGAAAAACATAGTTTTCAGAAGCATTCATTGATTCTGGTTGGTGGATTTTCAAAAATCTTCTCCTCTGAAACTGCCAGGCCAAATGTTTTAAAACTTCACATAAATGATGACTGGGACCCCTTCTACTAACTATCCTCATTTAATGTTGATTGGGTCACAAACATGGCTGCAATTGCGGCTTATAGTTACTGTAGAAACCCTATGAGAAATCACATTTTCATCATCTTTTCTGGAACTACTGAGCTGACATGAACCAAACCTGGCAGGGATAGTCTATGGGAGGTCCTCAATAGACGATCCTTATTTTGATCCCATGGGCTTGAAAACATGGCCCCCAGAGGCATTCTTTGATTCTGATTGGTGGATTTTGAAAAATCTTCTCTGAAACCACAGGGCCAAATGTTTTGAAACTTTGCATGGTTGATGACTGGGATCCCCTCTACCAACTATCCTCATTTAATGTTGATCGGGTTGCAAACATGGCTTCAATTGTGGCTTATAGTTACTGTAGAAATCCTATGAGAAATCACACTTTCATCTTCTCCGGAACTACTGAGCTGACATGAGCCAAACCTGGCAGGAATAGTCTATTGGAGGTACTCTACAAAAGATCTTCATTTTGTTCCTGTGGGTTGAAAAATATGGCCGCCAGGGGCATTCTTTGATTCTGGTTGGTGTATTTTCAAAAATCTTCTCCTCTGAAACTGCCAGGCCAAATTAATTTTTTGATACTTCACGTAAATGATGCCTGGGACCCCCTCTACCAACGATCTTTATTTAATGTTGATCAGGTTGTAAACATGGCCGTAATTGCAGCTTATAGTTACTATAGAAACCCTATGGGAAATCACATTTTCATCTTCTCTGGAACTTCTGAGCCGATGTGAACCAAACTTCACAGGAATGGTCTATGAGAGGATGGAAATATGAGGCTATATTCTAATGCTTAACCCAATGCCTCTCCTGTCTGCAGGAAGATCGGTACTGTCAGCAAAATACTTGTTTTTTGAAAATCTGGTAAGGGCTGGTTCCAGTTTTCTCCACTGAGAACTGGGGAAATAACCCAAAAATATTGTGTGTACAGTACAAGTCAAAATAAGCTGTAGCATAACTGTAATAAACTAAGTAAACTTCTGCTTCTGCACTGACAAGATCAGAATCTGACATTTTCTGGAAAGCTATCAGTGACAGCTTTCCAGAAAATGATGTCAGATTCTGGTCTTATCAGTGTAGGAAGAGAAAGATACATAGTTTATAGGATTTCCTACAACTTATTTTGACTTGTACTGTAAACAAGTGCAACCTATGTTGATACATGTATTTTTCTTCTCAAGTTACTTATCAGAAAATACTGATTGATGACAGGTGTTTGGAAAACCATGAAAGTTTTGTTTATATTCTCTTCCCATCATGCCAGCTTAGACAGTAATTATTGTATATCTTTTAAGATTTGACAAAATTGGAGTAAAATGTGTTTCCTGTAACCCTTTACCTATCCAAAGCTTTTTTGAAAGAGAATACTGTCTGAATAAATTGTTATTTTCAAAATATTTAACCTTCTTTTACTGATTTTTTTGTTGAAACAGAATTCATAAATGTGTGCATTTTCAAAAAAAATGTTTTGAAACTACAAGGCCAAATGGTTTGAAAACTTAGTGTGACTGATGACTGTAACCCTCTCTACCAATGATCCTGATTTAATTTTCATCGGGTTGCAATTATGGTGCAGTTGTGGCTTATAGTTACTCTAGAAACCCTATAGGAAATCACATTTTCCTCATCGTCACTGAAAGTACTAAGCTAATGTGAACCAGACTTGGCAGACATTGTCTTTGAGAGGTTCTCTACAACTGTTACTCGTTTTATTCCTGTTGGGTGAAAAACGTGGCTGCCAGAAGCATTCTTTGATTCTGATTGGTCAATTTTGAAAACTCTTCTCCTCTGAAACCACAGGGCCAAATGTTTTGAAACTTTGCATGGTTGATAACTGGGACACCCTTCACCAACGTCCCTCATTTAATGTTGATCGCATTGCAAACATGGCCACAATTACGGTTTATAGTTACTATAGAAAAAACCTATGGGAAATCACATTTTCATCTTCTCTCTGGAACTACTGAGCTGACGTGAACCAAAACTTGGCAAGAATGGTCTATAGGAGGCCCTCTACAAACGATCCTCTTTTTGTTCCCGTTGGTTGGAAAATATGTTCACCAGAGACATTCTATGATTCTGTTTGATGGATTCAAATATTTTGAAACTTCACGTGATTGAAGACTGGGACACCTTCTACCAATGATCCTCATGTAATGTTGATGCAATGTTGCAAACATGGTCACAGTTGCAGCTCATAGTTGCCATGGAAAGCCTATGGGAAATCACATTTTTATATGTAGTTCCGTGTGAGCGATTACAGGCTCTGTAGAGCCTCTAGTTTTGGGGGTTTTTTTAAATTTTTTCTCTCAAGTTTTCCAATTTAATAAAACAAAAAAAAACAACATATCATGTAACCCCTCATTGGTACGAGCTCGACAAGTTGGTTTCAGTGAGGAGTCACGTGTTCGGTTTTCTTTAAATTTTGTGTATTTATTTTTTTTTAACTTCTTTATTTGTGAATTACCCGGGAGGATTCGTAAAGGGTTAAAAAAGTATACCACGTTAGATTAAGAGGTTTCAAGTTTGTACCAACGGTCAACGACCAGGAATTCTGTCTTGGATTCCCACTCATATGAACAGTCCTTGAATTTTTAACTACTTCCTTGAAAAGTGCTTGAATTTGTTTTTATCTTTGAAAAGTACTTAATTTTCCACCACCTCCCCTGAGAAGTACTTAAATTAAGTTTTCCTATTACTCTGGAGATGAGAAGTTTCATGACAACCACCCTGCATGCATGTGCCACAAAAATGACCAGGAACCAAGCCAGGCATTTTAGGAGAGCAATTTATTCACTCGCCTACTGCTCGCCTTAAAACAATTAAGAGGGCGAAAACTGGCCCTCCTGGCCTTAGAAAATGAAGATTACCATAACCGCCTGTGCCCAAAACCCACATCTTTTAAGATCTCTGCTACATGTATGTTAGTGGTCTCTGTAAGATGGCCACACTGCACCTCCCACATCTCCGTGCCTTGGCAAGGCCCGGAGGTGTGGAAGGGCCACTGTAGCCGTCTCACACTACACTGAATAAAATAAACTGTACAAAGCCCACTTGGCAGAATTCATTAACAGTAAAACTTCATTTTGCAATTTTAGTTTTTGTATGTTTGAGGAGAGCTAATCGCTCGCCTAGGTCATGCCAGGATTCATTAACAGTAAAACTTCATTTTGCAATTTTAGCTTTTGTATGCTTGAGGAGAGCTAATCGCTCGCCAAGGTCAAGCCAGGGGAGTGAGTTTTAGCCCTCCTGCATTTTTAAGAATGCCAGGCCTGAGGAACCGCATCTCTCTTTACCTTGAGTGCAACAAGGCACTATCTGCAATCCTTTAGCATTGCAGATGGCACCTTGTTGAACTTGGGCGCATTATATATACCGGTACAGCTTGTTGTGTTTTGCAGAAATCAGGTCCTCAAGGCCAACATTCTTTTGCGCTCATGGTAGTGTAAGTGTATATCAAAATTACAATAGTCCTTGACAATTGTGGTGTGCATCCTTGAAATAAATTTATTTATTTATTAAGGCTTAATGACACTTTGCCAGCCAAGGTCATATCATCTCGGTGACATTTTTACGTATTGAGGAAAACGGAGTACCTAGGGAGAACCACCGAGCAACGACGAGCAGCTGTCGGCTTCCCAACATCAACATGTCTAAGCCTTGGATAAATTTTTGCTTTATTCACCTACTACATGTAGGGTGATAAATTTTTCCCGTAGGTTTAAAACTGAAAGAATTTATTCCTGTAGTAGAGACGGACTTGTTGACCTCTGACCTACACTGCTTTCGCGTAGCATAATTAATTAATAGTTCAATTGTTGTTTTCTTTAAACCTTTTTGAAAGTATTACACAATGCCAGTGGAAAACACCACACACTGTTCATTTAATAAAGTATTTTTACAAGTTTAGCTCAAGTTTGTAGGGAATTATTTTTTAGACAGAAATATATTACTGCGCCTTGTTTATTTTTTCCGATTTTGCTGGTTGATCGAATTGGACCAATGTGCTCCTTTCTTCTCGCTGTGTTTTTGGAGCAAGTAATAGCGCTGCGACAGCCCCGTAAAACAGGGCTCGATTTAACTGGATTAGCATAGCACTTTGCTCTCCAATTTCTGAATTTTGCTATTCAAGATTTATTAGTTTCAAGTGCTTTTGGATCAACTGCTAATCAATTTTCCAGGGTGAATAGTAAATTGTTATTCAAAATTTTCAGATTAAATCAAGCCCTGTAAAAGATTTATGGGATAACAAAATAAACGTATAGTGTTTTCAAGTATAAAATTTATTCTACTCGTAGGATTAAGAAGGAAGCCTACTCACCAGAGGCTCATCGGTTTCATTCTTAAGCCTGCTCGTAGAATAATGTTTTACTTGAAAACACTATACGCTTATTTAGTATTTATTTATTTGTTTATTTATAATTTATTGTTATTTATTTTATTTATTTATTATTGTTGTTGTTTTTGTTCATTTAGTTTATCAAGGCGCCACCTGCATCGCTAAAGCCATGCATGTGGTGCTTTGAAGCACACAAGGGGCTACTTTTCTAGAGGGGCACGCAGAATGCTCCAGCTCTTGGGGGTGGGGCATAAGCAACCCAGTATCCCTTGACAATTTAGGCTGACTCCCATAGCATCAGTCCTGGTCTACTCCAGTATATCAGCATCACAGCGAGTCAGCTCTGCTATTTTGTTTTTTTCTTTTCAAGAAACTGCCCAGAATAACAGACGACACTTCAAAAAACTAAATATTCATTGTTTGCCTAAACAACATAGCTTATGATTCCTCGTTGGAACGATCTCGATGAGCTCGGTCCTTTAAGGGCCATGAGTTATATTTTTATGGCAAACAAAATGGGAAAAGAAGTAAAATGTGATTTGTGAATAGCGCTGACCAGTTTTGTTTTTACATTGGATAAATGATAATATTTCACGAGATGCACTGTGGTCTGCACCATAGTACAAAATAACTTTAGAATACACAATAATGACTGTGACAAAAAGATTTTCACTTTTTCAGGATATTGAAGGAAAAATTGCTCCAATCTTCTTCTATTTCCAAACTGATCCAGAGCCGTTTTTCCAGTTCCCGGACGTCTTCAATGGAAATTATGTATGTGTTTTGCACCCCGGGCTGCATAACTTTAGGGATGGCAGAATTGGATTTCGAATTAACAAGCCGGAATCAGTCCGAATTATAACAACAGTTTTAACCAGTTTGACAACGGCATAATCCACGTCATTAGGAGGCAAGGGAGATAATTCAAATCTGACATTTGATGAAGAAGAGGGTATCCTACACATCCATTTAACCATTCCAAATGTCACTCAAAAAGAAAAAGAATGTATAATTGTTCTGTAACTATCTGTGTTGTGTCACTAGTGTAATAGGATAATGTTGTAATTTTTTTTCCCTTGTGGTTGCATGTACTAAGGGCATAATTTTCTTGTAATTACGACTCAATAACATGTAATTTCGTTATAACAACACCTAATTACAACTTAACTTTGTCATTATACTATATTTAAGTAATTTTACGACTTATTTACATGATAAATATCACTTTACTTAGGACTTAGTTAGAACACATGATTACGATTTAGTAACGTGTAATTACGGTTTAGTAACAGGTAATTACGACTTAATTAAACAAAATTATAGAGACATTGTAATCACGTGATAACTAAATCATAAGAACGTGGTATTAAGTCGTATGTGATAGAAACATCCAAATGACGTGATAACTAAGTCGTAATTACATTTCAGTGCCCGTTATCTCCAAGCTATTATGTCATAATTACGTGATAAAGTCATAATTACGTGTTATGAAGTCGGAAGTTGCGTGATAATTAGGTCGTAATTACTTATTATTATGCCATACTTAAGAGATAGTTAAGTTGCAATTACATGTTATTTTGTTGTAAATATGGCTTGTAAAGTCGTAATTACGAGACGAGATAGCTAATCTGTGTTTACCTGTTATCGCTGGTTATCGAGAGAGAAAAAAATGCTACGTGTCATAGTGGATCATCTCTGAATTATATGCGTGGAAAATATGACAACCCGTGGCTTTTGACTCATCCCTGATGTCCCTACTGTATGACCAGACCTTTAGATCAGTCTCATTTGGGAACAACAGCAAATATGGATCAGCCGTCTAGTAGCCTGCATGGTTGGAGAAAAAGCACCGGTATTTTCATCTTCTTGGCATCTGTTTTATGTTTCAGCCCCACCCCCCCCCCCCCCACCCCTCTTAAAATGATAGTTTACAGCCCCTTATTATAGGACTACACCATTATCACTGGTCCCCACCACCCCTTGACATTAAGTTTACCCGAGAAGGCTTCTTAGGTTCCCAGTATCGAGCCAAAGTCCTATTTGAATGTAAATTACGCATGACGTTTAACAGGAAATGCCAAACATGGATATAATAGACCTTCAGCTTTATCATGATCATATAAAATTCACCGAAGAAAAGCAATCGGCGTTGACAGTGTCCAACACGGCACTGTCGACGCCGATTCATTTTCTATGGAGAACTCTGTGAGTTTTTTTTTCTAAATTATTTATCTGTTGCATTGTTTGCTTCAAAGGTGAGCTCTAAGCTACACTGCAAGCATCAGGGAAACCTGGCCAAACTATATATTGCCGAAACACTGCAAAACTTTGAAAAAGTTTCAAACTCCACATAATTTGAGCGCAATTATCTTATTTGGACACAGCGTTTACCATCGTCATTTGGGAAGAATTTAAAGGCCTGTGTATGACAGTTCACGGATTTCGTAAGCATCTGCAGCAAGCACAGTGGGGCAATAAATAAACTTGTGTTGCAGTCATGATACTGCTATGTAGAACACGAAGAGAGGATTATTACTAAAACACCTGTGGGGTGGAAGATCCACATAATGACTGTCGTGTCCTCTAATAATGCATAAAAATGCCAAGTGAAGTTTCAGCCAACGGACCTCCTAAACCTGGAGGTCTTTTGGCTGAAACTTTCTTGGCATCCTCATGCTTTTCCACAGACTATGAGTTTTTGTCTGGGTGAAAACACCACTCCATTGATGTTTTAGCGGTAATCCACTCTCCGCGTACTGTAGATACAGAAGTTGGTTGACTTTAACCCTTTACCCAACGTAACGGCCAAAACCGGCCAGCGCTATTCTAAAAAATCGCTAAATTTTCATTATTTTTTCATTTTTGTCTCAAAAACATAGCTTATGATCCCTCATTGGAACGGGTTCGTCGAGCTCGTTCCAATGAGGGGTCATAACCTACGTTTTTGAGTCAAAAAATGGAAAAAATTAATTGTTCAAGAATGTTTTTTTGCAAGTGTCGTCTTCTTGTCATGTTAGGAAAAGGGTTAAACACCAAGAAATAATTGAATAATAATTGCTATACCACTCACTAACCCTTTACCCAGCGTAATGGCCAAAAACGGCCAGCACTGTTCACAAAAAAAATCACCATTTAATTTCATTATTTTTTTTCATTTTTTGTCTCAAAAGCATAGCTTATCACCCTTCATTGTGGGAACCCACGAGAAGTGAAGCAGTGTTTGTTTACTGTTAGTGTTCAACCGATTACCAGAAATGGCTGCTGACCGATTACCTGTTATTTGAGCTCACAATCGGCTGATTCCGATTGTAATATTGTGGGAACCCCAAGAAATGAAGCAGTGTTTGTTTACTGTTAGTGTTCAACCGATTACCAGAAATGGCTGCTGACCGATTACCTGTTATTTGAGCTCACAATCGGCCGATTCCGATTGTAATATTGTGCACTACCAGACGAGTCGAGGCTTGAAAGAACTACATTAAATTAAACATATTTCACAGTGTTAAACGTCGTTGACACAAGTCACAGTAAAATGACCAGACGCGCACACTTGGGTGGTATACGCTGTTTCCAGAGCCACGTATACCATCAAAGTGCGTGCGACTGGTGATTTTACTGCAACCTGAGTCAGTGGAGAGCAACCTTCACTTTTCCAGTATCATCCGGCGATTGCCGCAAGTACGCTCAATTGTAAGCTTTACATGTCGTTTAACTTGTATATCCAGTAAAGGGGCGTCTAGAGAAATTAAGAATACACATTGTGGTTGTTTCTCAACTTTATTGAATGGTATCACTGACATCATTTTACATAAACAATTGAACAATTTCCGAAGATAATAAAATGTGGTTAATGAATCATCACAAAAAATGCTTGGCTGAAACGATGTTCCAGGATCCATTGCTGTTGTCATCCGTTTGCCCACAGTCGGCCGATTGGGGTGACCGATTCCGATCATCGGTTGAATACTATTTACTGTGGTTAACAAAGTCTGTTTTACTGGTAAAGGATCACCTTGCTTTAGAAGAAGCGTCGTTTTCAGCTGACCACAAATTTCTATTTTGTTTTTCCCAAAACGAATGCCGTTTGGTAGTTTGTAGTACCTCTGTTGTGGTTCTCCATTGGTGACAAGTGGAATACCAAATTTGGTGTTCTGGAGAACTTGGATAATTTTGGGCATCTACCCTTTATGAACCCT
The DNA here is from genome assembly GCA_031216915.1 of Pictodentalium vernedei. NCBI lineage: Eukaryota > Metazoa > Mollusca > Scaphopoda > Dentaliida > Dentaliidae > Pictodentalium > Pictodentalium vernedei. The sequence goes on along the minus strand of CM062290.1, from coordinate 77,724,539 downwards.
TTCCCAATGACATTTGGGCATGATTGTTCCCAATTTTGAACCCCAGATTTCCTTATCTCGGTTCCCACTCACACAAAAATTTAATTCACAACTCGTGCCCTAACTTGGTAGTCATAAGCTCTCAGAAAACCATTGGTTTTTCTGAGGGCTTATGACTACCAAGTTCAGGATACCAACTATACTTTATGATTCTGGAGAATCATGGCTTTGCCAGATGAGATCCCATGATTCTTCCTGACCCCAGAGTGTCTGATGAATTGTTTATAACTGTTTCACTGAAGTTCCTTTATTGATGTTATGAGGAAGGTGGATATAGTAGTCTCAAATGACACAGTTTGATAAAAAATGTTTAGGTAAAAACCATCATTAATGGTGGAGAGGGTTAATATCAATATCGTCGTCAGACAAGTTAATGACTGACAAAATGAGTTACGTTTGTTTGACACATAATCACTCAGTGCTGTGGCTATTTGAAAATGGTCCATTTTATCTCAAATGTATCCAAAATATTGATGTCTGGCAGCTTGTAGAGTGTTAACAAGTGCTAACAGGAATATTTTTCTATGCAACTTGTAATGTCACACCAAGAACTGTGAATTGCCATTTTTTCTTTAAAATCTACAAGATGTTTTCAGAGAAATCCAGGGAGAACATGAATTTTAAGCTTTTGATGGGTATCCTTGTTTATCCAGTCCAAAACTGGTTAAATGTTGTTTTTTGAATAGCCTTATTACTTCCAAAAATAATTCTCAGTGAATTCTACTTCCACTTATGTTGATCTCTCCTCTTAACTTTGGGTAGTGTGAGTACGCAAACACACCCCAATTTATCAACATTTTGATGTTTGAGAACCTGCATAGGGTTAACAAATGCTTACTGGAATATTTTGTACATGCGCCTTGTAATGTCACCCGAAGATCTGAGAATGGGCATTTTATCTTGAAAATCTACGAGATGTTTTTAGAGAAATCCTCGGATAACATGATTTTTTAACCTTTTGAGGGGTATCGCTCTGTAACCAGCCCTAAACGGGTTAATGCTTGGTTTCGTGAATACCTTCATTACTTACAAAAATTATCCTTGGTAAATTCCACTTTCAATGAAGGAGGTTATGTTTATCTCGCAGGTACACATTGGGTGTTATGGGTGCCCAAGAACAGCCCATTTTCTCAAAATGTCTATGCTTGGCAGCCTCTGGAGGGTTCACAAATGCTTACCGAAATATTTTGTCCATGCAACTTGTAATGTCACTCCAAGACCTGCGAATGGTCAATTTTTCTTGAAAATATTTTTGGAGAAATCCACAGAAAACTGGAATTTTAAGCTTTTAAGGGGTATATCCCCTTAACCAGCCAAAATGGGTTAAAACCTCGATTTTTGAACACAGTTACTACTTACAAAAATGTTTCCCTATCAGTTTTGCGTCTGGTAAAAGAAGTTATGTTTCTCTGTTACATTCCCATTTGATGTTGTTGGTGTCCAAAAACAGACTATTTTTTCAAAATTGTGACATTTAGCAGCCCAAGGTGGGTTAACAAATGCTTACCAGAATAATTTATTCATGCAAGAGGTAATGTCACACCAAGACCTATCAATGGCCATTTTCCCTTGAAAACCCTACCAGATGTTTGTAAAGAAATCCAGGGAAAACATGAATTTTTTAAGCTTTTGATGGGTATCACTATTAACCAAAACAAAATGGGTTAACGCTTAGTTTTTAGCTCACCTGACTGAAAGTCAGGGTGAGCTTTTCTTATCACTCTTCGTCCGTCGTCCGTCGTCCTGCGTGAAGGTGGTGTTTGAGCCTCTTTCTCCTAAACCACTGGCCACATTTTAATTAAATTTCATGTAAGTATTGGTTATTTTGGGGCATTTTGATTTTTATCCAAAATAGGATTCGGCTCATAATGAGCAGAGGTGTGGGGAAAAAGTGGCCAAATTTTTTGAAAATCTTCTTCTAATGAACCACCAGTAGCAGAGACTTGATATGTGGTATACAGAGTCCTTTTGAGATTTAGAATCAAGTTTGTTCAAGAGAAGTTTGTCGGGCATTATTTGCCTTCGTTATGGGAGGGGCAAAAATTTTGGCCACGCCTAAAATTTCTATTTCAGAACCGTCAGGTCTATTTCAACCAAATTTGAGATGAGATGATAATGGATCATAAGTAGTTGATTGATGCAAAATAAATTTTTCTCATTGCCCCGTGGGAACCTCGGGAGCTAAAAATAGGAAAAACCTTAAAACTGCCATATCTCCAAAACTACACGGCACAGAGAATTCTTATTTTGTATAAAGCTTACTTTTATCCAGTAGAATAGAATGATTAAAAAAAATCCCTATCGGTTTGATACTTTTTTCAGGACTTTGAAAAAGTGCTGAGTTACTTTTTAACACTGTAGGCAATGGGAAAAAGATTAAAAAATCTTCTTCTCCAGATCCAGCAGGCAGAATCTTTTGATGTTTGGTATTGAACATTGTAGAGTGGATCTGATTCAAGTTTGTTCAAATCGGCCCCCTAGGTTCATATTTGGGCTCAGTATAGGAGCCCGATTTCGAACTTAGTGCATTTCAGGCAAATTTCTTAAAAAATCTTCTTCTCCAGATCCAGCAGGCAGAATCTTTTGATATTTGGTATGCAACATTGTTGGGTGGATCTGATTCAATTTTGTTCAAATCGGCCCACTGGGTTTATATTGGGCTCAGTATAGAAGCTCGAATTCAAACTTAGTGCATTTCAGGCAAATTTCTTCAAAAATCTTCTTCTCCAGATTCAGCGGGCAGAATCTTTTGATACTTGGTACGCAACATTGTGGGGTGGATCTGATTCAAGTTTGTGAAAAATCGGCCCCCTGGGTTTATATTTGGCTTAGTATAGAAGCTCGAATTCGAACTTGGTGCATTTCAGGCAAATTTCGTAAAAAATCTTCTACTCTAAATCCAGCAGGCAGAATCTTTTGATATTTGGTATGCAACATTGTGGGTGGATCTGATTCAAGTCTGTTCAAATCGGGCCCCTGGATTCATATTTGGGCTCACAATAGAAGCCTGAATTCTATCTTAGTGCATTTCAGGCAAATTTCTTCAAAAATCTTCTTCTCCAGATCCAGCAGGCAGAATCTTTTGATATTTGGTATGCAACATTGTGGGGTGGATCTGATTCAAGTTTGTTCAAATCGGCCCCCTGGGTTTATATTTGGGCTCAGTATAGAAGCTCGAATTAGAACTTAGTGCATTTCAGGCAAATTTCTTAAAAAAAATTCTTCTCCAGATCCAGCAGGCAGAATCTTTTGATATTTGGTATGCAACATTGTGGGGTGGATCTGATTCAAGTTTGTTCAAATCGGCTCCCTGGGTTTATATTTGGACTCAGTATAGGAGCCCAAATTTGAACTTAGTGCATTTCAGGCAAATTTCTTTGAAAATCTTCTTCTCAAGATCCAGCAGGCAGAATCTTTTGATATTGGGTATGCACCATGCTTAGGGGGGTGAGATTCAAGTTTGTTCAAGCCAAGTCCCTGTTTCATATTTGGGCTCACTGTGCAAGCCCGAATTATAACTTAGTTCAAAATGAGGAATTTTCTTTAAAAATCTTCTTCAGATCCAGCAGTAGGAATGTTTTGATATTTGGTTATTTGGTATGCAGCATATTTAGGAGGGTGAGATTCAAGTTTGTTCAAGCCATGCCCCTAGGTCCATATTTGGACTCACTGTGGGAGCTTGAATTGTAACTTAGTTCAAAATGAGGAATTTTCTTTAGGGGAGGTGAGATTCAAGTTTGTTCAAGCCATGTCCCTAGGTCCATATTTGGACTCTCTGTGGGAGCTCGATTGTAATTTAGTTCAAAATGAGGAATTTTCTTTAAAAATCTTCTTCAGATCCAGCAGTCGGAATGTTTTGATATTTGGTATGCAGCATCCTTGGGGGGGGGGGGGGGGGGGGGGGGGGGGGGGGGGGGGGGGTATTCAAGTTTATTAAAGCCAAGTCCCTGGGTTCATATATGGGCTCCCTGTGGGATTCAATATGAGGAATATTCTTTAAAAATCTTTTCTTTTTTTTTTTTAGATCCACTGGTCAGAATCTTTGGATATTTGGTATAAGCTTTTCATAGGAGGAGCAGATGCAACTTGTTGAAATCAATTCTCTGGGTTGATTTTTAGGCTACCATGTCAGGTGAGCGCCCGCAGGCCCCTTGGGGCCTCTTGTTTGAATACCCTTACTACTTACAAAAATGTTCCTGTATAGACTGTGCGCTCGATAAAGAAGGCACTTTTCTTTGTGGTGTACCCATTGGGTGCTGTGGGTGTCCAAAAACAGCCCACTTTTTCACAATTTTGACATTTAGCAGCCCGTGGAGGGTTAGAAAATGCTCACCGCAGTATTTTGTCCATACAACTTCTATTGTCACACCAAGGCCTGGGAGTGACAATTTTTTCTTGAAAATCTACAAGACTCGTTTAGAGAAATCCACGGAAAACATGATTTTGATTTTTTTTTAGCTTTATGGGGGTATTGCTGTTTAACCAGCCCAAAACGGGTTAACGCTTGTTTTTTTTCTACACCCTTCTAACTTACAAAAATGATCCTCAGTGAATTCCACTTTCAATAAAGGAAGTTATGTTTATCTCTCGTGTATTGTTTGGGTGCTGTGGGGGCCTGAAACCGGCCCATTTCATCAAAATTTTGATGTTTGGCAGCCTGTGGAGGGTTACCATATGCATCATCTGATATGTCGTGTGTATCAAGGTCGTGTCACAGACAGGTCTAATAATGATGAATGTTTAAAAAAAAATCTACAAGACGTGTTTCGAGAAAGTGCCTATAAACCCAAATTATGGCAGTTTTTTGCCAATTTGGACGAATTGAGGGTTAAATCGAAAATTCCGCTTGGTACATTTTTAGATTTTGTGACTGTCTATGGGTGTGCAAAATTTCGTGAAAATCGGATCGAAAATAAAATGGCTTCCGAATCGTACAGACAAAATGTGTGGGGGGACCCCCCCCCCCCCCCCCCCCCCCCCCCCCAAAAAAAAAAAAAAAAATAATAATAATAATCCGTAGAATAACAAGTCTTTTCCAGAGGGAAAAGCCTAAAAAAATAATAATCCGTAGAAAAACAATAGTCTTTTCCAGAGGGAAAAGCCTAAAAAAAATAAAAAAAATAACAATAACTAGACTTTATGATTCTGGGGAATCATGGCTTTTCCCGATGAGATTCCAGGATTTTTCATGACCCAACAGTGTCTGATGAATTGTTTTTAACTGTCTCACTGAAGTTCCTTCATTGATGTTATGAGAAAGGTGAGTATAGTAGTCTCAAATGACTCAGTTTGATAAAAAAAAAAAATGTTATGGTAAAAACCATCATTAACGGTGGAGTGGGTTAATGTCAATATCGTCGTTCAACAAGTCAATGACCGACAAAAGGAGTTGTGTTTGTTTGATACACACCCACTGTGTGCTGTTGCTATTTGAAAATGGTCCATTTTATCTCAAATGTATCCAAAATATTGATGACTGGCAGCTTGTAGAGGGTTAACAAGTGCTAACAGGAATATTTATTCATGCAACTTGTAATGTCACACCAAGAATGGCCATTTTTAGCTCACCTGACTGAAAGTCAGGCTGAGCTTTTCTTATCACTCTTCGTCCGTCATCCATCGTCTCGTCCGTCGTCCTGCATGAAGGTGGTGTTTGAGCCTCTTTCTCCTAAACCACTGGCCACATTTTAATTAAATTTCATGTAAGTAGTGGTTATATAGGGCATTTTGATTTTTATCCAAATTAGGTTTCAGCTCATATTGAGCAGAGGTGTGGGGAGAAAATGGCCAAATTTTTTGAAAATCTTCTTCTAAGGAACCACCAGTAGCAGAGACTTGATATGTGGTATACAGAGTCCTTTTGAGGTTTAGAACCAAGTTTGTTCAAGAGAAGTTTGTCGGGCATTATTTGCCTTCGTTATGGGAGGGGCAAAAATTTTGGCCACGCCTAAAATTTCTATTTTCAGAACCGTGAGGTCGATTTGAACCAAATTTGATATGAGATGATAATGGGTCATAAGTAGTTGATTGATGCAAAAAGAAATTTTCTCATTGCCCCGTGGGAACCTCGGGAGCTAAAAATAGGAAAAACCTTAAAACTGCCATATCTCCAAAACTACAGGGCACAGAGAATTCTTATTTTGTATGAAGCTTACTTTTATCCAGTAGAATAAAATGGTTAAAAAAAATCCCTACCGGTTTGATCACAAGGTACTTTTTTCAGGACCTTGAAAAAAGTGCTGAGTCAGCACTTTTAACACTGTAGGCAATGGGAAAAAGATAAAAAAATCTTCTTCTCCAGATCCAGCAGGCAGAATCTTTTGATATTTGGTATGCAACATTGTAGGGTGGATCTGATTCAAGTTTGTTCAAATCGGCCCCCTGGGTTCATATTTGGGCTCAGTGTAGGAGCCCGATTTCGAACATAGTGCATTTCAGGCAAATTTCTTAAAAATCTTCTTCTCCAGATCCAGCAGGCAGAATCTTTTGATATTTGGTATGCAACATTGTGGGGTGGATCTGATTCAAGTTTGTTCAAATCGGGCCTCCTGGGTTTATATTTGGGCTCTGTATAGGAGCCCGAATTTGAACTTAGTGCATTTCAGTCTAATTTCTTTGAAAATCTTCTTCTCAAGATCCAGCAGGCAGAATCTTTTGATATTGGGGGGTATGCACCATGCTTAGTGGGGTGAGATTCAAGTTTGTTCAAGCCAAGTCCCTGGGTTCATATTTGGGCTCACTGTGGTAGCCCGAATTATAACTTAGTTCAAAATGAGGAATTTTCTTTAAAAATCTTCTTCAGATCCAGCAGTCGGAATGTTTTTGATATATGGTATGCAGCATCCTTAGGGGGGTGAGATTCAAGTTTGTTCAAGCCATGTCCCTAGGTCCATATTTGGACTCTCTGTGGGAGCTCGAATTGTAACTTAGTTCAAAATGAGGAATTTTTCTTTAAAAATCTTCTTCAGATCCAGCAGTCGGAATGTTTTGATATTTGGTATGCAGCATCCTTAGGAGGGGGGGGGGGGGGGGGGTTGGGGGGATTCAAGTTTGTTCAAGCCATGTCCCTAGGTCCATATTTGGACTCACTGTGGGAGCCCGAATGATAACTTAGTTCAAAATGAGGAATCTTCTTTAAAAATCTTCTTCAGATCCAGCAGTCGGAATGTTTTGATATTTGGTATGCAGCATCCTTAGGGGAGGTGAGATTCAAGTTTGTTCAAGCCATGGCCCTAGGTCCATATTTGGACTCTCTGTGGGAGCTCGAATTGTAACTTGGTTCAAAATGAGGAATTTTCTTTAAAAATCTTCTTCAGATCCAGCAGTTGGAATGTTTTGATATTTGGTATGCAGCATCCTTAGGGGGGGGGAGATTCAAGTTTGTTCAAGCCACGTCCCTAGGTCCATATTTGGACTCTCTGTGGGGGCTCGAATTGTAACTTAGTTCAAAATGAGGAATTTTCTTTAAAAATCTTCTTCAGATCCAGCAGTCGGAATGTTTTGATATTTGGTGTGCAGCATCCTTAGGGGCGTGAGATTCAAGTTTGTTAAAGCCAAGTCCCTGGGTTCATATATGGGTTCCCTGTGGGAGCCTGAATTATAACTTAGTTCAATATGAGGAATATTCTTTAAAAATCTTTTTTTTTTAGATCCACTGGTCAGAATCTTTGGATATTTGGTATAAGCTTTTCTTAGGAGGAGCAGATGCAACTTGTTGAAATCAATTCTCTGGGTTGATATTTAGGCTACCATGTCAGGTGAGTGCCCTCAGGCCCCTTGAGGCCTCTTGTTTCTTTAAAACATTAAAATATGTGACCTTAAAACATCAATAAATATACGTTGCAAAATGTCATTGAAGTGGAATACTGTTTACTTGAAATCTGATTTTCTAAATTTTATCGCCAAATTTCAATTTCAACTGGCATATTTTGCTACAAATATTCATCACGCCTGCAGTTATCACTGTTCCTACCAATATTTAACATCTTTTCGCCCCTTTCATGCCAGAAAACCGTTCAATGTTTGAAAGCAATACCCTAAATATGCATTTTTCATGACGATGTGTCAGTTGATAAAGATTTAAAACGGCATGGGGAGGAATGATTGGTCGGCCTGATCTATCCAATTTAAAATTTTCCAACCAGGCCGACTTATCCTTCTCCTCAATACCCACCTTATGAAAAATTCAGAATTGAAGATTCAAGATTGAAATTTTAAATGTTTCGTGGTCATGGAAGTGTCCTGTAGATGCCAGACATTGAAGGAGGTATTAGTTGATGGCGGTTTACTAATTATTTTTGGACAAAATATGCCGGTTGAAACAGAAATTCGTGGATAAAAAATGAACAGTCAGAGATTCTGGCGGAGATTATTCCCTTGGCTCAATAAATTAGTGGTGAAAATGAAAATATTTACGTAGATTAAATATCGACTCAGAACGTCCGTTTTCTTCACTCTCTTCCGCCATTTTCTCCGTCATATAACTTTTAAACAAACATGTATCTAACGCGCGGCCGAAACTACGAAAAAGGCCGACTTATCTTCCGACAGGCCGAGTTGTCGGGATATCCGGTGTGGTTTAGAGAAATCCACGGAAAACATGAATTTTTTAGCTTTATGGGGGTATTGCTGTTTAACCAGCCCAAAACGGGTTAATGCTTGGTTTTGTGAACACCCTTATTACTTACAAAAATTATCCTTGGTAAACTCCACTTCCGATAAAGGAAGTTATGTTTATATCTCGTGTATCGTTTGGATGCTGTGGGGGCCTGAAACCGACCCATTTCATCAAAATTTCGATGTTTGGCAGCCTGTGGAGGGTTACCATATGCATCGACGAATATGTCGTGTGTATCAAAGGTTGTGTCACAGGCAGGTCTAGAAATGATGAATGTTTTAAAAAAATCTACAAGACGTGTTTCGAGAAAGTGCCGATAAATCCCAATTTTGACAGTTTTTTTGCCAATTCTAACGAAATGAGGGTTAAATCGAAAATTCCGCTTCGGTCATTTTTAGATTTTGTGCCCCTCTATGCGTGTGCAAAATTGTGTTAAAATTGGTTCGAAAATGGCTTCTGAATCGTGCGGACAAAATGTATGGACCCCCCCCCCCCCCCCAAATAAAAAATAATAATAATCCGTAGAAAAACAATAGTCTTTTCCAGAGGGAAAAGCCTAATTATATAATTAAATTTTAATTGCTGACCTAACGAAGTCCTTACATTCAACGGCAAATGACAAGATCTTTAGTAGTATGGGCATGAATATATTAAAGGCATACCAGTAGGCACAAAATTCTCCTCAGATTAAGTTTTTCACGAGCTCTGATATATGGCGAGCTGCAAGGGTGACGTCAAGAACCTCAATTCCAAAAACCTCAACAGATCAGAAGCGCCTGCCAAATTTGTCAGGCGCCACTGACCTTTTAGGCCCCCCGCAATTATCATAGTTTGCTCGAACTTGGTAGGTTTTGGGGAGCGTAGTGGAGCCTCACTCTCGGACAAAAAGGTCCCCTTCCAGTTCCTCCTCTTGGGAACACGGGAAGTGAAGTAGAGCCTGTTCACTAGTAAAGTAGAATCCAGTCACCAATGCTTGGGGTAGAAGTCTTCTAAAATGGGCAACGTGGGTATAAACGATTGACTAAACTTGACTTTATCTCCATTTTGCTGTCACGATTAGCCATTGTGTAGGAATATGTGATCGTAAACACCAATGAATACATTTTTCCTGTGGGTTTTTTTTTTCTGGGGGAGGGGGGGGGGGGGGTCTCTAAACCGGCATAAATGCTGAAAATGACCATAAACGCTATTAAAAATAAACATTCCCCAATTCCCACTTTTAGCTGTATTCAAGAGATGAGCAAGTCTACTAATAGTGCAAGTCCGTCCTTCCGTCCGCCTATTCCTGGCCAACAATCGGTTTGTGACCAACTGTTCATAATGGTCGCAGACTTTTGATCTGCGATTGAAAGCTGTTCAGCTGAAAAGGCGCTAAAAAATGTCTCTACTGGATCTGACGTATGTTCGAGTGATGCTCGTCGCATTGCATTATCACATTCTCGGTCTAAGGGGAGTAACTCTAAAATATTTACAAGCCTGTCGTAGCTTCTCGTGCACTTGAATTTGAGAAACATGGAAGTGGTTGTGTGTCTCCTTTTTTATGGTTCTCAACAATTGAGGTTCGTGAGCGTCATTAACTCTTAAACCGCTGAGTATTTTCAGGATAATTTTCATCAAATCTAATCATGGCTGCTATGAAGCAGCCATGACTGGATTTGAGGAAAAATTCATCCAAATTTAACTCAAGTAATCAATGGGGAAAAACCTATGCAGTTTACAATACAGGTGAAAATTTGATTAAATGTGCTAAAAAATATCACTTATTTCTGTGGCAGGTGAAATCCTGTCCTAGGCAGGAATATCCGCCAGCAGCATGCAAGGAGTTAAAAATGCCTAAATTTAAAAACTGAAAGTGCTTGAAAATCATAGATTATCTAAAAGAAACACAAAAAGTCCTTGAAAAATATATTCAAGTAATTGCTTGGCTTGATGAAAGGTACGCATTTAGATATCACTGCGTCCTTCCGTCCCTTTAATCTGTGACAGCCCATTTGATCCACATGGGAAACCCGGGAAGTGAAGCAGTGCTTGTTTACTGTGGTAAACAAGATTTGTTTTACACGTAAAATAGGACCCGATAGCATGCCTGGGTGGAAGTGCTCTAAATGGGCGAGATGGGTATAAACATTGGCTTGACTTTATTTCAGTGTTGCGGTCAGGATTAGCTATTGTGCCGAAGTATGTGACCTGAAACGCCAATATATAAATAAATAACTGTGCATTGAAACAATACCGGCGCTTTGCACTGATATTTGCCAAGCTCCCCGGGAGAGCTTCTTGTTGATCATTGTCTGAAACTGGTATTAATGGTTTGGATTACATAGACAGTTATTAACTGAAAATGCAGGGCTGGGAGGAGTTAAACTTTTCCTTAACACGTTAAAGTGTTAAATAATTTTGCGTTAACGAATTAAATGACGTTAAATGTTAAAATCAACAAAATTTTTATAACTTTTTTTTATTGATTTGAATTTGAATATAATTGAACTGATGTACTGTTCGTCTCTTGCGTGCCAATGTGTTCTATGTGCCTAATGGCAGCCTACTGGCACATAAAATACATTGGAACTCAGGGACGAGTAGTTAAGATAGTTCTCTCAGGTTATCCTAAATGCTAACATTCGGCGATGTTTTCATTTAAAAATACAATCGGTGCGGCCGTATCCTTAGAAAGAGACATCCGCCGTTGCCCGAATACCAGTCCTTACATGGAAAATAGGCGTTCGGGTGGAGCTGATATTGCTGTATCGCCTAATATCGGCGGGCCAACTTCGCCCACGATAAGAGGGCTTCATGGTCTCTCCATCAAATCAATGGGTCGTCTATAATTGACGGACATCTAAATTAGTGTCTT